>OX451735.1:191264461-191683600 GCA_948472305.1 Vicia faba | reverse complement strand
AGTCCCCAAAGGAGGAGCCATCTGAATTGGCGCATGCACCCACATTTTTGCCCTAGGCGCCATCTCACTTGGCGCCTCCCTTGGCTTTTAGCCAAGTGAGATGGCGCATGCTCCTTAAAAGTGAGAGGAGGCGCCATCTCATTTGGCTCCTAGGGCAAAACTAGGGCAAAATGCTATTTTATAAATAATTCGTCCGTTTGTCCGAAATTTCGCACACTTTCTCGCACTGTATTTTTATTTTTTACTCTGTTATTTGCGATATGACGTCGCCCATGATTTTTAGCAGAGATGGTTACGTTATCTTCTCCACCACGAAACCTGCGATGAAAATGAAATTCTGGCACATTCACTCCATGGAGCGTCTGAAGCGGGAGTTGATGCGATGGCTAGATGGAGACATTGCGGAGGGGGAAAAATTCAAAGGATCCAGCGAAAACGAACAACAACCTCACATGCGACAGGAAGACCTAATGTATGGTTGGAGGAAGTCAAAAC
The DNA here is from genome assembly GCA_948472305.1 of Vicia faba. Taxonomy (NCBI): domain Eukaryota; kingdom Viridiplantae; phylum Streptophyta; class Magnoliopsida; order Fabales; family Fabaceae; genus Vicia; species Vicia faba. Next base: position 191,683,105 of record OX451735.1, on the reverse strand, counting down.
AGACAGCGATGTAATGTTGATGATGCATGGGTCAGATGAAATTGTGTTAACAGTTGTAATTTCGTAGACGGAATATCGTTAATTTTTCTTGTACGCGTTTTATTAATTGTAGCAAAATTTGTTAACGGAAAACCCTAATGTTTATAACACAATTTAGGAAAGATTTTATGTATTACAATTTTTATGTGGTAGAGGCAGACGCCCGATTCAGACAATTTTTGTGATTGTGTGTCCGACCTGACGGCATAAACCACACTTTCTTTCCAACTTGTCAAGATTGTCCATTTCTGTTGTGATGCGCTTACTTTTGGGACGACCCTTCTCGTTCCTTCGCATTTGGTCATTGTGCCACACTATTTCGCTGTCATATGCAGGCCAATAATCTGGTTTTTCTACCAAAGGAAAGTTATTGTTGTAAACGTTGAGCAACGTTTCAGATTTGTAAATGTTTGACAGAAGTTGCAGCGCGTCTTGATGGGTATGAGCACAAGCGGCAATGACATGAGAGCAAGGCATACAAAATGCTTGAAACCTGCCAAAATCGCACCAACGAGAAGGTAGCATGACCCTATATTCTTGTCTTGGCAGGCCTTCGTTATGGTCGATTGTCTCTTTCACTATGAAGTTGTGGCTGTGTCGGTCAAACCGTATAACCATATGAGTGTTGGCTTTAGCACTTTCAACCTTAATGTATTTCATGCAACTTTCACTCCATAGTTGTCCAGATTGCAACACCGCATTCCACATTTCACCTCTTTTGGAAAATAACACAGCCATCCTAAAATACGTAGATTTTACCAAAGCAGTGACCGGGAGGTTTCGTATGCCTTTGAATACCCCATTTAGATGGCTCCTCCTTTGGGGAGTCATCTGAAACATGGTTATTTGCGTAATTATTTCCGAAACGCGGTTATTTGCGAATTTTTTTTAATACATGGTTATTCAAAAAAAATTTCACATATTTATACTAGTAAGATAAAAATAAATATCAAATAAATATGAAAAATATAGAAAATAATTTTTTGGCATTTTTTATATTTAGACAAAAAATAATAAAGTCAGAATAAAAAATAAAAATATCAAAATGACAAATATTCAAATAAATGGGCCAGGGGGGTGTAAACAGAAAAGTGGGGTGTCAAAAGCAAAGAACAACCAGGCCCAGCCCAGTCAGACTTCATCTTCTTCCTTTGCATCAAAACACGCGCGCTTCTGTACACAAATGCCATCTCCTGATTCTTTGATTTTTTGACAAAACTCATAACATGAACATTGTAGAGCATTAAACGATGAATCCAACCATATAAAAAACTTGGACTAACTCTGAAAGACCAGAGAGAATTTCTCTGGCCCTAATTTCTAACCTAGTTTTTTCAGAAAGTTCATGGATGAAATTCTCCTAGCACGATTAATGTAAATGAAAACTAAGCATATGTATGGCTTCAGGGCTATGAGTACAACATATTTCATTCACAAACCTAAGCCTAACTATTCCTAAATAGAGATATAGAAGTCCATGAAATACCTGTTTCAGTTGAGTTCGAGTTGGACAATGTGGCACCCTTCAATGGTGTTTGAGCTTCTTTTGAGCTTGCCTGAGGTCCAAGGAAGCTTTTCCAATGCTTGACTTATTTTGAAATAGCTTGAATCGTGCCAGAGAACTTAACCTGCAAAGATTTGAAACAAAAATGGCAATGTGTGTTAGAGGTGTTACAACTAGCAATGGATGATCTGGATAGCTTAGATATGTTGGTTGGAAGGTGTTTGAAGTATCTTTGGACAAAACGCACGATGGAATTTGGCTATGGCTTGAAGTTTGCACAGCTTGCCCTGTTTTGCAGCAAAACAGGGATTTTGTGTACAAGGGGGTTTGGGAGGCAGAAGGGTCGTGTTTCTGGCTTGTTGGGAGGTATCAAACTTGTCTACAATGTTTGTGTAAGTTGGTCTTAACAAATGTGTGAGATGGCATATGATTTGCAACTTTTCTTCTACTTGAAGCAAAAGAATAGAAGTGATGTTATAGCCTTGTACATGCCCTCCTATCACCCTGCACACAACACTCTTGGCCCATATAATTCATTGATTTGGTTTGCAGTATCAGATTTTGTTCAAGGCTCAATGCTTAGTGTTTTGACATAAAGTAACCTTTTGCAAAAATGGCAATATACCTTTTACCATTTAGGGCTTAATCTTGTGTACAATGCCCTAATGACCAAGACAAAACCTTAACTCAATGGATATGCATTAAATTATGGAGTACAAACTAGTTTTGAGGCCTGTAATTGTGAACCAATCTAGCTAGATCAAATTTGCAAATTGGTATGAACATGTATTGGCCATGGACAAAAGTGAGTTTTTGCCAACTTCAAGCATTCGATTCTCTCTAACCACAAGGGTGTTTGAGGAGTTCTTGGACAATTTGGAAAGCTTGGAACATGTACTATAATCCATATTTGAAATTCAACTTGAAACTCCAAGTGGAACTATTCGAAAAGTGGCCAAGAAGATGGGTCAAAATCCTGCCTAGATTAGGGCAAATTTTCTCTAAGCTAAAAGTTTTAGGTACCCTTGTTCCAAAAATCATAACTTGCGATACAAGCTTCTTTTGAGAAAACTTTGTGAATCAAAGTTGTAGAATTTATGATGGAATACAACTTTCATGTTGCAAGTTTTGTTTGAATCCATTTTCATCTTGGTGAAAAAATGGGACAAAGTTAGGAAAAAATAAGAAAATTTCATAACTTAGAAAATTTATAAGTTATGAAAATTTTCCATTTTAAACCCTAATTTGCATTTTTGGGTTTCTTGATGAACAATTTCCATAATTTGACATGTCTTGATGAAAAATAACTCTTGGCACTTGATCTTGACCAAAAAGTCAAAGTTTGACTTTTCAGTGTACAGTCAAATTTTGATCAGTTGACTGAAAAATTCATATGTCAATCCTATGCATTTGAGATCTTTTGAACTTGTTGAATGGGTCAATACAATGTCATTGAGTCCTTGAGTCCATATGTGAGCTTGATTTGCCATTGGCTAGGTCAAACAGTCAAAAATTGCCTTTGTGCAGTCAAAACCCTAAAAATGACCATTTTGCCCTTTTGGTAATTTGATCAAATTTCTTGTGGAATTGTGATCCAAACTTGATCAAATGGTTCATATGAGTTCATAATGTTGATGTGGGTCAAATTTCATGAGGTTTGACTGTCAATTGGCCACAATTGACTTTTTCCCCAATACAACTGATTTCTAGGTCAACTGTCCAATTGACTGGGCAAAAATTTGAATCAAGGCTTGAAACTTGGTATGGACAAACTTGTGAGTCCAACATGAAGTATGAAAGTCACTTTGGGCATTGTAGGTCAGAAAATCCCTGTGCAAACTCAAACCCTAATTTAGGTCAACAATGCAAGGAGGTGTCTTGAGCAGAGCAAACCCTAGCTTGATCTTGAGTTCCAAGAGCCTTGTGATGAGAAATGTTGATGAATATGGGAGGGAAAATTTTTGGGTACAACAGTTGCCCTTGTTCAATCTTCTTGAACCTGAAGAGTTAGATTGGCAAGCTTGCCATTCGTGACTCGAAGGTAAAAGAGGATTGAACACTAGAGTGCCCGTAAATTTGCACTCGTCAAAACATAGATGCGGGAATGGGCTTAAAGATGCCATTTGGAGATGGTAGAATATTGCTGTAGATGGGCTTAAAGATGCCATCCAAGAATCTTTGTTGAATTGCAATGTTGTAGGTAAAAATAATGAGTATCAAAACGGTATCCGTGTCTGGAATGCACTTGAACTGTATCTGGAGACTGAGTCGGTATGAGCAAAGGAATGGCATCCGTGTTTGGAGTGTATCTGAGCTATAACTGTATTTGAACTTTGAATGAATATCAGAATGAATGACGTGTCTAGAGTGTATCTGTATTGTATCCGGGTAACATATTATCATCTGTGTATGGAGCAACTGTGTGCTGGGGATAAATTCTGAATGAGTGACAGAATGGCAACCGTGTCTGGAGCGTATCTGGACTGTATTTGAAGTTGAGATCTGTATGAGCAGCAGAATGACTTCCGTGTCTGGAGTGTATCTGGAACTGTAACTGGGATCTGAATAGGTGACAGGATGACTTCCGTGGCGACTGCACTGGGGAGAGTCAAACTACTGGTGTAAAGGCCAGAATGGCATCCGTGTTTGGAGCATATCTAAACTTTGAGTTGAGAATCTGAATGAGAGATAGAATGGCTTTTGTGTCTGGAGCGTATCTAGTCGGTATCTGATTGCTGAAGTCTGAATGAGTAGTAGAATGACCGCCGTGTCTGGGGTGTATCTGTACTATATTTGACTTGAAATTCTGAATGAGTAATAGAATGACCACCGCGTCTGGGGTGTATCCATACTGTATCTGAATAATTGTTAACGATAGCCTTTTAATCTTATCCTGAAAAGGGTAAAATGTTAGCTAAAACACAAAGTTATGTTGCATGATATGTATGATGCAATGAATTGTGTTTCGTCAATGTTTATGATATATGAATGTAATGGATGTGCATATAAGCTGAGTAGCTGTCTTGTTGAGGAAAATAAATCCTTGATAACTGGAGATAATGAAATCTTTGACTGCTGCCAGAGGAAGTAAATTCCTGACCGATGCTGAGGGTTCAAAAATCTTTGATTGTTGAAGATGAGAAATCCTTGCTGACTGCTTAGGGATTAAAGATCTTTGATTGTTTAGAATGAGAAATCCTGGGACCAATGCTGGGGATTGAAAATCCTTGGTGACTTGTGGGGATTTTAACAAGAGCTTTACCAACTTCTGCGGGGAATGAGAATTCTTCATGATTTTCCTGGGGAATAAGGAAAACTCTGACGACCTCTACTGGGGAATTAAAACCTCGGAGGCTTCTAAAGGAGAACCAGGAACTAGAATCCTCACTCTGTCGGGAAATAACTCTGTGGGGAGAGTGTTTTCTCGGCCGGGGAAATATGGAGCTTGGGTTGTACGCCAATCTACCGGGGAAGTTGGGGAAAACTGAATGGTTCCCATTGGGGATTGATAGTTGGAAATTTTGACTCCGCTGGGGAAGAAGGTTTAGAGTATTCTAATTTCGCTAGGGATATGCATTTCAGGGTTTTCGGGCTCCACCGGGGGTCGGGTTTTAACTCTGATGGGAATTTTAAAGCTTAACTCAGCTGGGAAATCAAGTTTTAGACTGCACTGGCTTCGCTGCGAATCTTGAAGCTTAACTTCGCTGGGGAAATATACTCCAAATTTAAACTTGTTGAGGATCTGAATGATGTATCGTAGGGATTTCTTCTGACATGGCGCCAATATATCTTCCTACACCTTCAACCTATCAGTAATTATCTTTTTCAATTCTGTTTTATTTGTAAGCAGTGATTATATTCAAACGCATATGCCTATTTAACAAAACATTGGACGTTTTCAAATAAAACATAAGTGTAAAAAAGAAAAGAAAGGCAAGCAAATTTCTACACTTTGAAGTATATTTGTATTAACTTTTGCGAGTATCTTTGTACAAAGGAGGCAGCCATCCTAGTAAGAGAATGTTGTCGTAAAAATTGAAAATTTTTTATACAAAAGAAAGATGGCTATGTGTAACAATTCCATGGGATTCCCATTCTGCTATAGCCTTCACAACTCTGAATATCTTGTCCATTTGCTGCTTCGTCCTCCGATGACTAGATTGATCAGAAACTTGGAGTTTGTTGGTGAAGAGATTTTTCTTGAAGTGATCCGACGAGACATAGTCATACGCTTTAATTCCCTAACTTTTGCCTGGATCGCCCTTTCGGGTTTTCGATCCACCGGAAAACCCCTTTTTGCCCAAGTAGCCCTTTCGAGTTTTCAACTTGCCGGGTGTACAAATTTTTTTGTTTTATCCCTAATTTTTGCCTGAACCGCCCTTTCGGGTTTTTGATTCACCGGGATGCTCATTTTTGCCCAAGTCGCCCTTTCGGGTTTTCAACTTGTCTGGTCTTTTTATGCGTAGTATTTTTTGACTATGTCTATGTTCGCAGGGTGCGGCAAGTCGTCGTCGTCCATGGTGGTCAGAATCATGGCCCCACCAGAGAAGATGCTCTTGATCACAAATGGTCCCTCGTAGGTAGGAGTCCATTTTCCCTGGGATCACTTTGCGGCAAGATGATCCGCTTGATTACAAGATCTCCGACTTGATATACTTGACGTATAACTTTCTTGTTGAAAGCTTTGATCATCCGTTTTTGATACGTCTGACCATGACAAACAGTAGTAAGTCACTTCTCATCGATCAAATTAAGTTGATCAAGCCGGGTCTGAATCCAATCGTCTTCACTCAAACCAGCGTCCTTCATAATCCTTAAGGAAGGAATCTGAACTTCCATGGGTAGCACAACTTCCATGCCATATACTAAAGAAAATGGGGTTGCCCCTGTTAAAGTACGTGCCTTGGTACGGTATCCATGTAGAGCAAACAGTAACATCTGATGCCAGTCCTTGTAGGTGACTGTCATCTTTTGAATGATCTTATTGTTTTTATTCGCAGCTTCAACAACACCGTTCATCTTCGGCCGGTAGGGAGATTAATTGTGATGATAAATTTTGAACTGTTCGCATAGAGCAGTGATCATAGTATTGTTCAAATTCGTACCGTTGTCTATGATGATCCTGTCGGGGACACCGTACTGGCATATGAGATTCTGCTTGATGAAGCGGGCAACCACATTCTTTGTAACGGAGGCAAAGGAAGCTGCCTCGACCCATTTGGTAAAATAATCAATAGAGACCAAGATGAAGCGATGTCCATTGGATGCCGTGGGCTTGATCTCTCTAATCATGTCGATGCCCCACATTGCGAATGGCCAAGGAGCTGTCAGAATGTTGAGAGGAACAGGAGGAATATGTACCTTGTCGGCGTAGACTTGGCACTTGTGGCAAGTATGGGAATGTTGGTGACAATCAGCTTCCATGGTAGACCAGTAGTAGCCTACCCTTAGAATATTTTTAGTCATCGTATGTTCGCTCAAGTGGGTACCAAATGTGCCACTGTGTATCTCGGTCATGATCAACTCTGCTTCAACCTTGTCCACACCACAAAGTAGAACACAATCATGGCTGCGCTTATAAAGGATGCCATTGCTTAGGAAGAACTTGGCCGCAAATCTCCTTAAGAACTTTTTATCATTGACAGAAGCTCCTTCAGGATATTCTCTAGTCTGGAGATACCATTTGATTTCATGAAACCAGGGTTGTTCCACTACTTCTTCGGTATTAATCTCATGACAGTGCACTGGTTTGTCCATTCACTCGATTATAATTTGGGGAGCCTCGTTATCCCAGTTGAGTTTAAATATGGAAGACATTATAGCCAGAGCATCTGCTAGCTGATTTTCTTCTCGCGGGAAGTGCTCGAAAGTAATCTGCTCGAAATGAGGCAACAACGTCAGGACATGTTCTTTGTATGGGATAAGATTAAGATGTTTAATGTTCCACTCTCCTTTGACTTAACTGATAACCAAAGTCGAGTCTCCAAATACGACCAAAGATTTGATCCCCAAGTCTATAGCAGCCTTGAGACTAAAGATGCAAGCTTCATATTCGGCCATGTTATTGGTACAGCTGAAACAAAGTCGGGCAGTGAAGGGTGTATGGCAACCTTCCGGAGAAATGAGTACTGCCCCGATACCGTTGCCAAGTGCATTTGAAGTACCATCAAAGTATAGGGTCTATCGGGATCCTTGTTCAGGTTCGTCATACGGTCCGTTATCTTTAATGTTGTCCAATGTCATGATGTCCTCATCAGGGAAGTCGAATCTCATAGATTGGTAATCTTCGACGGCTTGATGAGCTAGATGGTCAGCTAGTACATTCCCCTTTATAGCTTTTTGGGTAGTATACTGGATATCATACTCAGTCAGGATCATTTTCCATCTAGCGATTCTTCCAGATAAACAGGCTTCTCGAAGATATACTTGATCGGATCCATCTTGGAAATCAGCAAAGTGGTATGAGTCAACATATACTGCCTTAGCCGGCGAGCAGCCCATACCAAAGCGCAACAAGTTTTCTCGAGCAATGAGTAGCGAGTCTCACAGTCAGTAAACTTTTTGCTAAGGTAATAAATGGCATGCTCTTTTCGGCCAGACTCGTTATGTTGGCCCAGCACGCACCCCATTGAGTTATCCAAAACAGTCAGATACATGATTAACGACCTTCCTTCAACGGGTGGCATCAGAATAGGAGGTTCTAGCAAATACTCCTTGATCTTATCAAAAGCAACTTGACAATCACTGTTCCATTCAACTACCTGATCTTTCTTCAACAGTTTGAAAATTGGCTCACAGGTAGATGTCAGGTGAGAGATGAACCTCGCAATATAGTTCAAGCGTCCCAAGAATCCTCTAACCTCCTTTTCAGTACGGGGGGCAGGCATTTCTTGTATATCCTTTACTTTATCTAGATCAACCTCAATGCCTTTGTTGCTGACAATAAATCCCAAAAGTTTACCAGACCTGACTCCAAAAGTGCACTTGCTTGGGTTCAGTCTGAGTTTATACTCCTTCAACCTGTCAAACAACTTTTGCAAATGACCAAGGTGTTCTTCTTCTGTCTGTGATCGAGCTATCATGTAGTCTACGTAAACTTCGATCTCATGATGTATCATATCATGAAACAAAGCTACCATGGCGCGTTGATAAGTTGCCCCTGCATTCTTCAGTCCGAATGGCATCACTTTGTAGCAGAAGGTACCCCATTGCGTGACGAAAGTAGTTTTCTCCATGTCCTAGGGGGCCATTTTGATCTGGTTATATCCCGAGAATCCGTCCATGAAGGAAAAAACTTTGTGTTGAGCTATGTTGTCAACCAAAATGTCGATATGTGGCAGTGGAAAATCGTCTTTAGGGCTAGCCCTGTTTAAATCCCGATAGTCCACACACATTCTGACTTTGTCGTCCTTTTTAGGCACGGGCACGATGTTAGCAACCCATTATGGATAGGAGGTAACAGCCAGAAAGCCAGCGGTTAATTGCTTCATTACTTCAGCCTTAATCTTCTCAGATATGTCAGGCCTCATTCGGTGAACCTTTTGCTTGATCGGTGGACAGTCTTCTCTTGTGGGAAGACGGTGAACCACTATACCTACGTCTAACCCTGGCATGTCTTCATAAGACCAGGCGAAGATTTCAACATATTCGTTCAACAACTGCACCAAGTGCTTTTTGACATTTGGTTCCAGGTTGGCACCCACTTTTACTTCCTTCATGTCTTCCTCTGTCCCCCAGTTGATGGTTTCTAGCAACTCATCATGAGGCAGAATGGCCCTCTCTTCTTGTTGTAGAAGTCTGGCTAACTCTCCCGACACTTCACAATCTTCTTCAACTTCGTACTCAGCGTGATTGACCAAATCCTCAGAGTTATCGAAGGCTGAAACAGAACAGTTGCCCATGGAATTCGGAATGGATGGGTACCTGCATTTGTGTGTGTGTGTGTAAGGGATAGCCATCCTTAAACAAACAAAAATGCAAATGGAAAGAAAAGGAACAGTTTATAGATGAAAAACGTCCAATGATTCATTAAAATATGGCATATGATTATGAAGAAAATCAAGCCCTTACAAATGGACCTACATGCCCCGGGCAAGGCATGAGGTGAAAATAGTGTACGAATTGTTTTAGTTATTACAGACCATAAAAATGGGAAATTGTTCAAAGATAAAATTACTGGTTGATAAAGGTGATAGGAACAAAATCCTTTGCTTCCCAGTTGCTCAAACCCCCTTCGACGGTCGGAAAGATCCAATCTTCAAAGTGGATCTCTTCATCTTCATCTTCTACAACATTGATTCCATGGTGTGAGATCTTGACTGGTGGCCCTCCAACCTTGGAGCGACGCATAGCCTTTTATCCTGCAGCCGTAAACCCTAATCCAAATTTTTCCGTCTTATGGGGAAAATCAGACAATTGTCCCCATGCTGTTTTCTTCCCTTCTTTGATCACGGCCTCCGCGTCCTTGAGAGATGCCATCCTAGATACATGCTTGGGAATGATAGGCACCTCAACCATTGTCTTTGCAACTGCTACCTCAGGAGACACTTCCTCGAAATGCTGGAAAGGCATTTCGATGAACTTGCCATCCAACTCCACATGGCGGAAGGAATTGAGATGACTTATCATGTACTCTTCCTCGCCGTGCACTGTTATAATCTTATCCTTAACAGGATATTTCAGCATTTGGTGCAAGGAGGAGGTAACTGCCCCGGCATAATGGATCCACGGTCTCCCTAGCAAACACAAATATGACGGACGGATGTCCATCACGTAGAAGGTGGAGTTGAAAACTTCGGTGCTTACTTTGATAGGAATATCAACCTCTCCATGAACCATTCTCTTGGAACCATCAAAAGCCCTAACAACGATGTTACTAGGTTTGAGAGTCAGCCTTTCGCAGTCCAAACGGTCTAAGGCTTTCTTCGACAACACATTCAAGGAAGAACCAGTATCAACTAGGACATGGGCGAGAGTGGTTCCCCGACATTCAACTGAAACATGTAACGCATCATTGTGTTTCCTTCCTTTGGGAGTTAAGTCAGCATCGGAAAAGCCAAGGCCATTGTCAGCAGTAAGACTGGCCACACATTCCTGAAACTGGTCAGCCGAAGTCTCTTGGGGAACATGTGTCGCCTTCAAGAATTTGATAAGGGCCTTAGCGTGGGCCTCAGAACAGAGCATAAGAGCCAACATTGAAATTTTAGAAGGGGTCTGCCCTAATTGTTCCATAACGTCGTAGTCACTTTTTCTGATTATTTTCAAGATTTCATCCATTTCTTTCTGAGTGGTTTCGGGGATAACCACAGCATGAGCCTTCGTCCTGACAGGCACTTCCAGTATCCCCTTACCCTTGTTGGTAGTTTCAGCGGATGGTCTTACTACAGAAGTATCCAGTTCTTCAATTACTGGGCCTTGCACAGATGGTCCAACAGGTGCAGAAGCTTTCAAGGGTCCGAAAACTGCTCGAGGGGGAGCAATCTCCGGAGAAAAGATCCGGCCACTGCGGGTTATCTTGCTTGTACCCGCGATGTTCCATATATCAGGGCTTCCTTCTTCGGAAATCTCTTGGACTGTTTCGATTTGTTTGATACCATGGTAGAAGATTTCTCCCCCATAGTTCCATGCTATCGTTTTGCTTGATTGGTACGGGACAGGTCCCAGCATAGTGATCTTTAATGGTACACATTCAGAGTTGGGTGTAATCCTGACAGGCCTTTTGCAAGCCTTGGGAGGATTGTCGGAAATGGTTATGATTGCAATATCGTTGGTTGTAGTAGTAAAAGTATCTGGAGTAACAGGATTGAAGGTATCAACAGGGGTTTTCTGGAAAAGTATCTCTTGGGTATCCATCAGGCATTGGACACCTGACTTCAACATTGGAAAATCACCTCGTATGTTCAGACAAAAATAGTAGTCTTTACCACAACCAGGAAAGATCCCGACTCTCAACCAATTTTCCTTAATCACAAGTAACAGCGTCTGTAGGTCAACAACAGCAGTAACATGAGTGTCCTTCATAACAACATGAATATTGTGGCCGTGCTTGGGCATCGGAGAAGATATAACATTGGGCTTCTCAGGAGCATCAAATTCTACTTCCTTAGCATCAATCAGATCCTGGATTTTGTTCTTAAGCACCCAACCATTATTGGTATCGTGCCCAGCACTGTCGGAATGGTAAGCACACTTGGCGTTAGAGTGGTAGTATGGAGAGGAGGTGTTAGGGTTCTTTGGTGCTTCCTTTAAACTGGTCAGATTCAGCTTCAACAAATGAGGAAGTACCTGAGCGGGCGTCATGTTGATGCAGGTGAACTGCCATTGTGGCCTTTCCACCCGTTGTTGATTAGGTCTCGACTGATTGCTACGAGGTTGATCATTTGACGAGTTTTGAATCATCACAGCCCCTACAGTCGGCCGGCGCTCAGTTCTTCCCTGTCCCTTCTGAGAATACACAGCAGATGCTTCCTTCTTGGCTGGGAAGGGTTTCTTAACAGCCATGTATGCGGAAGCATCCTTTTGAATCTTTCCATTCTTAATACCGGCCTTAACCCTTTCGCCGGTCAAAATCAGTTCGGTAAATCCCGCGGAAGAACTTCTGATCAGATGATTGAAGAATGGGCCAGACAGGGTCCCCAGAAACATGTCAACTAACTCCCTATCTGATAACGGTGGCTGCACCCTTCCTTCCAGATTACGCCACTTCTGGGCGTACTCTTTAAACCCTTCATTGGAAGCCATCCCCATACTTTGTAACTGAGTACGAGTGGGCGCCAAATCAGCATTGTATTGATACTGACGACAAAAAGCCGCTGCCAAGTCTTCCCAATTGTGAACCTCTGATCTCTCGAGTTGATAAAACCAGTCTAACTGCGTGCCAGACAAGCTATCTTGGAAAAAGTGTACCCAAAGGTCTTTATCGGATGAATGGGGTTGGATTTTTCTGACATACGACCTCAGGTGCATCTTTGGGCAAGACAAACCGTCGTACTTGGCAAATGTGCCAACCTTGAACTTGGGAGGGATCACAATCCCAGCTACTAGCCCTAGTTCTTCAAAATCCAATCCGGGAACCCTCTGCAACTCCATAGCTGCCAATCTATCTTCAAGGTTCTTATATTTATCATCCGCTGGTGGATACTGTTGTTCGGAGTAGTCTTCGTCTTCTTCCTCTTCCTCCTCTTCAACCTCGGATTCAGAAGGTACAACAATCCCTTTCCCTTTACCGGCACCTTCGTCAGACGTTGAGGGGAACTCAAGAACTCTCCTGGCCTGATGCTCAAATCTTCTTCCCAAAGTGGCTACTCCAGGTCTCTTTTTCTTTTTCTCTTTATTCTTCTCCAACAAAACTTTGAGGTCCTCCTGACCCTTTGCCAAGGTCATGAGGAGTTGCTGGAACTGTGAATTTTGTGCCTGAAGATCCTTTACCATTTTCTCCAAATCCATCTCGCTGAAATAAACAGCAGAAAGATAAGGAAACCTGGCGTGAAGACATGTTTATGCATATGATGAATGGTATGTTATTCATATAATGCATTCAAGGGTTCAAAAATTCAAATTTGTTGCAAATAAAAAGAACGCACGTCATATTAAGAATAAATTTGTTAGTACATAAATGCCCCATGGGCGAAATATTACAAAATTCTTAATGTAAAAAGACATTGCGCATCCTCTTTGGTGCGATGTAAGTGTTGAGAGTTTCCTCCTCGTGAAGTCGGCGGGTAAGCTCCAAAACCTTCTTCTCATTGGCGTAGAAGCTGGCTTCAAAAGTATCCCATTCTTCCTTAAGTTGGATCCAACTCTTTTGCATTTCTTCCCATGATGTTGGCATGTCTGGATGTAGGATGGTGTATGGAACCTCTCCTTCCATAACAGGCTCTTTGATCACGGGGAGAATGTGAGGGTATGGAATCATAAGATTCTGGGAGCGGGTTCGTACCCACTTGAGGTAAGGCTCAAGGGGGATGGAATTATTGTGCCCCAGTGTCTTACTATCCATCTTGTTGGGCATCCTCCAAGCGCTGATGAACCTTTGTCGAAGTCCTTGCGCATCGTTGTCGAAGTCAAAAACTAGGTCCGGAATTAGCATGTCATGAGGGCCATCCCTCCGAGCATATCCAAATTTCCTTAAAGCTAGACAGGGGTTGTAGGTGATGCCCCCCCTAATGCCAAGTAGTGGGACATTAGGGAATTCCCCACAATAATCAATAATGATGACATTTTCTCTGGACCGAGAACACCAATGTACATCAGAATGTGTGAGGGTCATCAATTGTTGTGACCACCTTAAACCCTGCTCATTTTTCAAGACTGATTGTGGAAGGTGAGAAATAAACCACCTTGCTAGGAGAGTAGTACAGCACATGAGAACACCTCTTTTCCTCATTGTTCGTGTGTAAAATGAGTGTAGGATGTCCCCAAGCAATGTAGGTATAGGATTCCTGGACATGAAAATCTTGACAGCATTCACATCTATAAGTTGATCAGGGTTTGGGAACAAGACCAACCCATAGATGAGGAGTGCCACAATCTCTTCAAAGGCTTGTAGATCAAGAGAATTCCAGCATTCTTGTGCTTTCTCAAACAGAAACTTTGCCAAGAAGCCCTTAATACCACTTATGGTTTCCCAATGCCCCTTGAAGTCAGATGGTTGCAAGTGTAATGCTTGAGCAACATCTTCAGGTTTTGGTTATTTTTCCGTACCGTTGTAGGGTAGTTGATGAAGAATAGGAATTCTCAGGAGTTGAGAAAATTCCTCCAAAGTAGGCACCAATTGATAACCAGGGAATGTGAAACAGTGGTGTAGGGGGTCAAAGAACTGAAAGAGGACCTTCACCATGTCTTCTTCAATGTTGGTGTTGACCAAGTTGAAGAGTCTACCATGTCTTTCACTGAAGAGAGAATTCTCTGGAATCCTGGAAGTAAGCTCCTTGAGTTGAGGAGGGATTCTCACAAGGTTGACTTGAATTATTTTCCTGCGAAGAGATTCCATGACCTACAAAACAAGAACAAAGATGAAGATCCAAACCCTTGAAATGGTTAGGGGATGCATATGATGCTTTATGATGTTCATGATGTATGCACAAGCACATGTACAAGCAAGTCACACAAAACCCTAGTTTCAGGCTTGCATGAGGTTTCATAGGTAAGTACCCTCTTGAGTTTAGTTGGCTTAAAACCTGTCCTATAAATAGTAACCGGGTTCTAAGGAGCTCAATATCATTGGATTGTTTTCTATGTTCATTGTTTTGGTTTAGCCACTTAACTAGCGACCAAAATATTCCAAGAAAACAACCCTCAATGAGTGTAGTATCGAGTATCTACCAACTTCGGACTGCACCAAAGCCGGTCATCTCACTACCCCTAATAAAGGCCAAGATGGTCAAGTAAGGTTGTAAGAGTTCATTAGTGCTTCATGACATCACTCAGCGGCCCCGTATTCTCTTTGATTGACTCAAAGGCTACTGGTACTCACAAATATGTCGCACTAATATAGCTATTGCTTCAACTGTGTCGGTATACCCTGCATAGTTTCCACAACGTATTGCTATTTACCTATGAATGTTTCCCAAATCCGGGTGGAGGATTTCAAGCCCAAACAAGAGAACCAAAATGTAAAGCAATCAAAGCATACCATAATCATGCAAAGGGTGATCTAAGCCCTAAGGTTACTCCACTTTTAAAGTATTCCCCAACAGAGTCGCCAGTTCTGTGATACGGTGGGAGAACTGACTTGGGATTTTGCGTTTGTGTTTGCAAATGTTTCGGTTTAGCAAGAGTCGCCACCGACTTTTTATTTTATCCTAAGGAAAGGTCAAAAAGCACAGGAAAGACCTTTGAGATGTTTTCTTGGGCTCGAGGAGTAGATTATAGAAAGGGAAGGTATTAGCACCCTTTCTATCCATGGTTATCCATGGGCTCTTAGTTACTTGCTTTAGATCACTTGCTTTGCTTTTCAATTGTTTGAAATGGTTCTTTATGTGTGGTTTTGAAAAGATGTTTTGAAAAGAGGCCATCGTTGTGGCAAACTTTGTAATGATTCTTGTTTGAATGTATACAAAGGTGTATTGTCTTTTGAAAGTTTCCAATGTTTGAAAGTAGGGTTTTGAAATTTGTGTTGTGAAGTGTGTTTTGAAAAATAGCAAGGATGTTTTTGCAAGCTTGATCAAGTAACTAAGAGTTGGTCTACCCTATTTTACTCAAAGATCTTTCTTATGTTTTTAACCCTTTTAACAGTGTTGCTTCACCATTGTATTTGGTGAACAACCTTGTGTTAGGATGTTAAACGGGACAGGTGCGGGTCATCGTATAGACCATGATAGCAATAGTGTCAAGTATTTGTGGCAATTTTCTTGAGGGACTTGATCATTTTGCTTAGGCAACTCAGATAGCGTCATCGAGGGACTATGATCTTTTTGTTTGTTTTTGTTTTTCCAAAGTACTTGACATGCAATCATGGCCCATTTTTTAAGGCAACAAGTGGATTGAAACCCTAGGGGTGCAAGTGTGTATTGTGTTTGTTTTCCATGCATGTTTATCTTGGATTAGGTCAAGCTAGTTGTTGATCTTATTTTGCATACAAACCCTAAGTCTAAGCATGGCATAATTGGAAGCTTTTAAATGTGCGGGAATTTAAATGCTACACTATTACAACATGATATAGGGAGGGGGTACAAATTTGAATTGGGGGTATTTGACAAGAAATTAAATTCTAAGTTATTACAACCATATTGAATGTATAAGGCAATATTTAATATTTAAATAAATACAATTAAATAAATATTAAATAAAATATATTATGCAAAAAAAAAGATTTTTATGTATGTAAAAAGTATTTTTCAATGTGAAATGTAAATAAATAAAAAAAGGTCAATTTTAATTATTTTTGTTATTTAGGGCAAAACCCTAATTCTTAAATAAAAAGTATTATTTATTAATTATATACAATAATATATTAATTTATACAAAAATAAAAGTATATTGTAAAAAATATATTTTTAGTGTAAAATATTAATAAAAATGAAAATGTAGTATTTTTGACCTAATTATTTAATAAAATAAAATATATAAGTGTATATATATATATATATATATATATATATATATATATATATATATATATATATATATATATATATATATATATATATATATATATATATATATATATATATATATATATATATATATATATATATATATATATATATATATATATATATATATATATATATATATATATATATATATATATATATATATATATATATATATATATATATATATATATATATATATATATATATATATATATATATATATATATATATATATATATATATATATATATATATATATATATATATATATATATATATATATATATATATATATATATATATATATATATATATATATATATATATATATATATTAAACATATTAAATATATAAAAAATAGAAATTAATTATTTACAAAAAATGTGTATATTCAAGAAAATGTTTTTAAGGGTATATAAAAAATAATAAATAAACATAAGCATATTTTTTTACATTTTTCTTTGAGTTTTAATAAAAGAAAAATAAACTATTTACATAGTTATACTAGTAAGATAAAAATAAATATCAAATAAATATGAAAAATATAGAAAATAATTTTTTGACATTTTTTATATTTAGACAAAAAATAATAAAGTCAGAATAAAAAATAAAAATATCAAATTGACAAATATTCAAATAAATGGACCAGGGGGTGTAAACAGAAAAGTGGGGTATCAAAAGCAAAGAACAACCAGGCCCAGCCCAGTCAGACTTCATCTTCTTCCTTTGAATCAAAACACGCGCGCTTCTGTACACAAATGCCATCTCCTGATTCTTTGATTTTTTTGACAAAACTTATAACATGAACATTGTAGAGCATTAAACGACAAATCTAACCATATAAAAAACTTGGACTAACTCTCAAAGACCAGAGAGAATTTCTCTGGCCCTAATTTCTAACCTAGTTTTTTCAGAAAGTTCATGGATGAAATTCTCCTAGCACGATTAATGTAAATGAAAACTAAGCATATGTATGGCTTCAGGGCTATGAGTACAACATATTTCATTCACAAACCTAAACCTAACTATTCCTAAATAGAGAGATAGAAGTCCATGAAATACCTGTTTCAGTTGAGTTCGAGTTGGACAATGTGGCAACCTTCAATGGTGTTTGAGCTTCTTTTGAGCTTGCTTGAGGTCCAAGGAAGCTTTTCCAATGCTTGGCTTGTTTTGAAATAGCTTGAATCGTGCCAGAGAACTCAACCTGCAAAGCTTTGAAACAAAAATGGCAATGTGTGTTAGAGGAGTTACAACCAGCAATGGATGATCTGGATAGCTTAGATATGTTGGTTGGAAGGTGTTTGAAGAATCTTTGGACAAAACGCACGATGGAATTTGGCTATGGCTTGAAGTTTGCAGAGCTTGCCCTGTTTTACAGCAAAACAGGGATTTTGTGTACAAGGGGGTTTGGGAGGCAGAAGGGTCGTGTTTCTGGCTTGTTGGGAGGTATCAAACTTGTCTACAATGTTTGTGTAAGTTGGTCTTAACAGATGTGAGAGATGGCATATGATTTGCAACTTTTCTTCTACTTGAAGCAAAAGAATGGAAGTGATGTTATAGCCTTGTACAGGCCCTCCTATCACCCTGCACACAACACTCTTGGCCCCTCTAATTCATGGATTTGGTTTGCAGTATCAGATTTTGTTCAAGGCTCAATGCTTAGTGTTTTGACATAAAGTAACCTTTTGCAAAAATGGCAATATACCTTTTACCATTTAGGGCTTAATCTTGTGTACAATGCCCTAATGACCAAGACAAAACATTAACTCAATGGATATGCATTAAATTATGGAGTACAAACTGGTTTTGAGGCCTGTAATTGTGAACCAAGCTAGCTAGATCAGATTTGCAAATTGGTATGAACATGTATTGGCCATGGACAAAAGTGAGTTTTTGCCAACTTCAAGCATTCGATTCTCTATAACCACAAGGGTGTTTGAGGAGTTATTGGACAATTTGGAAAGCTTGGAAGATGTAATATAATCCATATTTGAAATGCAACTTGAAACTCCAAGTGGAACTATGCGAAAAGTGGCCAAGAAGATGGGTCAAAATCCTGCCTAGATTAGGGCAAATTTTCTCTAAGTTAAAAGTTTTAGGTACCCTTGTTCCAAAAATCATAACTTGAGATACAAGCTTCTTTTGAGAAAACTTTGTGAATCAAAGTTGTAGACTTTATGATGGACTACAAATTTCATGTTTCAAGTTTTGTTTGAATCCATTTGCATCTTGGTGAAAAAATGGGACAAAGTTAGGAAAAAATAAGAAAATTTCATAACTTTCTAAGTTATGAAATTTTTCCATTTTAAACCCTAATTTGCATTTTTGGGTTTCTTGATGAACAAGTTCCATAATTTGACATGTCTCGATGAAAAATAACTCTTGGCACTTGATCTTGACCAAAAAGTCAAAGTTTGACTTTTCAGTGTACAGTTAAATTTTGATCAGTTGACTGAAAAATTCATCTGTCAATCCTATGCATTTGAGATCTTTTGAACTTATTGAATGGGTCAAGACAATGTCATTGAGTCCTTGAGTCCATATGTGAGCTTGATTTGCCATTGGCTAGGTCAAACAGTCAAAAATTGCCTTTGTGCAGTCAAAACCCTAAAAATGACCATTTTGCCCTTTTGGTGATCTGATCAAATTTCTTGTGGAATTGTGATCCAAACTTGATTAAATGGTTCATATGAGTTCATAATGTTTGGGTCAAATTTCATGAGGTTTGACTATCAATTGGCCACAATTGACTTTTTCCCCAATACAACTGATTTCTAGGTCAACTGTCCAATTGACTGGGCAAAAATTTGAATCAAGGCTTGAAACTTGGTATGGACAAACTTGTGAGTCCAACATGAAGTATGAAAGTCACTTTGGGCATTGTAGGTCAGAAAATCCCTGTGCAAACTCAAACCCTAATTTAGGTCAACAGTGCAAGGAGGTGTCTTGAGCAGAGCAAACCATAGCTTGATCTTGAGTTCCAAGAGCCTTATGATGAGATATATTGATGAATATGGGAGGGAAAATTTTGGGGTACAACAGTAACAAACAAATCTTCCTCTATTGCATTGGTGTTGTGACCATGCCTAGGCATAGGAGCAGAAATGACGTTTGGCTTCTCGGCTGCATCAAACTCAATCTCTTTTGCATCTATAAGGTCTTGAATTTTGCTTTTTAGGGCCCAACAATTATTAGTATCGTGACCCAGACTTTCAGAATGATATGCACATTTGGCATTTGGGTGATAATGAGGGGACGTTGTGTTAGGTTTTTTTGGAGTTTCTTTTAAAGCTACCAAATTGGATTTCAGAAGGTGCGGTAAAACCTGGGATAAAGTCATATTAATTCTGGTGAATTGCTGGACTGGACTTTCCACCATCGGTTGATTACTTCTTGGTTGATCAGATGTAGGCTTTGGGATCATAACAGCTCCTACCATTGGTCTGCGTTTAACTCTCCCTTGGTTCCTTTATGGATAAACAGCAGATACCTCCTTCTTCCTAGTGAAAGGCTTTCTCACAACTGTAGAGGCAGATGAATCCTTCTGAATCTTTCCATTTTTTATGCCAGCTTCCACCCTCTCTCCGGTTAGTATTAACTCAGTAAATCCTGCGGATGAGCTTCCAATCAGATGTTTGAAGAAAGGGCCCGATAGAGTGCCTAAGAACATATCCACCAACTCCCTTTCAGACAGAGGGGGTTGTACTCTCCCAGCTATATCTCTCCATTTCTGCGCGTAATCCTTGAAACCCTCATTTGAAGCCATAGCCATACTCTGAAGTTGAGTAGGGTAGGCGCCAAATCAGCATTATACTGGTATTGCTTATAGAAAGTTGCGGAAAGATCTTCCCAGTTGTGGACGTTGGCCCTTTCCAATTGGTAAAACGAATCGAGTTGTGTTCCGGATAGGCTATCTTGGAAAAAATGCACCCACAAGTCTTTATCAGCGGAGTGCGGCTGGATATTTCTTACATATGATCGGAGGTGCATCTTAGGACATGACACCCCATCATATTTTGCAAACAACGACACTTTGAACTTCGGTGGGATCACAATTCCCGACACTAATCCTAATTCTTCAAAGTCTAGACCTGGCACCTTTTGTATTTCCATAGTGCTCAAACGCTCTTCAAGATGTCTGTACTTATAATCTGCTGGAGGATACTGTTCCTCAGAGTAGTCTTCCTCTTCTTCCTCCTCTTCAGATTCTGACAGAACCGCTGTTTCTTTTCCTTTCCCTTCTCCTTCCCCGGAAGTGGCTGCAAAATTCAAGGTTCTTCTAGTCTGTCCCTGAAACCTTCTCCCCATGTTCAAGACCCCAGTGGCCTTCTTTGTTTTCTTCTTTCTTTCTTCAGCTAACAGAGTCTTCAACTCTTCTTGCCCCTTGGCTAGGGTCATGAGCAACTGTTGAAACTGTGTGTTTGGAACATGAAGATCTTTGACTGTCTGTTTGAGATCCATCTTACTGAAATAAACAGTAGAGAGATGAGGAAACTCATTGCAAAATACCTGTTTATGTTATGATGAATGATATGTACACATGCAATGTTTTCAAGGATTTTAAAGATTCAAGTTTGTTTTAGAGAAAATTAAACACACGTTATATTAATAAGATAGAGTTTGAGTACATCAATGCCCCTTGGGCAAAATAATACATAACTCTTAAGATAAAAAGTAGTGCGCATCCTATTTGGTGCTATGTAGGTATTTAGAGTCTGCTCCTCATGAAGTAGCCTAGTAAGTTCCAAAACCTTCTTCTTGCTTGCATAGAATTGGGCGTCGAAAGTATCTCGCTCTCCTTTAAGTTGTATCCAATCCCTTTGTAGGTCTTCAAGAGATGTGGGCATGTCAAGATGTAGGATAGTGTATGGAACTTCTCCTTCCTTAACAGGCTCAATGATCACTGGGAGAATGGAAGGATAAGGCATCATAAGACTTTGAGCGCGGGTTCGTACCCACTTGAGGTAAGGCTCAAGAGGGATGGAATTCTTGTGTCCCAAAGTCTTGCTATCCACCTTGTTTAGCATCCTCCAAGCTCGGATGAATCTCTGGAAAAGACCTTGATCGTCGTTGTCGTAGTCGAATACCAAACCTTGAATCAGCATCTCGTGCGGGCCATCCCTTCGGGCATAACCAAACTGTCTTAGAGCTAAGCATGGGTTATAGGTGATGCCTCCCCTAATGCCAAGTAGACGGACATTAGGGAATTCCCCACAACGGTCAACAATAATAACATTCTCTTTGGATCGAGAGCACCAATGAATATCTGAATGTTTGAGCGTCATTAACCTTTGTGACCACCTTAATCCCTGCTCATTCTTTAAGACTGATTGGGGAAGATGAGAAATAAATCATCTTTCCAGGAGAGGAGTGCAACACATAAGGACACCTCTTTTCCTCATTGTGCGAGTGTGAAAAGAGTGTAGGATATCCCCTAACAATGTAGGCACCGGATTGTGTGACATGACGATTTTGACGGTGCTCACACCTATGAGTTGGTCAGGATTGGGAAACAAGACCATTCCATAGATAAGAAGAGCCAAAATTTCCTCAAATGCTTGCAAGTCTAAGGAATTCCAATAGCTTTGGTCTTTCTCAAACAGTTACTTTTCTAAGAAGCCTTTGACACCACTTCTAGTTTCCCAATGAGTTGTGATATCAGATAAGTGCAAGTGCAGACCTTGAGCAATCTCTTATGGCTTTGGGTCTCTTTCCATACCGTTGAAAGGTAGTTGATTGAGAATGGGGATCCTAAAGAGTTGAGAGAATTCTTCCAAGGTGGGCACAAGCTGATAGTCGGGAAATGTTAAGTAATGGTGCAAAGGATCAAAGAACTGGAAGAGTACTTTCATCATATCCTCATCTGTGTTGGAGGTGACCAAGTTGAGTAGACGACCATGCCTCTCGGTGAATGGAGAGTTCTCAGGGATCCTTGAAGCTAGCTCCTTAAGTTGTGGAGGAATTCTTACAAGATTGACTTGGATAGTTTTCCTGCGAAGTGAATCCATATCCTACAAAACAAGAACAAAGATGAATCTCCAAAATCCTTGAAATGGTTAGTGATGTATATGATGTTCATGATGTCCATGATGTTATGCACAAGTATGTATATTCAAGCAAAACAAACAAGTTCTTAGTTTAGGCTTGCATGGGGTTTTATAGGTAAGTACCCTCTTGAAGTTTAGTTGGCTTAAACCTGTCCTAGTAATAGTAACCGGGTTCTAAGGAGCTCAATATCACCAGATTGTTTCCTTGGTCATTGTTTCAGCTCAAGCCTCTTTAATGGCAACCAAAATATCCCAAGAAACCAACCCTCAATGAGTGTAGTATCGAGTATCTACCAACTTCAGACTGCACCAAAGCCGGTCATCTCACTACATCTTAAAGGCCAAGTTGGTCAAGTAAAGGGTTCTTGAAGTTCATTAGTGCTTCATGACATCACTCAGTGGCCCCGTATTCTCTTTGATTGACTAAAAGGCTATCGGTACCTACAAATATGTCACACTAACATAGCTATTGCTTAGACCATGTCGGTATACCCTGCACAATTTCCATAACGTATTGCTATTTACCTATAATGTTTCCCAAATCCGGGTAGAGGATTCAAACCCAAACAAAGAACCATAATGTAAAGCATACAAATCAAACAATGTAAGTAAATAAATGTGATCTAGCCCTAAGGTAACCCCACTTTTATAATTTCTCCAGCAGAGTCGCCAGTTCTGTGATACGATAGGAGAACTGACTTGAGGGTTTTGCGTTTTATCGCAAATGTTGCGGTTAGCAAGAGTCGCCATCGACTTTTCTTTTATCCAAAAGGAAAGGTGAAAAAGCACAGGAAAGACCTTTGAGATGTTTTCTTGAGTTCGGGGGGGTAGATTATAAAAAGGGAAGGTATTAGCACCCTTTTCATCCATGGTTTTCCATGGGCTCTTAGTTACTTTCTAGATCACTTGCTTTTGTTTTGAAATTGTGCTTTGTGTTGTTTTGAAAGTATTTTGTAAAGAGGCCATTGTTTAGGAAATCTTTGTAATGATTCTTGTTCGTAAGAATGTATACAAAGATGTTTGTCTTTTTGAAAATGTTTTCAATGTTTGTAAAATGTTTGTAAAATGTTTGAAAATGTGTGTGTTTGTTTTGAAAATAGCAAGGATAGTTGTTTGAAAATAGAGCAAGTAACTAGAAGTAATCTACCTACTCAAATGTCTTTCTTGTGCATTTTCTATTCCTTTGACATTGTTGTCTTACCATTGATTTGGTAAGAAACCCTATCTTTGGATGTAAATGGGACGGGTGTGGGTCATTGTATAACCATGATTAGTAATGTTGTAAAGTATCTTAGCATTTTTGAAGGACCAAGATCATTTTGTAAGGCAACTTTGAATAGCGTCATCGAGGGACTATGATCTTATATTTGTTTGTTTTGCCAAGATACTTCGCATGCGTAATATGGCCATTTTTGTATAAGGCAACCAAGTGGAGAAACCCTAAAGATGCTTGTGTGCAAGTGTGTTATTTTCATGCCTTAATTTTATCTTGTATTAGGGTTTTCTATTTATTTTGTTTTGATCTTGCCATACAAACCCTAATTACTAGTATGGTATATAAAGCGGTAAATTGCGAAATTTAAATGTCCTACGCTATTACAACATTTTTATGGGAGGGGGGAGTACAAATTGTGAATGGGGATTTTGCAATAATATAAATCTAATTAAACTATTACAACCAAATCGAATTCGTACAAATATTGGAATAAACAAATACAATATTTAAATATGCAATATTATGTATATGCAAGCAAGAAAAGATTTTGTTTGGTTTTTTATATGAAAAAGTTTTAACCTAAACCTAATAAATTTAAGGAAAAGAAATTAATTATTGAAAACCAAAGTTAACCCTAATTTCTAATTTAAAAGAAAATAAAGTTCTTATGTATTATCTTTATGTATTTTTTGTATTAAATAATAAATAATATTTTATGAAAAATACTTAGTTTTTGTATGTCACAATAAATATTTACAAGTATGAATAAAATAAAAAAGGGATAAAATAATTAACCTAAATCTATTATATTTACAAGTTTATTTAAGAAAGAAATAATTAATATATAGTTTAATAAAAATATTTTTTATGTGAAAAATAAAATAAAATAATAAAAATGCAAAATTGTCATATTTTATATTTTTCAGGATTTTATGTATTTAAGAAAATATTTAATAAAAACAAAAAAACAAAAAAAAAACAAAAAAATAAAAGATTGGGCCAGGGGGTATCCTGAGAAAATCAGGTGGTGTTATGTTAGAAAAAACACTAGGCCCAAATGAAACAAGCCCATCCTGCAAAACAGCAAAAAATAGAAATGGAAAAATATGAAGAAAAAAAACAAAAGGTAGCGCCAAGGTTCGAACCCATAACCTGAGTCTCACCAGCGCGCTACCTTGCCATTGGGGTGGCTATACATCCGTTGATTTATATGAAACAACAAAAACATAACACAAACAATGCCCTTGTCCTGTACTTCATCTTCTTCCTCAAGCTGGTCAGAAGCTCTGTAACTTTCTCATCTCTCAATAAAAATGGAAACTGATAACATGAATGTTGTAGCATTTTGTCTCACGATTCTAGCCATGTAAATCATGTAAGCTAACAATCAAAGATCAAAACCAATTTTAAAAGCCCTAAATTTAAACCTAATTTTTCCAGGAACTTCACGTTCAAAATTCTATCAACTCAGGCCAAATAAATGCCAGTTATATATATGTACAACTTCGTAGTAATGATATCTACATTGTTTATTCACAAATTGTGGCCAATGGATGCCTGTATGAAGAGATAGAAGTTGAGATTCTTACCTCTTTCAGCTGAGATCGTGAATGGAGTTTGAGTGAGATTTAGGAAGTCCTGAAGGGTGCTTTATCTTGCTTAAACCTCCCCGAGTGTGTTCCAATCCTTGCCTTGCTTTGGAAGTGCTTGGAACTCTCTATCCAAGTCAACCTGCAAGATTTGAAAACAAAAATGGCAGATGAAGAAAGAGGAGTTACAGTGCAGGGATGGTGGTCTGGATCTCTTAGATATGAAGTAGGTAAAGTGTTTTGATGATTAAAACTTGAAACGCACGAGCCAAATGATGGATTGCTATGCTTATGCAAAAACTGTAAGTTTTGACAGTTTCTTGGTGATATGGAGTTTTTTAGTGTTTCATCCCTTTCGCAATCGTGTTCTCAAGTGTAATATGTTTGTGTATTAGTATGGAAAAGGTTTCAAGTCAACTCTCCAACAAATCCTTGAGTTGTAGCCTTTTTGCACACTTTCTTGCTTTTGAAGCAAAGTGAAGGGACAAGTCTTCACATGCTTGTACTGGCTTTCTTGGAGTTGGTATTAGTTCTATACAAGTTGCCTTAGGTCTATATTACTTGTGTGTGTAGAGAAGACAGGTTCAATGCTCAAGAATTGGAAAGTTGCAAAAGTGAACCTTTTCTAAAATGGCAATGGCAACTTTGTGCCGTTTATGGAATTACAATTTGGATAAAGACTCTAGGGCTTGGTTTAAAGCTTTTTCAACTGAATAAGCATTAAATTATGGAGTAAGAAACAAGTTTGGGACCTGTAAAGCATGGATTAGGCAGCATAGGTACTGATTTGAATTTTGTTCTTCATGAAATGGCTTGAATTCAAAGTGAGAAATTGCCAACTTCATCTCTTCGATTCTCCCTACTTAAAAATGATATCAAGGAGTTCTTGGACATTTTAGGAAGCTTGCAATATTCTATATAATTCATCTTTGAAATTCATTTCAAGATTCCTCTTGGAACTAGGTGAAAAATTTCCATGAAGTTGGGTCCAAAACCTGCCTAAATTAGGGCAAAATTTCACTAAGTTATTTTAGTTTATGAGCATGTATTCATAAAATTATATCTTGAGATCTGTAGCGATAAAAAATGTAGCGGGGTAAATCGGAGATCGAATTATTGATTAATTCGTCTCACAAAAGCAAGAGTCGCCACCGCGCTTTATTGTTTCCAAGGGAAAAGGGGAAAGAGCGAAATAAAACCCTAAATATGCAATGTAAATAATACTTTTAAAAGTAATAAAAATACAAGGCGTTTTTGAAAAGAGATCTTATGGTTCGGGGGTTGGTTATACAACGGGAAGGTATTAGCACCCAATGCATCTATAGTACTCTATAGGAACCTTTTGAAATATCTGTTTATTTAAAATTTGATTGCTTGATAAAAATAAATCGTCTTGGCCGAAAAGGGATACAGATAGGTTTTTGAAGATACGACGACCTAACGTCGAAGTTTTTGCTTAAAGGGCATAAATTTTGAAAAGATTGAATACTTGAAGGCAAATTATCCTAAGTTTTAATGAAAAATGCAAATATTCGCGCGATTAGACTTGAGGACATGAAGTCAACAAATTTATCGTTTTTCCTTTGGATTTAAACGTAAACGGAATAAACAAATAAATGTGAAATAATAAACAAACAAAATATACGTATAATGATTAAATAACAATAATTAAATGATAGACTAAATGATGTGAATAATGCTTTTTTTTATGATTTGTTTAATATTAATGAAAAGAAAGTATTTTAAGAGTTTTCAATTTTTACGCATTTTTTAATATATATATATAAAAAAACATGAGGATTAATTAAAGAAAAGATAAAATGTTTTTTTAAGTTTTTATGTTTCTATTTTTATGTTTTTGATATTAATATAAAAGGTTATTATTATTTTTTAGAATTATTAAATAACTAAATTAATTAAAACTTAAAAGGTTATTAACCTAACTCTAATTAAAAGGGAATATTTAAAATTATCAAATTAACTCCTAAAAGTTGAACTAATAAAATTTTAATTATTAAAAATGCTTAATTAAACTATGCCTATTTGATTGAATTACTAATTATTAAAATACTAAAATCCTAAAAAGGAAAGAAAGAAATTGATGGGAAGGGGGGGGGGGGGGGGGGTGCACAAGCAGCACGTTGGGCTTAAAGCAGGAAGCAGAGTCAAGGCCCATTTGTTCACAATCTTGTTTTCTTAGGGGTTAAACATGTTTAGTTTGCAAAAGGGATTAGGGTTTGGTTCGTGCAGAACGACGCTCATCTCTCCTCTTTGTCTTCGCGTCTTCTTCTCCATGCTTTCATGAAAACGCCCGAGTCTTCCCTTGCCCAAAGGCCACCAGCCTCCACTGTCCTCTTCCCTCCAGCCACGCGTACATGGGCGATGGATTCTCTAAGGTACAAGCTTCGCTCTGTTACTCGTTTTAGGGGTTTCATTACAAATGCATGTTCATGTTTTTTGCTTGATTCTGATTTCGTGTTATTATTTGTGTGAGGTGTTATGAAAGTAAAAGGGGAAAAAAGAAAATGTTACCTAGAGGCGGAGATGGAGGAGGGACAGTTGGGGGCGACGGAGGCCACAGACAGAGAGAATGGCGCGTGAGTTTGCTTCGGTGGCCGGTACTTTGTATCTTTCCTTCTTCTTTTGCCTGGGTACTGTATGCCTTGTTATGTGCTTCGAATGCTTGCTTGCTACTGTTGAAAAATCTTTGACTAGCTTCTCCTTCGTTCTCACTTCTGTATGCTTTGTTACTGTGGTCTTATGACAGCCGATGATGACAAGTTCTGAGGCTTTGGGGATTTGGTCGTTGGTTTTGGTTTTGAAATGGTGATATTGGCTTTGGTGGCTCAATCAGGTTTTCTGAGGTTTAGACCATATTGTTTGATGCGTGGTTTTGGTTTAACTGATTTTTGGAATGGTATACTGGTTTTTGGTTTATGACAGGTTAACGGTTTAGCAGTATGCAGGTTTTGGCATTTTAGTTTTAGGCCATATTGTTTGATATGGTTACAAGTTTGTGGTTTAGGCAATGTTTTGAAAATGGCTTGCAGGTTTTACCGTAGGCTATGGTATATGGCCTTTGGTTTATACGGGTTTATGCAGTTAGCAGGTTTGGTAAATGCAGGTTTGTGCAGATTGTGTATTCTTGGTTTATGAGTTTGGTTTTATGCTGGTTAATGGTTTAACTAGTTTTGGGACAGGATGGTATAGGTTTTAGTGTTTGGCCATAAGGTTTGATATGGTTATGGCAGGTTATGTGGGTTCTTACTGGTTTGTATTTCTCTTGTTGACAGCAGTTTTTTCTTCTGAGTTTTTCTAAGGCTTGGAGATTGATTGATATCTTGTTTTGAAGTGATTCCAATATGTTATAACCACTGCCTCCTTTGTTTACGTTACAGGCTGGAGATTTGAATATTTTTACAATCTTCTTGGCCTTCTGCATCATACTGTTACAGCAGTTTTGTTTGTATTCTACTCTTGTGCTTCTCCTTTTACTGTGATACTGCAGTAGCTTTGTCTTATAATTCCTTCTGCCTAAACCAAAACCTGCAAAACCAATTTCTTTCTCTCTCTCTCTCTCTCTCTCTCTCTCTCTCTCAAGTACCAAATGATGCATTAAGATGATATGCACTGTACTTGTTCTGAAACTGCATGGCTGGAACATGATGAATGAGGAAGTATTTGCTTGCACATTGTTTTGAAACTGCATATTCTCTTTTTGTCTTGCATGGGAGCCTATGTTATTTGGCTTCTTCTTAAGTTGCATAGGTTTACGTTGCATTGCTTGTGGGAAATGGCATATGCTGTATTTGTATGCTGTGTATAATTTGAAATATACATTGTGACAAAGAAATTATGCATATTTAGTTTTGAAAAATAAAAATGAATTTGTGCATATTTCAAAATTGTGCATTCATTTATGAAATAAAAATTCCTCCCTTTTTTGTGAACCGGGAGAAATCCCGTGATTTGCAAAAAAGGGGTAAACTGATTCCGGCCATTGCTTTTAAGGATGAACATTAAATAATTTTGCTTTTAACTTTTAATTTTGCAGGTAACATCACGTGAGCAGACAAAAAATGCATTGGATCAGAAGATTTAGAATTAGGAACATTAGATTAATTTTTATTTCATTTTAACTTTGTAAAATTATTATTGTAATTTCGTTGTAATAAATACAATATTTACCACAATAATTGTACAATTAGAAAAAATGAATAAAATTCCAATATTCGCCAATTAATTTCCTCTTTCTCTCTAATTATTTACTTTATTGTTTACAATTCTTTAAATTGTACAATAATTGAAAATAAATCTCAATTACCTAAATTCAGAATAGTAAACAAATAAATAAATAACATCATTGGTCAATTAATAGTTTCAATTATTTAATCCATTATTCATGACTTTCCAAAGTATAATAATTAAAATAGAATTTCAATTATTTTAACTTAGAATGATAAATAATTAAATAATTATTATTGAACAATTAATGAACTTTTTCGAATATTTATTACATTATTCATAAATCTTTGAATTATGTAATAACTGAAAATAAATTCCAGTTATTTAAATTTAAGATAGTGCATAATAAATAAATACTGTCTGCACGATTAATGCGCCTCTTTTCTAATGTTTATTTTATTATCTATACATCTTTAAATTATATAATAACTGAAAACAAATTCCAATTATTTGAATTTAAGATAATAAATAATCAATAAACATTATTTTAGCATGAATCGATTAAATGATTTAGTGTTCAAAATAAATAGCTCTTGGCCTGAAAAAAGTTATGAATTTTAAAAATCAATGGATCAAAACACTTGTAATGTAATGATGCAGATGGGAGATGATATCTTAGGTCAAAATTTGGGGTGCAACAGCTGCCCCTATTTAAGTTTCTTCTATCCGGAGATATGAAGATTAAGAATCTTCGTTTCGACGAGATTGAAGGTACTTAAATACATAATCACGCAAATTTTGTCCTAAGATGCCGCCCTTATGTTTCGCATGAATGCAGTGATTGGATTCACGGTGAAAGATGTTGTATGAAACAAGACAATGTTGGAGGAATCAAATACCAACAAAACACAGAGACATGGATTACGCATTACTGTGGAAACAAGCTATCGATTACGAATGACAGACTCTTGACAGCGAATAAAATCGAGGGAGTACGACCTCTGACCCTGACCAGGAGATCATCTTGCATAGGCCGAAAAACAGATTATTGACCCCAAACACAGTGAGTTAAACAGAGGGTATCAAATTGCTGATAACGGGTTGCCGATTTCTGAAGGTAATGATTCCTGAAAAACTTCTCTGCGAGATTTCCAGAGATATACTCATTAATGCTGGTATAATAATATTGTAGATACGCAAGTTGTTCAAACAAAGAACTGCCGCTTGTCGTCGTCCAAAGAAAATACCAATAACATACAAGTTGCTCAAATAAAGAAGCTGCCACTTGCTGTTGTCCAAAGAAAATACCAATAACATACAAGTTGCTCAAATAAAGAGGCTGCCACTTGCTGTTGTCCAAAGAAAATACCAATGACATACAAGTTGCTCAAATAAAGAGGCTGCCACTTGCTGTATTTCCAGAAAAGTAATAAAGTACAAGTTGCTCGTGAAGAGCTGTTGCTTGTCATTTTCCAAAAGATGATAACGCACTAGTAGCTCGTGAAGAACTGCTGCTTGTCGTTTTCCAAAAGATAATAACGCACTAGTAGCTCGTGAAGAACTGCTGCTTGTCGTTTTCCAAAAGATAATAACAACGTACAAGTTGCTCGTGAAGAGCTGCCGCTTGTCGTTTTCCAAAGATAATAACGTACTAGTAGCTCGTGAAGAACTGCTGCTTGTCGTTTTCCAAAAGATAATAACAACGTACAAGTTGCTCGTGAAGAGCTGCCGCTTGTCATTTTCCAAAGATAATAACGCACTAGTAGCTCGTGAAGAACTGCTGCTTGTCGTTTTCCAAAAGATAATAACAACGTACAAGTTGCTCGTGAAGAGCTGCCGCTTGTCGTTTTCCAAAGATAATAACGCACTAGTAGCTCGTGAAGAACTGCTGCTTGTCGTTTTCCAAAAGATAATAACAACGTACAAGTTGCTCGTGAAGAGTTGCCGCTTGACGTCTTCCCGAAATCATAATGAAGGAAATTGCAATGACAATGGCAGAGAATAACATCTTCGTCAGAAAGAAACATGAATTAATCTTTCCCGAGGAGATCACATACTCAAATGTGCAAAATAAATGCACTATCTGTCTTGGTCGCAACTTCACTAGGGAAAATCAATGAGATAGCCTATGCAAGAGGCGACCACTTTCCAGGAATAACCAGAGGGAACAACAGTCAAATGAGACTCTACTCAATGAGATTCGATTGGGGATTCATCCAATCCAGAAATGGACAAGGTAAGCTGAATCAAAAATCATCCGCGAGGATTAGCTCAGTTGGGGAATTTAGAAAGGAAGCATATTTTCTGCCTAAGCTAACCTTCTACTTGGAAGGACAAAAATGTACGTTGTTCGAATAAATAAAGTACGACCCAAAATCAACGGCAAACATGGTATGAATGCTGATATGAGTGTAAATGAGTAAATGAATGTTATGCTGACAAAACAGACAGATGGAATATCTTGAAGATAATATGCTGTCACAGCAAAATAGATACTCGGCCAATCCTAGAAAGACGGAAGATAACCGGAACTGGAAACACAAAGCAACGTCGGAGAGTAACGCTACAAGGCTCAAGTCTTCTGAGGAGAAAAGCAATCAAATCCAAATTTCTAATACCAATAGACCACTGGCATGAGACAAAGCGTACCACACTTCGGAGATATCCGAAATAAAGGTAGCCGAAACAACACTTAACTGGTACACTGGGGAGTCACCAAATTAGCACCCCGAGAAACGCAAGTTTAGCACAACCAACACCTCATGACGATTCGAAAGAAAACAGGTTCATCACACAAGTATAAGTTACTGCACTGTTTTGCATTTCATGGCTTGACCATCTTCGGAACGACTGTTAATATTCCTTTCATTGTTCACGACACCTTTTTAGAAAATAATAATATTTTAAATACTTTGTTTCAAATAGTGCCGTAAAAATTAAAATTTTGCCCACAAAAGGTAATGCTCAAATTTCATTAATAAGCCGGTGGTTCGCTAACAGTGCGCCTCCAACAGTTTACAAAAGTTTGGGAAATAGTACATGAAATAAAAGGTTACACAAAACAATGATCACTATTCTCCCTAGCAACTTTGATTTCCAAAATGTACTCAGATGCCACGGCCGGGATGACCAAGAACTTGCCTAAGCGAAATACTTCTTGACCGCATCGGCGTTCATGGGACGCGGGAGTTCTTCACCGTCCATATTGGTGAGAATCAAGGCACCTCCAGAGAAAACTTTCTTAACAACATACGGTCCTTCATAATTCGGAGCCCACTTTCCCCTAGAATCAGGTTGGAAAGATAAAATCTTCCTGAGCACAAGGTCACCTTCTCTGAACTCGCGTGGTCGAACCTTCTTATCAAAAGCCTTCTTCATTCTCTGCTGATACAATTGACCGTGACACAACGCCGTCAATCTCTTCTCTTCGATTAAATTCAACTGATCATACCTACTTTGACACCATTCAGCCTCAGAAAGTTTGGTTTCCATCAACACTCTCAAAGACGGAATCTCAACCTCCACGGGGAGTACAACTTCCATACCATAAACTAGGGAAAATGGGGTCGCGCCTGTTGAAGTTCGAACTGAGGTACGGTATCCGTGTAAAGCAAACGGAAGCATTTCATGCCAATCTTTATAAGTTACTACCATCTTCTGGACAATCTTCTTGATATTCTTGTTAGCAGCTTCAACAGCTCCATTCATCTTCGGCCTGTAAGGAGAAGAATTATGGTGTTCGATCTTGAACTCTTCACAAAGCTCTCTCATCATCTTGTTATTCAAATTCGAACCATTATCAGTGATGATCTTGCTTGGGATACCGTATCGACAAATGATCTGATTCTTGATAAATCTGACTACCACCTGTCTGGTTACATTAGCATAAGATGCTGCTTCCACCCATTTAGTAAAATAATCGATCGCTACCAAGATGAAACGATGACCATTTGAAGCCTTGGGTTCGATCATCCCAATCATATCAATGCCCCACATAGAGAAAGGCCAAGGTGAAGAGATAACATTGAGGAGGGTCGGCGGCACATGCATCTTGTCCGCATAAATCTGGCATTTATGACACTTCTTCACATACTTGCAGCAATCAGATTCCACGGTCATCCAATAGTAACCAGCTCTCAACATCTTTCTAGCCATTGCATGTCCATTGGCATGAGTGCCAAAGGATCCTTCATGCACTTCTTGCATCAGCATGTTGTTAGAACAATGTTTGAATCTAGTACCCTATATTTAAGTTTTGATGATAACAAAGTGAAAAGATATAGTAGTTAAATATTTTATGATTGAATTATATGCTGCCTAAAATTACTATGCTCTGACTTGTAAATATGCTGATTAAAATAAGCAAGATCACGTTTTCAGCATCAGAATATGAGTTTGCACATCAGCATCAGAAGTTGCTGAATCAGAACGTCAAGATCAGATGATCAACGCTTGCACATGCTGAAGCTTGATGAACAGAACTGCGCGTAAAACACTCTGATACATAAACAAATTAGTTCATCAGCAGCGAAGCAGAATCAGAATGAGCCAAGCCAGATCGTGCATTGAAGAAGCAACGGTACTGTGCATTGAAAGCTAATCAATACCAACGGCATCATTCTAGACAAGATCTGCTCAAAAAGGAAAGCTTGTTAATAGCATTGAATCAAGAATATTTGCTTCAATGTTCATCTTCTCAAAGTGCTATATAAACCAAGCTTTGAAGATTATCACGGCTAATGCTTCCAAACTCTCTACACGCAAAAAGCTGAACAATAATCTTCACTCTACAAGTTTTGCTAAACCAACAAACTCTGATACTTTATTAGCGTTTAGCATCCTAGTATTCTAAGCTTCATTTGTGTAAACATCACAGTTGTGATATAGTTTTGTAGAAACATTCATACACATTTGCTTATACCTTTGTAAGAAAGTGTTGCCTTGACAAACCGGATTGTGGTTTGAATCAAGAAGGTTTTAGCAGTTGCTAAAGCAGATTTGTATTCAGTTGAATATAGTGAATTAAGACCTCATTGGAGAGAGGCGAAATCACCTTGAACGGGTGGACTGGAGTAGTTTGAGATCAAACGAACCAGGATAAAAATACCTTGTCATTTGCTTTAAGATTCCAGTTTTACAATTCAACCCCCCCTTCTTGTGTTTTTCACCCCTTCAATTGGCATCAGAGCGCCTGGTTCTGAGCTAAAACACTTAACCGTGTCAGTACAAGATCCAGCGTCAGAAAAACACAATGGCAGGAAACAACTCTCATTTCAGCAATGACACCAATGAGGACAGAGACAGATTCAGCGGCAAACCTCCAGTCTTTGATGGAGAAAACTTTGACTACTGGAAAGACAGAATTGAAAGCTTCTTTCTAGCACATGATGCTGATCTGTGGGATATGGTGACAGATGGATACACGCACCCTGTTAATGCAACTGGTCAGAAGATTGATAGAAAATCAATGACTGATCAACAAAAGCGTGATTTCAAGAATCACCATAAGGCCAGAACCATCCTCCTCAGTGCTATCTCCTATACTGAGTATGAGAAGATCTCCAACAGAGACACAGCTAAGAACATCTTTGATTCTCTCAGAATGACGCATGAGGGCAACGTTCAAGTCAAAGAAACAAAAGCTCTGGCGCTCATTCAGAAGTATGAGGCGTTTAAAATGGAAGAATCTGAATCCATTGAAACTATGTTCTCCAGATTCCAGATTCTGGTAGCTGGTCTCAAAGTTCTGGACAAGGGATACTCTACTGCTGACCATGTCAAGAAGATAATCAGAAGTTTACCCAAGCAGTGGAGGCCTATGGTTACTGCTCTGAAGCTGGCGAAAGATCTCAATAAAATCACTCTGGAGGAACTTATAAGCTCCCTCAGAAGTCATGAGATAGAGCTGGAAGCTGACGAGCCTCAGAAGCAAGGTAAGCCTATAGCTTTAAAATCTAACAGAAAATCTGAATCTAAAGTTTTGCAGGCAGTTGAAGAAACATCTGATGGATCCTCATCAGAAGAAGACGAGCTTTCTCTTCTCTCCAGAAGAGTAAATCAACTGTGGAAGCAAAGACAAAAGAAGTTCAGGAATCCCAGAAGATCTGATCAGAACGAGTCTTCTTCCAGATACAGAAGAACAGATTCTTCCTCTGGATACAGAAGATCTGAAGGCTCCTCAGGTAGCAAGAAGCCAAATACAAAAGACATCATCTGCTACGAGTGCAATGAGCAAGGACACTACAAGAGTGACTGCCCAAAGCTTCAGAGGGAAAAGCCCAAAAAGAAGTTTGGAAGAGAGAAGAAGAAAAGTCTCATGGCCACATGGGATGACTCTGACTCGTCTGAAGCTGACTCAGAATCAGATGATGAAAGGGCGAACATAGCGCTTATGGCTAACATTCCAGATGACAGTGAAGCTTCTGACTCAGACTCAGAATCAGACACAGAAGAGGTATTTCCTAACTTCGCTGTTAATTTTACAAAGGCTGAACTTGCTGAAAGCCTAAATGAAATTCTGGAACGCTATCAGCAGATTAGAGCTAAATTCAGAGATCTGAAAAGGACTCTTGAATCTGACTCTAATAAGTCTGAGAGTCTCAAATTGGAAAACTCTGAGCTGAGAGATAAAATTTTAAAATTAGAAAACTCTTTACAAAACTCTCAGAAGGAACCAATTGCTGAAACTCCCAGCAACGCTGATGAGATCATTAAGGAGTATGATCATAGTTTCCAGAAGTTCCTTGCTAAAAGCATAGATAGAAGCAGAATGGCTTCAATGATCTATGGAGTTAGCAGAAACGGCAGGAAAGGAATAGGATACCTAGGTAAGGTTCCTACACCTAAAAATGTCATGGATTTAGTTATTAAACACACTCCTCTAAATTCACACTTTGTGTATGGTCACACACATGACATCAAATATACTAGTAGTAATCACTTTGTGAAACCAAAATTCAACCAAAGTTTTGGTAAAACTAACAAATCAGGACCCAAGAAGATCTGGGTACCTAAGGATAAAATAATACATGTTGCAGATATCTTTAGCAGCAAGTCAGAAACACCAGTCATGGTACCTGGACTCTGGCTGCTCACGTCACATGACGGGAAGAAGGCATATGTTCCAAAGCCTGGAACTTAAGCCTGGAGGCCACGTTGGCTTTGGAGGCAATCAGAGGGGAAAGATAATTGGCTCTGGAACTGTAGGTAACGGAAATCTTCCCTCTATTAATAATGTTCTGCTTGTTGATGGATTGATGCATAACCTGTTATCCATAAGTCAATTAAGTGATAACGGTTATGATATAATCTTTAATCAAAAATCATGTAAAGCTGTTAGTCAGAAAGATGGGACTATCCTATTTAATGGTAAGAGGAAAAACAACATTTACAAAATCAAACTTTCTGAACTTAAGAGTCAGAACGTAAAATGTCTTCTGTCTGTTAACAACGAGCAATGGATCTGGCACAGAAGATTGGGACATGTTAGTATGAGAAGAATATCTCAGATTAACAAACTCAATCTGGTCAGAGGACTTCCAAATTTGAAGTTCAATTCAGATGCTCTGTGTGAAGCATGTCAGAAAGGCAAATTTGCAAAACCCTCTTTTAAATCCAAAAATGTTGTTTCTACCTCTAAGCCATTAGAACTTCTGCACATTGACTTATTTGGACCAGTTAAAACTGCTTCTGTCAGTGGCAAGAAGTATGGGTTAGTAATCATAGATGACTATAGCAGATGGACATGGGTAAAGTTCTTAAGACACAAGGACGAGTCACACTCTGTGTTTGTTACCTTCTGTAACCAAGTTCAGAATGAAAAAGATCTTAGAATCGTTAAAGTCAGAAGTGATCATGGTGGAGAATTTGAAAATAAAGATTTTGAGTCATTCTTTAATGACAAAGGCATTCTGCATGATTTCTCTTGTCCTAGAACTCCCCAACAAAATGGAGTTGTAGAACGAAAGAACAGAACATTGCAAGAAATGGCCAGAACCATGATCAACGAGACAAACGTTGCTAAGACTTTCTGGGCAGAGGCAATAAACACAGCGTGCTACATTCAGAATAGAATCTCAATAAGACCTATTCTGGAAAAGACTCCATATGAATTGTGGAAGAACAGAAAGCCCAACATTTCGTATTTTCATCCATTTGGATGTACTTGCTATATGTTAAATACTAAGAATTATTTGAACAAGTTTGATTCTAAGGCACAGAAGTGTATTATGTTAGGATACTCTGAACGCTCAAGAGGGTACAGAGTATACAATACAGAAACACAGATTGTGGAAGAATCAATCAGTGTTCGTTTTGATGACAAGCTTGACTCTGAAAAGTCAAAGCAGAATGAAAATCTTGCAGGTATAGAAATTGAATTTGCAGGTTCTGAAGACAGGTCATCAGAAGCTCTCAACACAGACACTCCTTCAACGTCTGAAAGAAGCAATGCTAGAAATCCTACAACTGCTGCTGAACAACCTCAGAAGAGATTACCCAGAAGCAGTTTAGATCACCCAGAAGAGACTATCATAGGAAGAAAGGAAGATCCAATCAGAACAAGAGCAAGCTTCAGAAACTCTGAAGAAACTCTGATGGGACTTGTGTCTCTGATTGAACCTTCTTCTATTGATGAAGCACTTCTGGACAATGACTGGATTCTGGCAATGCAAGAAGAGCTGAATCAATTCACCAGAAACGACGTATGGGATCTCGTTCCAAGACCAAAAGGATTCAACGTCATTGGAACAAGATGGGTGTTCAGAAACAAGCTTAATGAACAAGGTGAAGTCGTCAGAAACAAGGCACGACTGGTTGCACAAGGTTATAGTCAGCAAGAGGGGATAGACTATACAGAAACCTTTGCCCCAGTCGCCAGGTTAGAATCTATCAGACTTTTAATCTCATTTGCTGTTAATAGAGGCATCACTCTGTATCAGATGGATGTCAAAAGTGCATTCTTAAATGGTTATATAGAAGAAGAAGTGTATGTTCACCAACCCCCAGGTTTTGAAAATACAAAACATCCAGAACATGTTTTCAAACTGAAAAAGTCACTGTATGGTCTGAAACAAGCTCCCAGAGCTTGGTATGAAAGGCTAAGTAACTTTCTGCTTGAAAATGAGTTCACCAGAGGGAAAGTGGACACCACTCTATTCTGTAAAACAGTTAAGAGTGACATTTTAGTCTGTCAAATTTATGTTGATGATATAATCTTTGGATCTACTAATCCTTCTCTTGGAAGAAAATTTGCTAAGTGTATGCAGGCAGAATTTGAGATGAGCCTCATGGGGGAACTGAAGTTCTTTCTAGGAATTCAGATCAATCAAACTCCAGAGGGAACTTACATTCATCAGAGCAAATACATCAGAGATCTTCTGAAGAAATTTGACCTCTCAGAATGTAAGCCATCAAAGATTCCAATGCATCCCACGTGCATTCTGGAAAGAGAAGAGGTAAGCAAAAGCGTAGAACAGAAAGTCTACAGAGGTATGATTGGTTCTCTCCTTTATCTGACTGCTTCAAGACCTGATATTTTATTCAGCGTATGTATTTGTGCTAGATTCCAATCAGATCCTAGAGAATCTCACTTAACAGCTGTTAAGCGAATTTTCAAGTATCTGAAAGGTACTACTAATCTGGGTTTGTTTTATAGAAAATCTAGTGATTACAGTTTAGTAGGCTACTGCGACGCTGATTTTGCTGGAGACAGAGTGGAACGAAAAAGTACTTCTGGAAGCTGCCAGTTTCTGGGAGAAAATCTGATCTCGTGGTCCAGCAAAAGGCAATCAACTATTACTCTGTCAACAGCAGAAGCTGAGTACATAGCAGCAGCTGGATGTAGCACACAGATGCTCTGGATGAAAAGTCAGCTTGAAGACTTCCAGATTTTTGAGAGTAACATTCCTATTCTTTGTGATAATACTTCTGCTATTTGCTTAAGTAAGAATCCTATTTTACATTCTAGAGCTAAGCATATAGAAATAAAACATCATTTCATTAGGGACTATATTCAGAAAGGTATTTTAAACTTGAAATTTATAGATACAGACCATCAATGGGCTGATATCTTTACAAAACCCCTTTCAGAAGATAGGTTTAATTTCATTCTGAAACATCTCAGCATGAAAGTATGCCCAGAATGAAAATGCTTTAATTCCATATTCTTATCTTTCAGAATGTATTTATATTACTGTGAACTTCTGATCAATCTTCTTTCAGAAAGTTAGGACATGCAGATTGTATCAGAGGCAAGTCTAAAGATCTGAGAGTCTAATCTCAAATACAGACGTGCTGATCACTACATCAAACAAGTGTCATCCAATCATCAGCAAATCCCTGAAACAGAACGCGTGCACGTTTCTGAGAAGGCAAAGCGCTGATTGGGTGCATTGAGACACATGTCTGGTAACCGTTTTTAAGTATCTTTCTCAAATCCCCCAAAATCAGCAAGCATTAAATGCAAAAGTAATCACGCTTGTTAATGGCAATCATTATTTTTTTCTCTCTCTTAAAAACGTTTTATTTTTCAAAATAATTTTTGAAAAACCTATTTAAGCACATTACTCCTCATGTTTATTCTTTACGCTTACTCATAATCTCTCAAGTATTTTCTGCATATCTCCTTCAAAACCCTAGCTTTTCTCAAATCACTCTCAAGCTTTTTGTGTGAGAACAATGGCATCCTCCAGCATTTCTGCAGGAAATCAGAAGAAAGAAACCTCTGAGCAATATCAAGCGCCTACCAGAACTCTTCTCACACCGGTCAAGAATCTTGAGGTTCTCTCTGAATTAATCATCGATTTCGAAAGTTTGAAGGATAATGGATTTGACCTAACTGCGGAAGTCAAAGCTCAAAAGTGGGAGAGGTACTTTGATAGATTGGTTGGACCAACCTTCCCAGAGCTTGTCAAAGAATTTTGGATTCACGCCAAGATTGATAAACATCTAGTCATCTCTTCTGTTATGGGAAAGAAGATAGTAATTTCTGAAGACCTCATTGCTAGGTTAATAGGTCAAAGTGGTGGTGGAGTCCGTTGTGTGGACATGGCTGATAGGTGCCCTGATATAGGTGTGGTAGCAAACTGCATTTTCACTCTTGGTTTTCCCAGCAGCAAAATAAAGGATTTGAAGGATCACTGCAGAGTGTGGGCCAAGATTGTTCTAGGCTGTTTCAATCACAGGAAGCCAACAAGCTCTCCTGACTATATAAACGTGGATCAGCAATTTCTGATCTACTTTATTGATCAGAGGGTGAAGATCAATTTGGCACACTTCCTGTTCAATCATCTGAAGACTAGTGTGAAAGAGACTAGAGAAGAAGAAAGGACCAAAAGGGACTGGATACCGTTTGGGAGGCTCATATCAGATATTCTGACAGAGAATAAGCTGATAGATTATCTAAGCGAAGCTAAAGTACTGGGCAATTTTGAACCAACTGTTGGAAAACCGCTGAATGCTAAAAACCTGAAAAAGATGAAGCTGATAGACAATATCAGGAAGGAACCCAGAGCTTCTTCAACTGCTGACATCTCCAGAAGAAGAGTGCCTCTGAGTGATTTCCCAAGATTTTCTGAAACTGAACCTGATATGTTTATCAAGTACCCAGATTCTTACAAGGAAGAAGATGCAGGTTCAAAGCTGAAGATCAAAGATCTGAGTCAAGTTCAACCTGAAGTGACTCAGAAGAAGTCAAAGAAGAGGAAAGCAGAAGGATCATCTCACCAGACTCCAAAGAAACGAGGTAATTCATCTGCTGCTCCTATTTCAATTTCCTCTACTATTCCAACATCTGTTGCTCCGCCTCAAACCTCTCACAGAATTTCCATTCCAATCCCCACTATTGATGAAACCATACCAGAAGACCCTTCTGAGGCCTTACAACTCAGAAGAACCAGAATTAAAATTCCCATTAAAATTTCCAAACAACAACCAACTGTTTCCACAACACCAGCACTTGATAGAGTGCTAGCTGACATTGAGCGTGAACATGCTTCTGTTCAACCTCACTCTGAACCATCAAAAATTCCTCCTCCACAACCTGAACCAGAAATTCAACCACAACCAGAACCAGAACAAGAATCAGAACCACAATCACAACAACCTATCACAGAAGAACCTCTGATCCCTGAGCAATCAGAAGTTCCACCTCCTCAACCAGAAAATAATCCTCCCTCACCTCAAACAGAGTTTCATCGCTATGAAACCCCATCTCCTCATCATTCTGATCCCCACTCACCTCAACCTTCACCGCTGGCAATACAGTTGCCATGTGGAACCACCATTGTCAGACCCCAGTTACCATCATCAGAGGAATCAACACCTCCAAAAACTCCAACCACTCCAATAGACATATCCTCTGACTCTGATAACCATCCACCAAAACAAACAGCACCTCAGCACACCTCTGAAAACCAATCATCTGAAAACCCCAGCAGAACATTCATTGACTTAACAAGTCTTGAACGTCTTGCTGATTTAAGACACAAATTGGCCATTCCCAAACCAAAGCAACTAGATGTTGGCTCTGGTATTTTGGACTTTGAAACAGGTATGCTGCAGTGGATTGCTTCTCTGAAGCAAGTCTGTCCCGGGATGATCGACCCAGCTGCTTCTGATCAGCTCTGGTCACAGTTCAGAGTATGGGTTCGTTCTGAAGCACTCAAACTGCAGGACGTCAACTATGAGCAGGCTCAACAGAACTTTAGCA
Source organism: Vicia faba (assembly GCA_948472305.1). NCBI lineage: Eukaryota > Viridiplantae > Streptophyta > Magnoliopsida > Fabales > Fabaceae > Vicia > Vicia faba. The sequence continues at coordinate 191,640,717 of OX451735.1, read as the reverse complement.
AGCTGCTGAAGGAAGTTGAGAGTCAGCTGCCTCAAGAAGTTGTGCTCCCTCTGGACTCTGAATCGTGGTCTGAGAAAGAGCAAGCTGCACAGGTGCAACCTTCAGAAGAAGACAAGACTCTTCAAGAAGAAAATCCAGCAGAAGATGTAGCTGAAAGTTCTGAGAAGCCTCCTCCTGCTGAAAGTTCTCAAGCTGCCTTGGACAGGCAGGCTCTGGAAGAATTAAGGCTGAATGACTTGCGTCTACAGCAGCGGATGGAAGAGAATGATCAGAAGATGGAAGCAAGAATGAATGTCCAGGACAGCAAAATTGATACTGTTGTCACCATGGTTCAGAAGCAGAATGCAACTTCTGAAAAGATTCAAGCAATGCTGGAAAGCCTGTTCTCACGCATGCCCCCACAACCTTGAAATTTTTTATGCATGACATTCTCTATATTTTCTTCATTTTCTGATGTACTTTTGACTATGTTTTGACCGTGCTTGTGTAATGTTCTTTGCTATGAACTATTTTTAATATAATTTGTTTTTCTGATCTAAATTGTTTTAGCACATCACTAACACTTTTTGATTGCTGACAAAAAGGGGGAGAACAAGAATGATATTTAAAATCAATAACGGCTAACTAGACAGAAATTCTCAAACATTCTAACTCTATTACTTGAAATGTTTTTCTGTTTTGCTGTTAAGTCTACAGGCACAAGGAAGCTCTGAACACTATGAAGACTAAGAACTAGAAGCTCTGATCAAAATATAAAAGCTCATGTTGCTCTGATCAAATATGAAGTTCTGATATATGAAGATCTGATCGACCTAACACTCTGATCCGAAGCAAAGCTCTGACAGGAAAAGCTCTGAAGCTCTGCTTTCTGATAAGTCAAAGACTTATAATCTGATGCTCAAAGATAGAAAAAGATCTGACTCTGAAGAACACACATATCAAAGGGAAGTAACAAACTCAGGGGGAGTATCTCTTAACTCTAACTTCTCCGTACTTCTTATTCTGATACATAGATCTGATAACTTTTCACGTTATTTTTCATTTAAAATATCTAGTTTTTGTCATCATCAAAAAGGGGGAGATTGTTAGAACAATGTTTGAATCTAGTACCCTATATTTAAGTTTTGATGATAACAAAGTGAAAAGATATAGTAGTTAAATATTTTATGATTGAATTATATGCTGCCTAAAATTACTATGCTCTGACTTGCAGATATGCTGATTAAAATAAGCAAGATCACGTTTTCAGCATCAGAATATGAGTTTGCACATCAGCATCAGAAGTTGCTGAATCAGAACGTCAAGATCAGATGATCAACGCTTGCACATGCTGAAGCTTGATGAACAGAACTGCGCGTAAAACACTCTGATACAGAAACAAATTAGTTCATCAGCAGCGAAGCAGAATCAGAATGAGCCAAGCCAGATCGTGCATTGAAGAAGCAACGGTACTGTGCATTGAAAGCTAATTAATACCAACGGCATCATTCTAGACAAGATCTGCTCAAAAAGGAAAGCTTGTTAATAGCATTGAATCAAGAATATTTGCTTCAACGTTCATCTTCTCAAAGTGCTATATAAACCAAGCTTTGAAGATTATCACGGCTAATGCTTCCAAACTCTCTACACGCAAAAAGCTGAACAATAATCTTCACTCTACAAGTTTTGCTAAACCAACAAACTCTGATACTTTATTAGCGTTTAGCATCCTAGTATTCTAAGCTTCATTTGTGTAAACATCACAGTTGTGATATAGTTTTGTAGAAACATTCATACACATTTGCTTATACCTTTGTAAGAAAGTGTTGCCTTGACAAACCGGATTGTGGTTTGAATCAAGAAGGTTTTAGCAGTTGCTAAAGCAGATTTGTATTCAGTTGAATATAGTGAATTAAGACCTCATTGGAGAGAGGCGAAATCACCTTGAACGGGTGGACTGGAGTAGTTTGAGATCAAACGAACCAGGATAAAAATACCTTGTCATTTGCTTTAAGATTCCAGTTTTACAATTCAACCCCCCCTTCTTGTGTTTTTCACCCCTTCACATGTCTGCTTCACGTCTGTCCACACATCTGAGCAAGACCATGTCATAATTCCTCTTATACAAAACTTCTTCATTGAGAAAGAAACTGCTTGCTAATCTTCTTAATGTCTTCCTATCTTTACTGGATGCCCCAGGCGGGTACTCTTGAGTTTGAAGAACACGTTTAATGTCATAGAACCACGGTTTATCGTCAGTGACCTCTTCTACTGAGAACACATGAGCAGGTCTGTCGAGGCGCATAACTCGGATTGTAGGCACATCGTTCCAACCATTCACTTGAAACATTGAAGACAAAGTAGCTAAAGCATCAGCCATTTGATTCTCATCTCTAGGGATGTGATGTAATTCCACCTTGTTGAAGAAAGTTAACAACCTTCTAGCATAGTCTCTGTAAGGGATCAAACCAGGGTGACGAGTCTCCCATTCTCCTTTGATTTGATTAATCACCAATGCTGAATCTCCATAAATATCAAGAATCTTAATCCTTAGATCCACTGCTTCTTCGAGACCCATAATACATGCCTCATATTCAGCCATGTTGTTCGTGCAGTCAAACTTCAACCTTGCCGTGAATGGGATATGAGTACCTCGGGGAGTGACGATGATTGCCCCAATTCCATTTCCATAGGAATTCACAGCTCCGTCAAATATCAAACCCCAACGGGATTCAGGATCAGGTCCTTCTTCAGGTAACGGCTCTTCACAATCTTTAGCTTTCAAGTACATAACATCTTCATCTGGGAAATCAAACTTGATGGGTTGATAATCGTCAATTGGTTGGTGAGCCAAATGATCGGCTAAAATACTTCCTTTGATCGCTTTCTGAGTGTGGTACTCAATGTCATATTCAGATAACAACATCTGCCAACGGGCTATCCTTCCAGATAAGGCGGGCTTCTCAAAGATATACTTGATCGGGTCCATTTTGGAGATCAACCAAGTAGTGTGATTAATCATATACTGGCGCAGACGGCGAGCAGCCCAAGCTAAAGCACAACAGGTTTTCTCAAGCAATGAGTATCGAGACTCACAGTCTGTGAATTTCTTACTCAAATAATATACAGCATGTTCCTTCCTGCCAGTCTCATCTTGCTGACCAAGCACACATCCCATGGAGTCTTCCAATATAGTCAGGTACATAATCAAAGGTCTTCCTTCCACTGGAGGAATCAATATGGGAGGTTCAAGCAAATATTCTTTGATACTATCAAAAGCTCTCTGACAATCTTCTGTCCACACACATCCTTGGTTCTTTCTGAGGAGCTTGAAAATCGGCCCACAGGTAGCAGTCATATGAGATATAAATCTAGAAATGTAGTTCAGTCTCCCAAGGAATCCTCTTACTTGTTTTTCCGTCCTGGGTGAGGGCATTTCCCGAATAGCTTTGACTTTATCAGGATCTACCTCAATACCTTTCTGGCTGACAATGAAACCCAGAAGTCTTCCAGAACGAACGCCAAAAGTGCACTTGTTGGGATTCAGACGGAGTTTGTACTTCCTCAAACGCTGGAACAACTTCAACAAATGCTCCAAGTGATCTTCCTCAGTCTGTGATTTGGCAATCATGTCGTCCACATACACTTCGATCTCCTTATGCATCATGTCATGGAACAAAGCAGTCATTGCTCTCTGGTATGTTGCGCCAGCATTCCTCAAACCAAACGGCATAACCCGATAACAGAATGTCCCCCAAGGTGTAATGAAAGCGGTCTTCTCCATGTCTTCTGGTGCCATCTTGATTTGATTGTAACCAGAGAAACCGTCCATGAAAGAGAAGACTTTGAACTTGGCGGTACTGTCGACCAATACGTCAATGTGAGGTAATGGGAAGTCGTCCTTCGGACTAGCTCTATTCAGATCTCTATAGTCTACACACATCCGAACTTTACCATCTTTCTTTGCAACAGGCACTATATTGGCTAACCATTGAGGATAGACCGATGTAACAAGGAAACCTGCATTGATCTGCTTCTGAACCTCCTCTTTGATCTTGTCAGCCATGTCGGGACGAGTCCTTCTCAACTTCTGCTTGATCGGCGGACACTCAGGTCTCAACGGTAAACGATGCTCCACAATGTCATTGTCCAACCCTGGCATATCTTGGTAGGACCAAGCAAACACATCAACATACTCTTTGAGAAGCTCCAACATTTTCTCCTTAACCTCCGGGATAAGCAATGCTCCGACTTTGACTTCCTTTCTATCTTCTTCATCACCCAAGTTGACCAACTCTAAAGGTTCTTCAAATGGTTGAATGACCTTCTCATCATGCTCAAGCAAACGGGAAATCTCAACAGGAATCTCTTCATCATCCTCTTCTTCGGCTCTGAACACAGGGAATTCAAAGTTGGGAGAGGGCATAGGATCATTATTTTTGATGGTTAAGTCATGGATTAATCTGCACATATGATTATGCTTTATTTTAGAAATCGATTTGTGCAAATAAAACAAAATGTTATTAATTAATTTCGTTACTATTTCCCCAAAAGTGAAAAATAAAACAGTAATGGACAAAATAGCATTTTTATTCATTAAAGGGAAATACTTGAAACAAAGAGCCCAGACATTTCTCTTTTGCCTTGGGCAGAGCAAAAGGAATTATTTTTCATAGCCCGACACAAAATACGTTTCGCCTTGGGCAGAGCGAATTTTTTCAAAGGAAAATAAACAAAACATTACTCGGAAATGTGCATAACCACAGGAACATCAACAACTATCCAGTTTTGGCAAGCCAATCCAGGCGTCACAAAAACGGGCAAATCTTCCTCGGAATCATCATCTATGATAGCATCAACCTCAGGATGTACAAACCCTGCACTTCGGAAAACCTCTTGAATCGGACGAACCACTTTCCACCACTCGCCGCGCATCCTCAAAAGAAGAGATGGATGCCCCTTGCTTCTTTACTGTACCCTTAGCAACAGAAAGACCTTGGAACTGGGTTCCAACATCCTCATCCGCATCAATAAAAGAAAATGATGATAAATGGCTTACCACCATAGCTTGCTCTCCCCCAATCATCACTAGCTTCCCATGCCTTACAAACTTTAGTCTCTGATGAAGCGTAGAGGTGACTGCCCCGGCATCATGGATCCAGGGACGACCCAATAAACAGCTGTAGGCAGCACGAATATCCATCACTTGGAAAGTGATTTGAAAAGTATGGGGACCAATCACTATAGGAAGATCCACCTCACCAATAACTGTCTTCCTAGAGCCATCAAACGCCTTAACAATTACTCCACTAGGCCTCATAGGAGCACCTGGATATGAAAGCCGAGATAACGTAGTCTTGGGCATCACATTCAACGACGAACCTGTATCCACCAACACACTTGATAAGGTATCGTTTCCACAACTTACTGAGATGTGCAAAGCCATATTATGGTTTCTCCCCTCCTCCGAGAGTTCTTCATCACTGAAACCAAGATTGTTACACGAAGTTATATTTCCCACAATTCCATCGAACTGGTCAACCGTCACATCATGGTCCACGAACGCCTGGTCCAAGACCTTCATCAAGGCTTCTCTATGCGCCCCAGAATCTCTCAATAAGGCAAGCAAGGAAATCTTGAAAGGCGTTTGCAAAAGTTGGTCCACAATCTTATATTCGCTTCTCTTGATAAGCTTCAGGATCTCATCATCCTCAGGGTGAGGGATAGGTTCACTGGATCGGCCTATCTCAACCCTTGGTTCAACATTTCTTACTGGAATCTCTGCCGGTATGGGCCTCCTAACTTGAACTTCTGGTCTCTTCAAAGGTACTGCTGCAAAAACACGTCCACTTCTCGTAACTCTACTTACATCAGCAATGTTAACAAAAGACGGTCTCGTTGGTATAGGGACTTCTACCCCATTCTCAACCATTGTGGCATTATACTTATACGGTACAGCTTGGTCTGAGCTGTAAGGCACAGGGCCAGGTGGGTAAATAATCAAAGGATCAACAGGCGCAGTCTGACTATTGTAAGCAATCTCTACTGATTCAGGCAAATTGAATTGTGGTATGATAACATTCACTTCATCCCCCGGATTTCGGTCATAGGTAATAGTGATAACTCTCTGATCTAGCAACTTCTGAATATCCTCCTTCACAATAGGACAATCATCCTCTCTTGAACAAAACTCACAAACATCATAATCATGCTGGTTCCTAACAAAGGCAAGTCTTCTCAAACTCTGATGTAACCTGACCAATGACTCTCTTATGTGTTCGACTTGAAAAACTCGAAACTTCCCCGGACAACCTTCCACCATATTCACTGAAGCTGCCCCATGTCGAGGCAAAGGATTATCTCTAACATTTGGATTAACATCATTGAAAGACAAGATACCATTCTTAATTAATCTCTGTACGTCCGCCTTCAGAGCAAAGCAATTCTCAAGGTTGTGCCCCGGCGACCCTTGATGATATTCACAAAACTGATCCGCCTTGTACCACGGAGAAGCACTGTTCGGTGCAACATGAGGAGGCTTTGTCGTGATGAGATTCTTTCTGATAAGAGCAGGGAACAATTCAGTGTAAGTCATAGGAATGGCATCGAACTGCGGTTTTCTGGGTGAACGGTTCTGATTGTTGAATGGATAAGCCTGTTGTCGAGGCTGCTGCTGAAAAGGCCGTTGTTGGGTTGGTGGAGTTTGATGAGCTGGGGTCATCAAAGTTAGGCGGACAGCCGGAGTGACTGCCGCAACGTGAGAGTAACCTCTCCTAGGCCTACCTGGAAACAAAGCGCTAACATCCTGCTCTTTTCTTTTCGGGAACACACTTCCAAACTTCTTCGCGCTGCTAGACGGACTCCCTTCTTTAACCAAACGCCCTTCGCGAATCCTTTCCTCTAATCGCATGCCCATGCTTACCATTTCGGTGAAGTCACTGGGTGCGCTGGCTATCATTCTTTCATAGTAAAAGGAACCTAAAGTCTTCAAAAATATCTTTGTCATCTCTTTCTCCTCAAGAGGTGGATAGATTTGAGCAGCAATTTCACGCCACCTCTGGGCGTACTCCTTAAAAGATTCCCGGTCTCTCTGTGACATCGCCCAGAGTTGATCCCGGTCCGGCGCCATGTCAACGTTGTACTTGTACTGATGGACAAAGGCTTCACTAAGATCGTTAAAGTTACGGATCCGAATACTGTCTAAACCCATATACCACTTTAGAGCAGCACCCGTCAAACTATCTTGAAAATAATGAATCAACAAGTCATGATCATCGGAATACGTAGACATCTTCCTTACGTACATTGTCAAATGACTTCTAGGACACAAATCACCCTTATATCTCTCAAAGTCTGGCACTTTGAATTTTGCTGGAATCTTGACATTCGGAACTAAACAAAGGTCATGCGTATTCTTCCCAAACAAATCCTTCCATTTTAATGCTCTAAGTTCCTTCTGCATTTCCTGGAATTGATCCTGAAATTCTTCCATTCTATCAAAGAGACCCAAACTTTCAGCAGGCTCGGCAGGATAAATAGGTTCATTCAAGTAAGGCACAGAGTGGACCACAGGAGCAACGGTCGTCATAATCGGTTGCGGAAAAGGTGTTACAGACGGAATTACTGGCGGCATGGCAGTTGTCTCTGGTTGAGGAAGAGACAAAGCAGGTTGAAATAAAGGTTGTACGGCAGGCTGATACCCATCTGGCACAAAGTTGTAAGGCATTCCCCATGGAAAACCTTTCGGCATCTGATGTTGAAGCGGAGAGTTGATTTGAGTCACGGAGGCAGGAACTGTGACAATCTCGGAAACCACTGGAGTTGAAGTCTGAATCTCGGCAGCTGTAGTCGATGGCTGATTCTGAACAGCCACCAAACTTTCGACTAACGCAGTTAACTTTTCCATCTCGACACGAAGTGTAGCAACTTCCCCACGAAGCTCATGATTTTCCTGTTCTAAATCTTCCATTTTCCTTTGACGATTGGCCCGAGTGTCGTATCGGTGAGACAGCTTGACAACCTCTAGGAGTGGAAAAAGAACAAGGGTAAGACTCTGGAAAACATGTGAAGTGGAACGTGGAATGATGCATGATGGCGATGCAAATGATGACTCATTTTAAAAGTTTTTTCAAGGAACTTTGATAATTTTGCATACATCAATGGTAAAGGAATTTGGAACAACAAAAACTCAATCCATTAATCGAAAGCGATAAATTACAACTTACAATTTGGAATATCAAAATAGTAAATTACAACTTTGGGATAACAAATCCAATAATGAAAGAAATAAATTACAACTTCGAAACGTGGAATCCATAATGAAGTGATAAGTTACAATTTTACAACATGAAATCTAAAATAAAGCAATAAATTACAACTTCGGAGCATGAAGCCCATAATAAAACAATAAATTACAACTTCGGAGCATGAAGCCCTTTTACATAGTTTTACAAAATGACATCAATAAAACAAACTAAAAGCTAAAGGTCACTCGGAATCCTCAGATGAAGGACCAAACACCAGCTGTAACCGGAGCTTCTTGATCTTTTCTTCATAAAAGTCTTCCATCACTTTCTTCTCAGCTATCAGTCGATCGATGATTTCTTCCCGCGGATTAGGAACGAGAGCCACGCTTACCGAACCTTCCCTTTTTCTCTTCCTTTCACTCGCATACTTCTTCAGCAAGGCATCCTTCTAACGAAGCTTCTCATCATGGTCAACGAATCGGCCGTCTTGAATAAGCAGCAACTCCTCCTTCTCTTTTAACTGTCGAGTCAGGACTCGATTCTCATACTCAGACATATGGTACTTTTCCTTCCAAGCATCCCTCTCGGACTTCATCCTAGCCAGATTTCCTTGATATTCTCCTACATCCGCGATAGGGATAACAACAGATGATGGTGCAATGGCAGGGAATAAAGGTTTCTCAAGTTTATAGGGCATCTTGAGAGCACAAGCCCTAGCACGGACCCGCTGTAGGTAAGGCTCCAAAGAAACGGCACCTCTATGTCCCAGCATATCTCTCCCTTTCCTGTGGATATGGCGCCAAGCTCCTTCAATCTCCCTCTTAGCAGCCTGATGATCTTGTCCTTCCTGAAGAAAGAAACCACTCATATGGATGTTGTTTGGTTTATCTCTCATCGGGTACCCGAATTGACGGCGCGCTAGAACAGGGTTGTAGTTGATTCCACCCCTCGTACCGAGAAGAGGGACGTTAGGAAAAGCACCACAGCTATCAATGATCTCCACGTCGTGGTAAACTCGATTATACCAGTCAATGTCGAAATGAGTGAGAGACATAATCTTTGGCGCCCAACGCGGTTCCTTCTCGAGATCCCAGAAAGCATCAGACCCAGGTAGATGCGAGACGTACCACTGATAGAGCAATGGTACACAACAAATAATCATCCCTTCTTGATAAGAGTTTCGAAGGTGGATGGAGTAATATGTATCCCCTAGCAGCGTAGGGACCGGATTTCCAATCAGGAAAATTCTGATGGCGTTGATATCCACAAACCTATCAACGTTAGGGAATAAGAATAGACCATATGCAAGTAAAGCAAACACGTCTTCGAAGGCAACAGTATCCTTTGTCTCAGCAAAGTGGCGAGCTTTCTTCAACAAAAATTGCGCCGGCAAACCTCGGACTCCTCCTTTCGTAGTCATGTTCTCCTCTACCTCTGACTTCTTTAAGTGGGTGATAGCTGCTATCTCGTGAGATTTGGGCTCTTCTTCTAATCCAGAGAAAGGAACGCGGTCGACGATCGGCAAACCAAGAATATAGGAGTACTCCTCTAAAGTGGGCATCAACTGGTAATCCGGAAAGGTGAAACATCGGTACAAGGGATCATAGAACTGAACCAACGTGTTGAGGATGCCTTTCTTCATCTTACGCTTCATGAGCGGTACGATGGACCCATATTTCTTCTGAAAATCCGTCGGACTCTCGATCTTCGGAATCAAACTCTTCAGTTCTTCAATCTCAGGCTCCTTGAAACTAAAGCTTCGAGTATTTCTCCTTCCAAGTTCCATAATAACCTAAGATGTCTGCAAAAATCATTCCGAAGTTCCTTGAAAAACAAGTTTTTTACAAATATGTTGGTGAATGCATGAATGAATGATAATGCAACAGTCACACACAAGCTTGCAAACATGGTGTTCAAAGGTTCAACGTTCAGCATGGAGTCGAGGGTAAAGCCCACCCAAAGGTATGTACTAATGGTTCAATCGCACTTGTAAGACGATGTTCTAAGAGTTCCCAGAGTCTACATTCCTCCTTCGGATATTACCAACGTCTTAATTACTCAATAATTAGCAATATTCTCAAGAGAAACTCGTCCGAGCGTAGCATCGCGTAACAACTACTTCCGAATTACTCCGTTATAGTCTCCACGCTACACCTAAAAAGGCCAAGATGGGTTAGGGTTCTACGGTCCTCAACTTCTCGGGCTCCTAGGTCGAAAATAATAATGTCTTCCCGATTACTCGGTAAACAAATATTAAGTTCAAGAGGGCCTTCCATTGAGTGGGGGATCTCATGCCTCCTTCTTCGGGATTACTCCCTCAAAGTTAACATGACTATACCGCCCGTCCTATTCCTTAAGTGTTACTTAATCCCGGTATAGGATTCGTCCTTTGCAAAAAACCCAAACAACCCCAATTTAAACACATAATCAAACAAAACAAATAATAGTAAACAGATAAGACAAATTAGGCTTAACCCACTTAGGGATGGACCAGCAAGAGGTCAATCTGTCCCCAGCAGAGTCGCCAATTCTGTAGCGATAAAAAATGTAGCGGGGTAAATCGGAGATCGAATTATTGATTAATTCGTCTCACAAAAGCAAGAGTCGCCACCGCGCTTTATTGTTTCCAAGGGAAAAGGGGAAAGAGCGAAATAAAACCCTAAATATGCAATGTAAATAATACTTTTAAAAGTAATAAAAATACAAGGCATTTTTGAAAAGAGATCTTATGGTTCGGGGGTTGGTTATACAACGGGAAGGTATTAGCACCCAATGCATCTATAGTACTCTATAGGAACCTTTTGAAATATCTGTTTATTTAAAATTTGATTGCTTGATAAAAATAAATCGTCTTGGCCGAAAAGGGATACGGATAGGTTTTTGAAGATACGACGACCTAACGTCGAAGTTTTTGCTTAAAGGGCATAAATTTTGAAAAGATTGAATACTTGAAGGCAAATAATCCTAAGTTTTAATGAAAAATTCAAATATTCGCGCGATTAGACTTGAGGACATGAAGTCAACAAATTTATCGTTTTTCCTTTGGATTTAAACGTAAACGGAATAAACAAATAAATGTGAAATAATAAACAGACAAAATATACGGATAATGATTAAATAACAATAATTAAATGATAGACTAAATGATGTGAATAATGCTTTTTTTATGATTTGTTTAATATTAATGAAAAGAAAGTATTTTAAGAGTTTTCAATTTTTACGCATTTTTTAATATATATATAAAAAAACATGAGGATTAATTAAAGAAAAGATAAAATGTTTTTTTAAAGTTTTTATGTTTCTATTTTTATGTTTTTGATATTAATATAAAAGGTTATTATTATTTTTTAGAATTATTAAATAACTAAATTAATTAAAACTTAAAAGGTTATTAACCTAACTCTAATTAAAAGGGAATATTTAAAATTATCAAATTAACTCCTAAAAGTTGAACTAATAAAATTTTAATTATTAAAAATGCTTAATTAAACTATGCCTATTTGATTGAATTACTAATTATTAAAATACTAAAATCCTAAAAAGGAAAGAAAGAAATTGATGGGAAGGGGGGGTGCACAAGCAGCACGTTGGGCTTAAAGCAGGAAGCAGAGTCAAGGCCCATTTGTTCACAATCTTGTTTTCTTAGGGGTTAAAAATGTTTTGTTTGCAAAAGGGATTAGGGTTTGGTTCGTGCAGAACGGCGCTCATCTCTCCTCTTCGTCTTCGCGTCTTCTTCTCCATGCTTTCATGAAAACGCCCGAGTCTTCCCTTGCCCAAAGGCCACCAGCCTCCACTGTCCTCTTCCCTCCAGCCACGCGTACAGGGGCGATGGATTCTCTAAGGTACAAGCTTCGCTCTGTTACTCGTTTTAGGGGTTTCATTACAAATGCATGTTCATGTTTTTTGCTTGATTCTGATTTCGTGTTATTATTTGTGTGAGGTGTTATGAAAGTAAAAGGGGAAAAAAGAAAACGTTACCTAGAGGCGGAGATGGAGGAGGGACAGTTGGGGGTGACGGAGGCCACGGACAGAGAGAATGGCGCGTGAGTTTGCTTCGGTGGCCGGTACTTTGTATCTTTCCTTCTTCTTTTGCCTGGGTACTGTATGCCTTGTTATGTGCTTCGAATGCTTGCTTGCTACTGTTGAAAAATCTTTGACTAGCTTCTCCTTCGTTCTCACTTCTGTATGCTTTGTTACTGTGGTCTTATGACAGCCGATGATGACAAGTTCTGAGGCTTTGGGGATTTGGTCGTTGGTTTTGGTTTTGAAATGGTGATATTGGCTTTGGTGGCTCAATCAGGTTTTCTGAGGTTTAGACCATATTGTTTGATGCGTGGTTTTGGTTTAACTGATTTTTGGAATGGTATACTGGTTTTTGGTTTATGACAGGTTAACGGTTTAGCAGTATGCAGGTTTTGGCATTTTAGTTTTAGGCCATATTGTTTGATATGGTTACAAGTTTGTGGTTTAGGCAATGTTTTGAAAATGGCTTGCAGGTTTTACCGTAGGCTATGGTATATGGCCTTTGGTTTATACGGGTTTATGCAGTTAGCAGGTTTGGTAAATGCAGGTTTGTGCAGATTGTGTATTCTTGGTTTATGAGTTTGGTTTTATGCTGGTTAATGGTTTAACTGGTTTTGGGACAGGATGGTATAGGTTTTAGTGTTTGGCCATAAGGTTTGATATGGTTATGGCAGGTTATGTGGGTTCTTACTGGTTTGTATTTCTCTTGTTGACAGCAGTTTTTTTCTTCTGAGTTTTTCTAAGGCTTGGAGATTGATTGATATCTTGTTTTGAAGTGATTCCAATATGTTATAACCACTGCCTCCTTTGTTTACGTTACAGGCTGGAGATTTGAATATTTTTACAATCTTCTTGGCCTTCTGCATCATACTGTTACAGCAGTTTTGTTTGTATTCTACTCTTGTGCTTCTCCTTTTACTGTGATACTGCAGTAGCTTTGTCTTATAATTCCTTCTGCCTAAACCAAAACCTGCAAAACCAATTTCTTTCTCTCTCTCTCTCTCTCTCTCTCTCTCTCTCTCTCTCAAGTACCAAATGATGCATTAAGATGATATGCACTGTACTTGTTCTGAAACTGCATGGCTGGAACATGATGAATGAGGAAGTATTTGCTTGCACATTGTTTTGAAACTGCATATTCTCTTTTTGTCTTGCATGGGAGCCTATGTTATTTGGCTTCTTCTTAAGTTGCATAGGTTTACGTTGCATTGCTTGTGGGAAATGGCATATGCTGTATTTGTATGCTGTGTATAATTTGAAATATACATTGTGACAAAGAAATTATGCATATTTAGTTTTGAAAAATAAAAATGAATTTGTGCATATTTCAAAATTGTGCATTCATTTATGAAATAAAAATTCCTCCCTTTTTTGTGAACCGGGAGAAATCCCGTGATTTGCAAAAAAGGGGTAAACTGATTCCGGCCATTGCTTTTAAGGATGAACATTAAATAATTTTGCTTTTAACTTTTAATTTTGCAGGTAACATCACGTGAGCAGACAAAAAATGCATTGGATCAGAAGATTTAGAATTAGGAACATTAGATTAATTTTTATTTCATTTTAACTTTGTAAAATTATTATTGTAATTTCGTTGTAATAAATACAATATTTACCACAATAATTGTACAATTAGAAAAAATGAATAAAATTCCAATATTCGCCAATTAATTTCCTCTTTCTCTCTAATTATTTACTTTATTGTTTACAATTCTTTAAATTGTACAATAATTGAAAATAAATCTCAATTACCTAAATTCAGAATAGTAAACAAATAAATAAATAACATCATTGGTCAATTAATAGTTTCAATTATTTAATCCATTATTCATGACTTTCCAAAGTATAATAATTAAAATAGAATTTCAATTATTTTAACTTAGAATGATAAATAATTAAATAATTATTATTGAACAATTAATGAACTTTTTCGAATATTTATTACATTATTCATAAATCTTTGAATTATGTAATAACTGAAAATAAATTCCAGTTATTTAAATTTAAGATAGTGCATAATAAATAAATACTGTCTGCACGATTAATGCGCCTCTTTTCTAATGTTTATTTTATTATCTATACATCTTTAAATTATATAATAACTGAAAACAAATTCCAATTATTTGAATTTAAGATAATAAATAATCAATAAACATTATTTTAGCATGAATCGATTAAATGATTTAGTGTTCAAAATAAATAGCTCTTGGCCTGAAAAAAGTTATGAATTTTAAAAATCAATGGATCAAAACACTTGTAATGTAATGATGCAGATGGGAGATGATATCTTAGGTCAAAATTTGGGGTGCAACAGCTGCCCCTATTTAAGTTTCTTCTATCCGGAGATATGAAGATTAAGAATCTTCGTTTCGACGAGATTGAAGGTACTTAAATACATAATCACGCAAATTTTGTCCTAAGATGCCGCCTTTATGTTTCGCATGAATGCAGTGATTGGATTCACGGTGAAAGATGTTGTATGAAACAAGACAATGTTGGAGGAATCAAATACCAACAAAACACAGAGACATGGATTACGCATTACTGTGGAAACAAGCTATCGATTACGAATGACAGACTCTTGACAGCGAATAAAATCGAGGGAGTACGACCTCTGACCTTGACCAGGAGATCATCTTGCATAGGCCGAAAAACAGATTATTGACCCCAAACACAGTGAGTTAAACAGAGGGTATCAAATTGCTGATAACGGGTTGCCGATTTCTGAAGGTAATGATTCCTGAAAAACTTCTCTGCGAGATTTCCAGAGATATACTCATTAATGCTGGTATAATAATATTGTAGATACGCAAGTTGTTCAAACAAAGAACTGCCGCTTGTCGTCGTCCAAAGAAAATACCAATAACATACAAGTTGCTCAAATAAAGAAGCTGCCACTTGCTGTTGTCCAAAGAAAATACCAATAACATACAAGTTGCTCAAATAAAGAGGCTGCCACTTGCTGTTGTCCAAAGAAAATACCAATGACATACAAGTTGCTCAAATAAAGAGGCTGCCACTTGCTGTATTTCCAGAAAAGTAATAAAGTACAAGTTGCTCGTGAAGAGCTGTTGCTTGTCATTTTCCAAAAGACGATAACGCACTAGTAGCTCGTGAAGAACTGCTGCTTGTCGTTTTCCAAAAGATAATAACGCACTAGTAGCTCGTGAAGAACTGCTGCTTGTCGTTTTCCAAAAGATAATAACAACGTACAAGTTGCTCGTGAAGAGCTGCCGCTTGTCGTTTTCCAAAGATAATAACGTACTAGTAGCTCGTGAAGAACTGCTGCTTGTCGTTTTCCAAAAGATAATAACAACGTACAAGTTGCTCGTGAAGAGCTGCCGCTTGTCATTTTCCAAAGATAATAACGCACTAGTAGCTCGTGAAGAACTGCTGCTTGTCGTTTTCCAAAAGATAATAACAACGTACAAGTTGCTCGTGAAGAGCTGCCGCTTGTCGTTTTCCAAAGATAATAACGCACTAGTAGCTCGTGAAGAACTGCTGCTTGTCGTTTTCCAAAAGATAATAACAACGTACAAGTTGCTCGTGAAGAGTTGCCGCTTGACGTCTTCCCGAAATCATAATGAAGGAAATTGCAATGACAATGGCAGAGAATAACATCTTCGTCAGAAAGAAACATGAATTAATCTTTCCCGAGGAGATCACATACTCAAATGTGCAAAATAAATGCACTATCTGTCTTGGTCGCAACTTCACTGGGGAAAATCAATGAGATAGCCTATGCAAGAGGCGACCACTTTCCAGGAATAACCAGAGGGAACAACAGTCAAACGAGACTCTACTCAATGAGATTCGATTGGGGATTCATCCAATCCAGAAATGGACAAGGTAAGCTGAATCAAAAATCATCCGCGAGGATTAGCTCAGTTGGGGAATTTAGAAAGGAAGCATATTTTCTGCCTAAGCTAACCTTCTACTTGGAAGGACAAAAATGTACGTTGTTCGAATAAACAAAGTACGACCCAAAATCAACGGCAAACGTGGTATGAATGCTGATATGAGTGTAAATGAGTAAATGAATGTTATGCTGACAAAACAGACAGATGGAATATCTTGAAGATAATATGCTGTCACAGCAAAATAGATACTCGGCCAATCCTAGAAAGACGGAAGATAACCGGAACTGGAAACACAAAGCAACGTCGGAGAGTAACGCTACAAGGCTCAAGTCTTCTGAGGAGAAAAGCAATCAAATCCAAATTTCTAATACCAATAGACCACTGGCATGAGACAAAGCGTACCACACTTCGGAGATATCCCAAATAAAGGTAGCCGAAACAACACTTAACTGGTACACTGGGGAGTCACCAAATTAGCACCCCGAGAAACGCAAGTTTAGCACAACCAACACCTCATGACGATTCGAAAGAAAACAGGTTCATCACACAAGTATAAGTTACTGCACTGTTTTGCATTTCATGGCTTGACCATCTTCGGAACGACTGTTAATATTCCTTTCGTTGTTCACGACACCTTTTTAGAAAATAATAATATTTTAAATACTTTGTTTCAAATAGTGCCGTAAAAATTAAAATTTTGCCCACAAAAGGTAATGCTCAAATTTCATTAATAAGCCGGTGGTTCGCTAACAGTGCGCCTCCAACAGTTTACAAAAGTTTGGGAAATAGTACATGAAATAAAAGGTTACACAAAACAATGATCACTATTCTCCCTAGCAACTTTGAATTCCAAAATGTACTCAGATGCCACGGCCGGGATGACCAAGAACTTGCCTAAGCGAAATACTTCTTGACTGCATCGGCGTTCATGGGACGCGGGAGTTCTTCACCGTCCATATTGGTGAGAATCAAGGCACCTCCAGAGAAAACTTTCTTAACAACATACGGTCCTTCATAATTCGGAGCCCACTTTCCCCTAGAATCAGGTTGGAAAGATAAAATCTTCCTGAGCACAAGGTCACCTTCTCTGAACTCGCGTGGTCGAACCTTCTTATCAAAAGCCTTCTTCATTCTCTGCTGATACAATTAACCGTGACACAACGCCGTCAATCTCTTCTCTTCGATTAAATTCAACTGATCATACCTACTTTGACACCATTCAGCCTCAGAAAGTTTGGTTTCCATCAACACTCTCAAAGACGGAATCTCAACCTCCACGGGGAGTACAACTTCCATACCATAAACTAGGGAAAATGGGGTCGCGCCTGTTGAAGTTCGAACTGAGGTACGGTATCCGTGTAAAGCAAACGGAAGCATTTCATGCCAATCTTTATAAGTTACTACCATCTTCTGGACAATCTTCTTGATATTCTTGTTAGCAGCTTCAACAGCTCCATTCATCTTCGGCCTGTAAGGAGAAGAATTATGGTGTTCGATCTTGAACTCTTCACAAAGCTCTCTCATCATCTTGTTATTCAAATTCGAACCATTATCAGTGATGATCTTGCTTGGGATACCGTATCGACAAATGATCTGATTCTTGATAAATCTGACTACCACCTGTCTGGTTACATTAGCATAAGATGCTGCTTCCACCCATTTAGTAAAATAATCGATCGCTACCAAGATGAAACGATGACCATTTGAAGCCTTGGGTTCGATCATCCCAATCATATCAATGCCCCACATAGAGAAAGGCCAAGGTGAAGAGATAACATTGAGGAGGGTCGGCGGCACATGCATCTTGTCCGCATAAATCTGGCATTTATGACACTTCTTCACATACTTGCAGCAATCAGATTCCACGGTCATCCAATAGTAACCAGCTCTCAACATCTTTCTAGCCATTGCATGTCCATTGGCACGAGTGCCAAAGGATCCTTCATGCACTTCTTGCATCAGCATGTCTGCTTCACGTCTGTCCACACATCTGAGCAAGACCATGTCATAATTCCTCTTATACAAAACTTCTTCATTGAGAAAGAAACTGCTTGCTAATCTTCTTAATGTCTTCCTATCTTTACTGGATGCCCCAGGCGGGTACTCTTGAGTTTGAAGAACACGTTTAATGTCATAGAACCACGGTTTATCGTCAGTGACCTCTTCTACTGAGAACACATGAGCAGGTCTGTCGAGGCGCATAACTCGGATTGTAGGCACATCGTTCCAACCATTCACTTGAAACATTAAAGACAAAGTAGCTAAAGCATCAGCCATTTGATTCTCATCTCTAGGGATGTGATGTAATTCCACCTTGTTGAAGAAAGTTAACAACCTTCTAGCATAGTCTCTGTAAGGGATCAAACCAGGGTGACGAGTCTCCCATTCTCCTTTGATTTGATTAATCACCAATGCTGAATCTCCGTAAATATCAAGAATCTTAATCCTTAGATCCACTGCTTCTTCGAGACCCATAATACATGCCTCATATTCAGCCATGTTGTTCGTGCAGTCAAACTTCAACCTTGCCGTGAATGGGATATGAGTACCTCGGGGAGTGACGATGATTGCCCCAATTCCATTTCCATAGGAATTCACAGCTCCGTCAAATATCAAACCCCAACGGGATTCAGGATCAGGTCCTTCTTCAGGTAACGGCTCTTCACAATCTTTAGCTTTCAAGTACATAACATCTTCATCTGGGAAATCAAACTTGATGGGTTGATAATCGTCAATTGGTTGGTGAGCCAAATGACCGGCTAAAATACTTCCTTTGATCGCTTTCTGAGTGTGGTACTCAATGTCATATTCAGATAACAACATCTGCCAACGGGCTATCCTTCCAGATAAGGCGGGCTTCTCAAAGATATACTTGATCGGGTCCATTTTGGAGATCAACCAAGTAGTGTGATTAATCATATACTGGCGCAGACGGCGAGCAGCCCAAGCTAAAGCACAACAGGTTTTCTCAAGCAATGAGTATCGAGACTCACAGTCTGTGAATTTCTTACTCAAATAATATACAGCATGTTCCTTCCTGCCAGTCTCATCTTGCTGACCAAGCACACATCCCATGGAGTCTTCCAATATAGTCAGGTACATAATCAAAGGTCTTCCTTCCACTGGAGGAATCAATATGGGAGGTTCAAGCAAATATTCTTTGATACTATCAAAAGCTCTCTGACAATCTTCTGTCCACACACATCCTTGGTTCTTTCTGAGGAGCTTGAAAATCGGCCCACAGGTAGCAGTCATATGAGATATAAATCTAGAAATGTAGTTCAGTCTCCCAAGGAATCCTCTTACTTGTTTTTCCGTCCTGGGTGAGGGCATTTCCCGAATAGCTTTGACTTTATCAGGATCTACCTCAATACCTTTCTGGCTGACAATGAAACCCAGAAGTCTTCCAGAACGAACGCCAAAAGTGCACTTGTTGGGATTCAGACGGAGTTTGTACTTCCTCAAACGCTGGAACAACTTCAACAAATGCTCCAAGTGATCTTCCTCAGTCTGTGATTTGGCAATCATGTCGTCCACATACACTTCGATCTCCTTATGCATCATGTCATGGAACAAAGCAGTCATTGCTCTCTGGTATGTTGCGCCAGCATTCCTCAAACCAAACGGCATAACCCGATAACAGAATGTCCCCCAAGGTGTAATGAAAGCGGTCTTCTCCATGTCTTCTGGTGCCATCTTGATTTGATTGTAACCAGAGAAACCGTCCATGAAAGAGAAGACTTTGAACTTGGCGGTACTGTCGACCAATACGTCAATGTGAGGTAATGGGAAGTCGTCCTTCGGACTAGCTCTATTCAGATCTCTATAGTCTACACACATCCGAACTTTACCATCTTTCTTTGCAACAGGCACTATATTGGCTAACCATTGAGGATAGACCGATGTAACAAGGAAACCTGCATTGATCTGCTTCTGAACCTCCTCTTTGATCTTGTCAGCCATGTCGGGACGAGTCCTTCTCAACTTCTGCTTGATCGGCGGACACTCAGGTCTCAACGGTAAACGATGCTCCACAATGTCATTGTCCAACCCTGGCATATCTTGGTAGGACCAAGCAAACACATCAACATACTCTTTGAGAAGCTCCAACATTTTCTCCTTAACCTCCGGGATAAGCAATGCTCCGACTTTGACTTCCTTTCTATCTTCTTCATCACCCAAGTTGACCAACTCTAAAGGTTCTTCAAATGGTTGAATGACCTTCTCATCATGCTCAAGCAAACGGGAAATCTCAACAGGAATCTCTTCATCATCCTCTTCTTCGGCTCTGAACACAGGGAATTCAAAGTTGGGAGAGGGCATAGGATCATTATTTTTGATGGTTAAGTCATGGATTAATCTGCACATATGATTATGCTTTATTTTAGAAATCGATTTGTGCAAATAAAACAAAATGTTATTAATTAATTTCGTTACTATTTCCCCAAAAGTGAAAAATAAAACAGTAATGGACAAAATAGCATTTTTATTCATTAAAGGGAAATACTTGAAACAAAGAGCCCAGACATTTCTCTTTTGCCTTGGGCAGAGCAAAAGGAATTATTTTTCATAGCCCGACACAAAATACGTTTCGCCTTGGGCAGAGCGAATTTTTTCAAAGGAAAATAAACAAAACATTACTCGGAAATGTGCATAACCACAGGAACATCAACAACTATCCAGTTTTGGCAAGCCAATCCAGGCGTCACAAAAACGGGCAAATCTTCCTCGGAATCATCATCTATGATAGCATCAACCTCAGGATGTACAAACCCTGCACTTCGGAAAACCTCTTGAATCGGACGAACCACTTTCCACCACTCGCCGCGCATCCTCAAAAGAAGAGATGGATGCCCCTTGCTTCTTTACTGTACCCTTAGCAACAGAAAGACCTTGGAACTGGGTTCCAACATCCTCATCCGCATCAATAAAAGAAAATGATGATAAATGGCTTACCACCATAGCTTGCTCTCCCCCAATCATCACTAGCTTCCCATGCCTTACAAACTTTAGTCTCTGATGAAGCGTAGAGGTGACTGCCCCGGCATCATGGATCCAGGGACGACCCAATAAACAGCTGTAGGCAGCACGAATATCCATCACTTGGAAAGTGATTTGAAAAGTATGGGGACCAATCACTATAGGAAGATCCACCTCCCCAATAACTGTCTTCCTAGAGCCATCAAACGCCTTAACAATTACTCCACTAGGCCTCATAGGAGCACCTGGATATGAAAGCCGAGATAACGTAGTCTTGGGCATCACATTCAACGACGAACCTGTATCCACCAACACACTTGATAAGGTATCGTTTCCACAACTTACTGAGATGTGCAAAGCCATATTATGGTTTCTCCCCTCCTCCGAGAGTTCTTCATCACTGAAACCAAGATTGTTACACGAAGTTATATTTCCCACAATTCCATCGAACTGGTCAACCGTCACATCATGGTCCACGAACGCCTGGTCCAAGACCTTCATCAAGGCTTCTCTATGCGCCCCAGAATCTCTCAATAAGGCAAGCAAGGAAATCTTGGAAGGTGTTTGCAAAAGTTGGTCCACAATCTTATATTCACTTCTCTTGATAAGCTTCAGGATCTCATCATCCTCAGGGTGAGGGATAGGTTCACTGGATCGGCCTATCTCAACCCTTGGTTCAACATTTCTTACTGGAATCTCTGCCGGTATGGGCCTCCTAACTTGAACTTCTGGTCTCTTCAAAGGTACTGCTGCAAAAACACGTCCACTTCTCTTAACTCTACTTACATCAGCAATGTTAACGAAAGACGGTCTCGTTGGTATAGGGACTTCTACCCCATTCTCAACCATTGTGGCATTATACTTATACGGTACAGCTTGGTCTGAGCTGTAAGGCACAGGGCCAGGTGGGTAAATAATCAAAGGATCAACAGGCGCAGTCTGACTATTGTAAGCAATCTCTACTGATTCAGGCAAATTGAATTGTGGTATGATAACATTCACTTCATCCCCCGGATTTCGGTCATAGGTAATAGTGATAACTCTCTGATCTAGCAACTTCTGAATATCCTCCTTCACAATAGGACAATCATCCTCTCTTGAACAAAACTCACAAACATCATAATCATGCTGGTGCCTAACAAAGGCAAGTCTTCTCAAACTCTGATGTAACCTGACCAACGACTCTCTTATGTGTTCGACTTGAAAAACTCGAAACTTCCCCGGACAACCTTCCACCATATTCACTGAAGCTGCCCCATGTCGAGGCAAAGGATTATCTCTAACATTTGGATTAACATCCTTGAAAGACAAGATACCATTCTTAATTAATCTCTGTACGTCCGCCTTCAGAGCAAAGCAATTCTCAAGGTTGTGCCCCGGCGACCCTTGATGATATTCACAAAACTGATCCGCCTTGTACCACGGAGAAGCACTGTTCGGTGCAACATGAGGAGGCTTTGTCGTGATGAGATTCTTTCTGATAAGAGCAGGGAACAATTCAGTGTAAGTCATAGGAATGGCATCGAACTGCGGTTTTCTGGGTGAACGGTTCTGATTGTTGAATGGATAAGCCTGTTGTCGAGGCTGCTGCTGAAAAGGCCGTTGTTGGGTTGGTGGAGTTTGATGAGCTGGGGTCATCAAAGTTGGGCGGACAGCCGGAGTGACTGCCGCAACGTGAGAGTAACCTCTCCTAGGCCTACCTGGAAACAAAGCGCTAACATCCTTCTCTTTTCTTTTCGGGAACACACTTCCAAACTTCTTCGTGCTGCTAGACGGACTCCCTTCTTTAACCAAACGCCCTTCGCGAATCCTTTCCTCTAATCGCATGCCCATGCTTACCATTTCGGTGAAGTCACTGGGTGCGCTGGCTATCATTCTTTCATAGTAAAAGGAACCTAAAGTCTTCAAAAATATCTTTGTCATCTCTTTCTCCTCAAGAGGTGGATAGATTTGAGCAGCAATTTCACGCCACCTCTGGGCGTACTCCTTAAAAGATTCCCGGTCTCTCTGTGACATCGCCCGGAGTTGATCCCGGTCCGGCGCCATGTCAACGTTGTACTTGTACTGATGGACAAAGGCTTCACTAAGATCCTTAAAGTTACGGATCCAAATACTGTCTAAACCCATATACCACTTTAGAGCAGCACCCGTCAAACTATCTTGAAAATAATGAATCAACAAGTCATGATCATCGGAATACGTAGACATCTTCCTTACGTACATTGTCAAATGACTTCTAGGACACAAATCACCCTTATATCTCTCAAAGTCTGGCACTTTGAATTTTGCTGGAATCTTGACATTCGGAACTAAACAAAGGTCATGCGTATTCTTCCCAAACAAATCCTTCCATTTTAATGCTCTAAGCTCCTTCTGCATTTCCTGGAATTGATCCTGAAATTCTTCCATTCTATCAAAGAGACCCAAACTTTCAGCAGGCTCGGCAGGATAAATAGGTTCATTCAAGTAAGGCACAGAGTGGACCACAGGAGCAACGGTCGTCATAATCGGTTGCGGAAAAGGTGTTACAGACGGAATTACTAGCGGCATGGCAGTTGTCTCTGGTTGAGGAAGAGACAAAGCAGGTTGAAATAAAGGTTGTACGGAAGGCTGATACCCATCTGGCACAAAGTTGTAAGGCATTCCCCATGGAAAACCTTTCGGCATCTGATGTTGAAGCGGAGAGTTGATTTGAGTCACGGAGGCAGGAACTGTGACAATATCGGAAACCACTGGAGTTGAAGTCTGAATCTCGGCAGCTGTAGTCGATGGCTGATTCTGAACAGCCACCAAACTTTCTACTAACGCAGTTAACTTTTCCATCTCGACACGAAGTGTAGCAACTTCCCCACGAAGCTCATGATTTTCCTGTTCTAAATCTTCCATTTTCCTTTGACGATTGGCCCGAGTGTCGTATCGGTGAGACAGCTTGACAACCTCTAGGAGTGGAAAAAGAACAAGGGTAAGACTCTGGAAAACATGTGAAGTGGAACGTGGAATGATGCATGATGGCGATGCAAATGATGACTCATTTTAAAAGTTTTTTCAAGGAACTTTGATAATTTTGCATACATCAATGGTAAAGGAATTTGGAACAACAAAAACTCAATCCATTAATCGAAAGCGATAAATTACAACTTACAATTTGGAATATCAAAATAGTAAATTACAACTTTGGGATAACAAATCCAATAATGAAAGAAATAAATTACAACTTCGAAACGTGGAATCCATAATGAAGTGATAAGTTACAATTTTACAACATGAAATCTAAAATAAAGCAATAAATTACAACTTCGGAGCATGAAGCCCATAATAAAACAATAAATTACAACTTCGGAGCATGAAGCCCTTTTACATAGTTTTACAAAATGACATCAATAAAACAAACTAAAAGCTAAAGGTCACTCGGAATCCTCAGATGAAGGACCAAACACCAGCTGTAACCGGAGCTTCTTGATATTTTCTTCATAAAAGTCTTCCATCACTTTCTTCTCAGCTATCAGTCGATCGATGATTTCTTCCCGCGGATTAGGAACGAGAGCCACGCTTACCGAACCTTCCCTTTTTCTCTTCCTTTCACTCGCATACTTCTTCAGCAAGGCATCCTTCTAACGAAGCTTCTCATCATGGTCAACGAATCGGCCGTCTTGAATAAGCAGCAACTCCTCCTTCTCTTTTAACTGTCGAGTCAGGACTCGATTCTCATACTCAGACATATGGTACTTTTCCTTCCAAGCATCCCTCTCGGACTTCATCCTAGCCAGATTTCCTTGATATTCTCCTACATCCGCGATAGGGATAACAACAGATGATGGTGCAATGGCAGGGAATAAAGGTTTCTCAAGTTTATAGGGCATCTTGAGAGCACAAGCCCTAGCACGGACCCACTGTAGGTAAGGCTCCAAAGAAACGGCACCTCTATGTCCCAGCATATCTCTCCCTTTCCTGTGGATATGGCGCCAAGCTCCTTCAATCTCCCTCTTAGCAGCCTGATGATCTTGTCCTTCCTGAAGAAAGAAACCACTCATATGGATGTTGTTTGGTTTATCTCTCATCGGGTACCCGAATTGACGGCGCGCTAGAACAGGGTTGTAGTTGATTCCACCCCTCGTACCGAGAAGAGGGACGTTAGGAAAAGCACCACAGCTATCAATGATCTCCACGTCGTGGTAAACTCGATTATACCAGTCAATGTCGAAATGAGTGAGAGCCATAATCTTTGGCGCCCAACGCGGTTCCTTCTCGAGATCCCAGAAAGCATCAGACCCAGGTAGATGCGAGACGTACCACTGATAGAGCAATGGTACACAACAAATAATCATCCCTTCTTGATAAGAGTTTCGAAGGTGGATGGAGTAATATGTATCCCCTAGCAGCGTAGGGACCGGATTTCCAATCAGGAAAATTCTGATGGCGTTGATATCCACAAACCTATCAACGTTAGGGAATAAGAATAGACCATATGCAAGTAAAGCAAACACGTCTTCGAAGGCAACAATATCCTTTGTCTCAGCAAAGTGGCGAGCTTTCTTCAACAAAAATTACGCCGGCAAACCTCGGACTCCTCCTTTCGTAGTCATGTTCTCCTCTACCTCTGACTTCTTTAAGTGGGTGATAGCTGCTATCTCGTGAGATTTGGGCTCTTCTTCTAATCCAGAGAAAGGAACGCGGTCGACGATCGGCAAACCAAGAATATAGGAGTACTCCTCTAAAGTGGGCATCAACTGGTAATCCGGAAAGGTGAAACATCGGTACAAGGGATCATAGAACTGAACCAACGTGTTGAGGATGCCTTTCTTCATCTTACGCTTCATGAGCGGTACGATGGACCCATATTTCTTCTGAAAATCCGTCGGACTCTCGATCTTCGGAATCAAACTCTTCAGTTCTTCAATCTCAGGCTCCTTGAAACTAAAGCTTCGAGTATTTCTCCTTCCAAGTTCCATAATAACCTAAGATGTCTGCAAAAATCATTCCGAAGTTCCTTGAAAAACAAGTTTTTTACAAATATGTTGGTGAATGCATGAATGAATGATAATGCAACAGTCACACACAAGCTTGCAAACATGGTGTTCAAAGGTTCAACGTTCAGCATGGAGTCGAGGGTAAAGCCCACCCAAAGGTATGTACTAATGGTTCAATCGCACCTGTAAGACGATGTTCTAAGAGTTCCCAGAGTCTACATTCCTCCTTCGGATATTACCAACGTCTTGATTACTCAATAATTAGCAATATTCTCAAGAGAAACTCGTCCGAGCGTAGCATCGCGTAACAACTACTTCCGAATTACTCCGTTATAGTCTCCGCGCTACACCTAAAAAGGCCAAGATGGGTTAGGGTTCTACGGTCCTCAACTTCTCGGGCTCCTAGGTCGAAAATAATAATGTCTTCCCGATTACTCGGTAAACAAATATTAAGTTCAAGAGGGCCTTCCATTGAGTGGGGGATCTCATGCCTCCTTCTTCGGGATTACTCCCTCAAAGTTAACATGACTATACCGCCCGTCCTATTCCTTAAGTGTTACTTAATCCGGGTATAGGATTCGTCCTTTGCAAAAAACCCAAACAACCCCAATTTAAACACATAATCAAACAAAACAAATAATAGTAAACAGATAAGACAAATTAGGCTTAACCCACTTAGGGATGGACCAGCAAGAGGTCAATCTGTCCCCAGCAGAGTCGCCAATTCTGTAGCGATAAAAAATGTAGCGGGGTAAATCGGAGATCGAATTATTGATTAATTCGTCTCACAAAAGCAAGAGTCGCCACCGCGCTTTATTGTTTCCAAGGGAAAAGGGGAAAGAGCGAAATAAAACCCTAAATATGCAATGTAAATAATACTTTTAAAAGTAATAAAAATACAAGGCATTTTTGAAAAGAGATCTTATGGTTCGGGGGTTGGTTATACAACGGGAAGGTATTAGCACCCAATGCATCTATAGTACTCTATAGGAACCTTTTGAAATATCTGTTTATTTAAAATTTGATTGCTTGATAAAAATAAATCGTCTTGGCCGAAAAGGGATACGGATAGGTTTTTGAAGATACGACGACCTAACGTCGAAGTTTTTGCTTAAAGGGCATAAATTTTGAAAAGATTGAATACTTGAAGGCAAATAATCCTAAGTTTTAATGAAAAATTCAAATATTCGCGCGATTAGACTTGAGGACATGAAGTCAACAAATTTATCGTTTTTCCTTTGGATTTAAACGTAAACGGAATAAACAAATAAATGTGAAATAATAAACAGACAAAATATACGGATAATGATTAAATAACAATAATTAAATGATAGACTAAATGATGTGAATAATGCTTTTTTTATGATTTGTTTAATATTAATGAAAAGAAAGTATTTTAAGAGTTTTCAATTTTTACGCATTTTTTAATATATATATAAAAAAACATGAGGATTAATTAAAGAAAAGATAAAATGTTTTTTTAAAGTTTTTATGTTTCTATTTTTATGTTTTTGATATTAATATAAAAGGTTATTATTATTTTTTAGAATTATTAAATAACTAAATTAATTAAAACTTAAAAGGTTATTAACCTAACTCTAATTAAAAGGGAATATTTAAAATTATCAAATTAACTCCTAAAAGTTGAACTAATAAAATTTTAATTATTAAAAATGCTTAATTAAACTATGCCTATTTGATTGAATTACTAATTATTAAAATACTAAAATCCTAAAAAGGAAAGAAAGAAATTGATGGGAAGGGGGGGTGCACAAGCAGCACGTTGGGCTTAAAGCAGGAAGCAGAGTCAAGGCCCATTTGTTCACAATCTTGTTTTCTTAGGGGTTAAACATGTTTAGTTTGCAAAAGGGATTAGGGTTTGGTTCGTGCAGAACGGCGCTCATCTCTCCTCTTCGTCTTCGCGTCTTCTTCTCCATGCTTTCATGAAAACGCCCGAGTCTTCCCTTGCCCAAAGGCCACCAGCCTCCACTGTCCTCTTCCCTCCAGCCACGCGTACAGGGGCGATGGATTCTCTAAGGTACAAGCTTCGCTCTGTTACTCGTTTTAGGGGTTTCATTACAAATGCATGTTCATGTTTTTTGCTTGATTCTGATTTCGTGTTATTATTTGTGTGAGGTGTTATGAAAGTAAAAGGGGAAAAAAGAAAACGTTACCTAGAGGCGGAGATGGAGGAGGGACAGTTGGGGGTGACAGAGGCCACGGACAGAGAGAATGGCGCGTGAGTTTGCTTCGGTGGCCGGTACTTTGTATCTTTCCTTCTTCTTTTGCCTGGGTACTGTATGCCTTGTTATGTGCTTCGAATGCTTGCTTGCTACTGTTGAAAAATCTTTGACTAGCTTCTCCTTCGTTCTCACTTCTGTATGCTTTGTTACTGTGGTCTTATGACAGCCGATGATGACAAGTTCTGAGGCTTTGGGGATTTGGTCGTTGGTTTTGGTTTTGAAATGGTGATATTGGCTTTGGTGGCTCAATCAGGTTTTTCTGAGGTTTAGACCATATTGTTTGATGCGTGGTTTTGGTTTAACTGATTTTTGGAATGGTATACTGGTTTTTGGTTTATGACAGGTTAACGGTTTAGCAGTATGCAGGTTTTGGAATTTTAGTTTTAGGCCATATTGTTTGATATGGTTACAAGTTTGTGGTTTAGGCAATGTTTTGAAAATGGCTTGCAGGTTTTACCGTAGGCTATGGTATATGGCCTTTGGTTTATACGGGTTTATGCAGTTAGCAGGTTTGGTAAATGCAGGTTTGTGCAGATTGTGTATTCTTGGTTTATGAGTTTGGTTTTATGCTGGTTAATGGTTTAACTGGTTTTGGGACAGGATGGTATAGGTTTTAGTGTTTGGCCATAAGGTTTGATATGGTTATGGCAGGTTATGTGGGTTCTTACTGGTTTGTATTTCTCTTGTTGACAGCAGTTTTTTTCTTCTGAGTTTTTCTAAGGCTTGGAGATTGATTGATATCTTGTTTTGAAGTGATTCCAATATGTTATAACCACTGCCTCCTTTGTTTACGTTACAGGCTGGAGATTTGAATATTTTTACAATCTTCTTGGCCTTCTGCATCATACTGTTACAGCAGTTTTGTTTGTATTCTACTCTTGTGCTTCTCCTTTTACTGTGATACTGCAGTAGCTTTGTCTTATAATTCCTTCTGCCTAAACCAAAACCTGCAAAACCAATTTCTTTCTCTCTCTCTCTCTCTCAAGTACCAAATGATGCATTAAGATGATATGCACTGTACTTGTTCTGAAACTGCATGGCTGGAACATGATGAATGAGGAAGTATTTGCTTGCACATTGTTTTGAAACTGCATATTCTCTTTTTGTCTTGCATGGGAGCCTATGTTATTTGGCTTCTTCTTAAGTTGCATAGGTTTACGTTGCATTGCTTGTGGGAAATGGCATATGCTGTATTTGTATGCTGTGTATAATTTGAAATATACATTGTGACAAAGAAATTATGCATATTTAGTTTTGAAAAATAAAAATGAATTTGTGCATATTTCAAAATTGTGCATTCATTTATGAAATAAAAATTCCTCCCTTTTTTGTGAACCGGGAGAAATCCCGTGATTTGCAAAAAAGGGGTAAACTGATTCCGGCCATTGCTTTTAATGATGAACATTAAATAATTTTGCTTTTAACTTTTAATTTTGCAGGTAACATCACGTGAGCAGACAAAAAATGCATTGGATCAGAAGATTTAGAATTAGGAACATTAGATTAATTTTTATTTCATTTTAACTTTGTAAAATTATTATTGTAATTTCGTTGTAATAAATACAATATTTACCACAATAATTGTACAATTAGAAAAAATGAATAAAATTCCAATATTCGCCAATTAATTTCCTCTTTCTCTCTAATTATTTACTTTATTGTTTACAATTCTTTAAATTGTACAATAATTGAAAATAAATCTCAATTACCTAAATTCAGAATAGTAAACAAATAAATAAATAACATCATTGGTCAATTAATAGTTTCAATTATTTAATCCATTATTCATGACTTTCCAAAGTATAATAATTAAAATAGAATTTCAATTATTTTAACTTAGAATGATAAATAATTAAATAATTATTATTGAACAATTAATGAACTTTTTCGAATATTTATTACATTATTCATAAATCTTTGAATTATGTAATAACTGAAAATAAATTCCAGTTATTTAAATTTAAGATAGTGCATAATAAATAAATACTGTCTGCACGATTAATGCGCTTCTTTTCTAATGTTTATTTTATTATCTATACATCTTTAAATTATATAATAACTGAAAACAAATTCCAATTATTTGAATTTAAGATAATAAATAATCAATAAACATTATTTTAGCATGAATCAATTAAATGATTTAGTGTTCAAAATAAATAGCTCTTGGCCTGAAAAAAGTTATGAATTTTAAAAATCAATGGATCAAAACACTTGTAATGTAATGATGCAGATGGGAGATGATATCTTAGGTCAAAATTTGGGGTGCAACAAGATCCAAGCATATTTATGGAAGAATGTGTGAAGCAAAGTTGTAGATTTCATGGAGATCTACAACTTTCATGTTGGGAATTTCCTTTGAATAATCTTGTATCATGGTGAAAAAATGGCTTAAAGTTGAGAAAAAATAAGAAATTTTCTATACTTAGAAAAATTTCTAAGTTAAGAAAATTTTAAATTTTAAAACAAAATATTCAATCTTTGATTCCTTGATGAACAAGTTTCAAATTTTGACATGTTTTGATGAATTGTAATTCTTGGCACTTGATTTTGACCAAAAAGTCAAAGTTTGACTTTTCAGTATACATTTGACTTTTGATCAGTTGACTGCAAATTTCATCTGCCTATCCAATGGATTTGCAATGTTTTGAACTCTGTAATTAGGTCAAGATGATACAAATGAACCCTTGAAATCATGCTCCAACTCAATTGGTCATTTTCCAGGTCAAAAATCAGAAATTGCCCTTTCTCAGTCAAAACCCTAATTTTAACCATTTTGCCCTTTTGATGATTTGATTAAATTTCTTGAGGAGTTGTGGTCCAAACTTGATCAAATGATACATATGAGTCTAAAATGTTGATGTTGATCCAAAATTATGAAGTTTGACTGTAAATTGGCCATGGTTGACTTTTTCCCTAATGCAGTTGATTTTTAGGTCAACTGCCCAATTGACTGATAAAAAATGGGGTTCAAGGCTTGAAACTTGTCATGAGTAATCTTAGGGGTTCATAATGATGTTTGAAAGTCATATGAAGCATTGATAATTCAAAAACCCTTGTGCAAACTCAAACCCTAATTTTGGATCAATAGTGTAAGATGAGATGTCTTGAGCTGATCAAACCATAATCCAGTCTTGAGTCAAAGAGACCTTGTGAGAAAAGTCTTGATAAATAAGAGGGAAAATTTTGGGGTACAACACACTGCCTTTTATTGCTTTCTGGGTAGTATACTGTATGTCATATTCTGTCAGGATCATCTGCCATCTCACTATTCTCCCAGAGAGTGCAGGTTTCTTGAAGATGTATTTTATTGGATCCATTTTAGATATCAATAAAGTAGTATGGGTCAGCATATACTTTCTTAGCCGGTGAGCAGCCCATGCCAGAGCGCAACAAGTTTTCTCAAGCAGTGAATATCTTGTTTCACAGTCGGTAAACTTTTTGCTCAGGTAGTAAATAGCGTGCTATTTTCGGCCAGACTCATCATGCTGCCCCAGCATACACCCCATTGAAATTTTTGAAATAGTCAGATACATGATCAACGGTCTTCCCTCAACTGGTGGCATCAAAATAGGAGGCTCTTGTAGGTACTCTTTGATCTTGTCGAAGGCAGTTTGGAACTCATCATTCCATTTGACTACTTGATCTTTCTTCAGTAATTTGAAGATTGGTTCACAAGTAGCTGTCAGGTGAGAAATGAATCTGGAAATGTAGTTTAAACGTCCCAAGAATCCTCTGACTTCCTTCTCAGTATGAGGAGCAGGCATCTCTTATATCACTTTCACCTTGGCAGGATCTACTTCAATTCCTTTATTACTGACAACAAATCCTAGGAGTTTACCAGACTTCACTCCAAACATGTATTTATTTGGGTTCAACCTCAACTTGTATTTATTTAGCCTCTCAAACAGTTTCTGTAAATGATCAAGATGCTCTTCTTCTGTTTGAGATCTAGCTATCATGTCGTCCATATAGACCTCTATTTCGTGATGTATCATGTCGTGAAATAGAGCTACCATGGCACGTTGATAGGTTGCCCCAACATTCTTCAGTCCAAATGGCATAACCTTGTAGCAGAATGTGCCCCACTGTGTGACAAAGGTTGTTTTCTCCATGTCCTCGGGCGCCATTTTGATTTGGTTATAACCTGAGAAACCGTCCATGAAGGAAAACACTTTGTGTTGTGCTGTATTGTCAACTAGAATATCAATATGGGGAAGTGGGAAATCATCCTTAGGGCTTTCCCTATTCAAATCTACGTAGTCAACGCACATTCGTACCTTGCCGTCCTTTTTGGGAACAGGAACAACATTGGCAACCCATTGTGGATAGGAGGTGACGGCCAAGAATCCGGCATTGAATTGTTTCATGACTTCTGCTTTTATCTTCTCTGACATGTCTGGTTGCATTCGACGGACCTTTTGTTTTACCGGTGGGAAATCCTCTTTTGTAGGTAGACGATGTACTACAATATCTGTATCAAGTCCTGGCATGTCTTCATACGACCAGGAAAAGACCTCAACATAATCGTGTAGCAAATGAATCAGACGCTCTTTGACACTGGGTTCCAGATTGGCACCCACCTTGACTTCTCTTTTGTCTTCTTTGGTACCTAGGTTGATTGTGTCCATTGGTTCTTCTTGGGGATGAATGGTCCTCTCTTCTTGTTGCAGTAACCTGGCGAGTTCCCCTGGTACTTCACAATCTTCCTCACCTTCATCTTCGGTTTGGTAGATTAGATTTTTCAGAGTCACAGAAGGCCATAGCAGAACCGTTACCCATGGGATCCCAAATGGATGTAGACCTACATTGTGAGTGCGAGTGTGTGTAAGAATATAGCTATCTTTGAAAGAAATGAAAATGTAAAAAGAAAAACAATGAGCACAAAGTTTGTATACAAAAACGTCCATGATTCATTGATGTCATATGGAAATGAAATAATAACCCTTACAAATAGACCATTGTGCCTCGGGTAAGACACAAGGTTTTAAGAGTCTGAATTTTTTTAATATTACAGATCCAACAAAATTTAAAGACAAATTACTGTGGGATAAATGTGATCGGGACAAAATATCTAGCTTCCCAGTTGTTGAGCCTTCCACTGACAATTGGGAAAATCCAATCCTCCAGGTTGTAGTTGTCTTCATCGTCCTCCACTGCGTTGGCTTGGTGGTTGCTGTTCTTCAAGGGTGGTCCTCTAGCACGAGAGCGGCGTACTCTTTCTGAGCTCCTGAAGTGAAACCCAAACCGAATTTGTCATATTTGTATGGGATATCTGGGAGTTGACCCCAAATAGTGCACTCACCTTCTTCTATCACTGCCTTGGCATCCTTCAAAGATGACATCTTGAGTGAAGGCCTTGTGATCTTGGGAACTTGAGACACGGCCTTGGTTACTGCCACAGTCTGCGAGACTTCTTCAAAGTGCTGGAATGGAGTTTCAATAAATTCCCCATCTAATTCCACATATCTAAAGGAATTTAGATGGTTGACCATATACTCTTCTTCTCCATGAACAATGATGATCTTCCCCTGAATTGGATATTTCAGCATTTGATGCAACATAGAGGTAACAACACCAGCATTGTGAATCCACGATCGGCCTAATAAGCAGGATTATGAAGGGAGAATATCCATTACATAAAAAGTTGA
This sequence comes from Vicia faba, assembly GCA_948472305.1. Classification (NCBI taxonomy): domain Eukaryota; kingdom Viridiplantae; phylum Streptophyta; class Magnoliopsida; order Fabales; family Fabaceae; genus Vicia; species Vicia faba. The sequence continues at coordinate 191,606,771 of OX451735.1, read as the reverse complement.
ATGAAATGTTTGAGTTCCAACTTTTATGGGGATGTCCACTTCTCCATGCACCATCCTTTTTGAGCCATCAAAGGCCCTCACTACTATGTTGCTTGGATTCAATGTCAATCCTTCACAGTCAAGCCTATCAAGAGCCTTTTTAGGCAACACATTCAGAGACGAACCGGTGTCAACAAAGACATGAGCCAGAGTTGTGCCCCTGCACTGAAATGAGACATGCAATGCCTCGTTATGCTTCCTCCCTCTTGGCGTTAAATCAGAATCCGAAAAACTTAAACAATTATCTGCGGTCAAGCTGGCTACGCAGTCTTGGAACTGATCGGTAGATGTTTCTTGGGGTACATGGGCAGTTTTAAGGAATTTTACCAAGGCCTTTGCATGAGCCTCGGAACATAATAATAAAGCCAGCATGGAAATTTTTTATGGAGTTTTCCCTAGTTGCTCGACTATGTTGTAGTCGCTTCTTTTTATGATCTTTAGAATTTCCTCCATCTCTTTTCGGGAGGTCTCAGGGATAGCTACTGATTGTGCCCTCGTCCGGACAGGCTCAATCTGAATACCTTTACCTCGAGTCTCGGTTGACTCGGTAGCAGGAATGTCAATAGGGGTGATAACAGGGATTGTAACGGTTTTGTCAACAAGAGTATTAGAAGAGATGATTGTAGGACTGGGAATAGCCTTTGGAGAAGCAACAACAACAATAATGATTACGGGTCCAGAAACAGCTTTTGGAGGAGAAATTTATGGAGAGAAAACCCTTCCACTTCGGGTTATCTTACTAGTCCCTGCAATATTACTGATATCAGAGTCAACCTTCTCAGAACTTGAATTTTCAGCAGCTGGCCAATCTTGCTTGATACCGTGGTAGTAGACATCACCTCCATAATTCCATGGGACGGTTTTGTCTGACGAATACGGGATTGGTCTAGGCAGTGTAATTATCAACGGAGCCACTTTAGGAACTGATGTAATTCTAACGGGTCTTTTGGTGGAGACCCTGGAAGAATTGTCGGAAATGGTCACGATGGAAACATCATTATAAGAAACTGTTGGAATTGAAGTCTTCTCGAACAAAATCTCCTTGTTATCTATTAGGCATTGAACGCCTGCTTTTAACAACAGACAACTGGTTGGTGAGGATAAACAGAAATGACAGCTTTCATCACAGCCTGGGAGTATACTGGCATTTAACAAATTATTTTTGATAGTCAGGAGTGGGGTCACAAGTTCATCAACTGAAGTAACAAACATATCTTCCTCAATGGCGTTGGCATTATGGCCGTGCTTGGGCATAGGGACAGTGATTACATTGGGAATTTATGGAGCGTCGAATTCAATCTCTTTGGCTTCAAGAAGGTCTTGTACTTTTTCATGGCCGGGACTCTCAGAATGGTATGCACAGCGGGCAGTAGGATGATAGTGAGGAGAGGTTGTGTTAGGATTTTTTTGAGCTTATTTCAAAGTCACTAGATTGGATCTTAACAAATGCGGCAATACTTGAGATAATTTCATATTAATTCGGGTGAACTGTCTGACTGGTCTTTCTGTTCTTGGATGGTTACTTCTTATCTGAGCAGGTGTGGGTTTAGGAATCATGACAGCCCCCACCATTGGACGACGTTCAGCCCTATCTTGATTTCTCTGAGGATATACAACGACCACTTTTTTCTTTCCAATGAATGGTTTCCTTACAACAGCAGAGGATGCATCTTTTTGAATCTTCCCATTCTTTATCCCGGCTTCCACCCTTTCTCCAGTCAATATTAATTCAGTAAAACCTGTCGATCAACTCCCAATTAAGTGATTAAAGAAGGGACTAGGCAAGGTGCCCAAAAACATGTCTACCAACTCTCTTTCAGATGGGGGAGGTTGGACTCTTCCTGCTAAGTCCCTCCATTTTTGCACATAGTCTTTGAAGCCCTCACTTGTAACCATGGCCATACTCTGGAGTTGAGTACGGGTGGCCGTAAGATCAACATTGTATTGGTATTGTTTGTAAAAGGAAGCAGCCAGATCTTCCTAGTTATGAACATTGGCTCTTTCTAACTGATAAAACCAATCAAGTTGAGTTCCAGTCAGACTATCTTGAAAGAAGTGTACCCATAAATCCTTGCCAGCGGTATGAGGCTGGATTTTCCTCACATAAGACCGGAGATGCATTTTGAGACATGAAACTCTGTCATATTTGGCGAACACATGTGCTTTGAATTTTGGAGGAATGATAATCCCCGATACTAATCCCAACTCCTCAAATTCCAATCCAGACACTTTTTGGATTTCCATTGCACTTAACAGTTCTTCTAGATGCTTATACTTGTCGTCGGCCGAAGGGTATTGTTCTTCAGAATAATCTTCTTCTTCCTCTTCTGAATCTGAATCTGGCTGAACAACTACTTCCTTGCCTTTCCCATCTTAATTATCTTTCTCACCAGATGACGTAGAAAAGTCTAAAGTCCTTCTTGCTTGTCCTTGGAATCTGCTTCCCATGTTTAGAACTCCGGTTATTTTCTTTGTCTTCATTTTCTTCTCTTCAACCAGCAAGGTCTTCAACTCTTCTTGTCCTTTGGCTAGAGTTAAGAACATATGTTGAAACTGAGCACTTTGTGCCTAGAGGTCCTTCACCGTTTGCTCGAGATCCATCTTACTGAAATAAACAGTAGAAAGATGAGGAGACTTGTTGCAAGAAACCTGCTTATGTTATAATGAATGGTAAATGCATATGCAATGATTTCAAGGATTTTAAAGATTCAAATTTATTTTAGACAAAAAGGAAACACATGTTATATTAATAAGTTAAAGCTTGAGTACACCAATGCCTCTTTGGTTAAAATAATACAAAAACTCTAAGATAAAAAGGTTGTACGCATCCTCTTTGGTGTGATGTAGGCATTCAAGTTCCGCTCCTCATGGAGTTTCTTAGTGAGTTCCAAAACCTTCTTCTCGCTAGCGTATAATTGGGCTTCGAAGGTGTCTCGCTCCCCCTTGAGTTGTATCCAATCTCTTTGTAAGTCTTCAAGAGAGGTGGGCATGTCAGGATGTAGCATAGTGTATGGAACATCTCCTTCCATAACAGGATCAATGATTACCGGGAGAACGGAAGGATAAGGCCTCATAAGATTCTGAGCACGAGTTTGTACCCATTTGAGGTAAGGCTCAAGAGGAATGGAATTCTTATGCCCCAATGTCTTGCTATCTACCTTGTTCAACATCCTCCAAGCTCGGATAAATCTCTGGAGAAGACCTTGATCGTCGTTCTCGTAGTCAAATACCAAACCTTGAATGACCATCTCATGAGGGCCATCCCTTCGGGCGTAACCAAATTGTCTTAAGGTTAAGAAGGGGTTGTAGGTGATACCTCCTCTAATGCCAAGTAAAGAGACATTAGGGAATTCTCCACAACAGTCGACAATAGTAACATTCTCTATAGACCGGGAACACCAATGGATGTCTGAATATTTGAGCGTCATCAACCTTTGTGACCACCTTGAACCTTGCCCGTTATTTAATACAGATTGGGGAATATGCGAAATAAATCATCTTGGTAAGAGAGGAGTGCAACACATAAGGACACCTCTTTTCCACAGAGTGCGAGTGTGAAAAGAATGTAGAATGTCCCCTATCAAAGTAGGCACCGGGTTGCGGGATATGAAGATTTTCACGGTGTTCACATCTATGAGTTGGTCAGGATTTGGAAACAAAACCATCCCATAGATGAGGAGAGCCACAATTTCCTCAAAGGCTTGCAAATCCAAGGAGTTCCAACAGTTTTGGGCTTTCTCAAACAAGAACTTTTCTAGGAAACCTTTGACACCACTCCTTGTTTCCCAATTAGTTGTGACATCAGATGATTGCAAGTGTAAAGCTTGAGGAATCTCTTCTGGCTTTGGGTCTCTTTCCGTACCGTTGAAAGGAAGTTGATTGAGAATGGGAATCCTCAAGAGTTGGGAGAATTCTTCCAAAGTTGGCATAAGTTGATAATCGGGAAATGTGAAGCAATGGTGTAAAGGGTCAAAGAACTGAAAGAGCACCTTCATCATGTATTCATTAATGTTGTAAGTTACCAAGTTGAGTAGGCGACCATGTCTCTCGGTGAATGGAGAATTTTCTGGAATCCTTGAAGCTAGCTGTTTAAGTTGTGGAGGGATCCTTACAATATTGACTTGAATGGTTTTCCTGCGAATAGAATCCATGTCCTACATTACAGAACAAAAGTAAATCCCAAGATCCTTGAAATGGTTAGTCAATGAGTACGATGTTATGATGTTCATGATGTTATGTACAAGTAAATATACACAAACAAAGCAAACAAGTCCTTAGGTTTAGGATTGCATGGAGTCTCATAGGTAAGTACCCTCTTGAAGTTTAGTTGGCTCAAACCTATCCTAGCAATAGTAACCGGGTTCTAAGGAGCTCAATATCACTGGTTTGTTTCCTTGGTCATTGTTTCAGCACAAGCCTCTTTAATGGTGACCGAAATATCCCAAAAAACTAAACCTCAATGAGTGTAGTATTGAGTATATACCAACTTCAGACTGCACCAAAGTCGGTCATCTCACTACGTCCTAAAGGCCAAGTTGGTCAAGTAAAGGTTCTAAAAGTTCATTAGTGCTTCATGACATCACTCAGCGGCCCCGTATTCTACTTGATTAATTCAAGGGCTACCGGTACCCACAAATATGTCACACTAACGTAGCTATTTCTTAGACCATGTCGGTATACCCCGCACAACATCCACAACGTATGGCTACTTACCTATAAGGTATCCCAAATCCGGGTAGAGGATTCATACCTAAACAAAGAACCATAATGTAAAGCATACAAGTCAAACAATGAAAGCAAGTAAATATGATCTAACCCTTAGGTAACCCCACTTTTAGAATTGTCCCCAACAGAGTCACCAATTCTGTGATACGGTGGGAGAACTGACTTGAAGGTTTTGCGTTTAATCGCAAATGTTGCGGTTAGCAAGAGTCGCCACCGACTTTTCTTTTATCCAAAAGGAAAGGTGAAAAAGCACAGGAAATACCTTTGAGATTATTTCTTAAGTTTGGGGGGTAGATTATGAAAAGGGAAGGTATTAGCATCCTTTTCATCCATGGTTTTCCATGGGCTCTTAGTTACTTGCTAGATTACTCACTTTTGTTTGAAATTGTGTTTTGTGTGGTTTTTTAAAGTATTTTGTAAAGAGGCCATTGTTTAGGAAAAATTTGTAATGATTCTCGTTCGTAAGAATGTATACAAAGATGTTGATCTTTTGAAAATGTTTTCAAATTTGTAAGATGTTTTGAAAGTGTAGGTGTTTGTTTTGAAAATAGCAAGGATGTTTGGTTTGAAATGGAGCAAGTAATTAGGAGCATTCTACCTACTCAAAAGTCTTTCTTGTTCATTTTCTTTTCCTTTGATATTGTTATCTTACCATTGAATTGGTAAGTAACCCTATCTTTGGATGTAAACAGGATGGGCGTGGGTCATCATATAACCATGATTAGCAATGTTGCAAGTTATCTTAACATTATCTTTTAGGGACTAAGATCATTTGAAAGGCAATATGGATAGCGTCATCGAGGGACTATGATCTTGTATTTTGCTTGTTTTTTTGCTAAGATACCTCACATGTGTAATATGGCAATTTAGTAAGGCAACCAAGTGGATTTACCCTAGGGGTTCTTGTGTGCAAGTGTATTTTTTCATGTTTGATTTTGTCTTTGATTAGGGTTTTCTAAGCGTTGGTTTTATTTTTTCCATGCAAACCCTAATTACTAACATTTGTATATAAAGCGATAAATTGCGGAATTAAAAATTACTACGCTATTATAATACTTGTGGGAGGGGGTGTACAAATTATAAATGGGGATTGCGAGAAAATAAACCTAATTAATCTATTACAACCATATTGAATATATACAAGAATTGAAATAAATAATGTACAAAAATGTGAAATGTAAAGTAAATGGATATTTGTTTGGATTTTTTAGAGAAAAGGGATTTTGTTTTAACCTAATTAAATAAAATAAAATAATTAATTAAAAGTAAAACCTAAATTTACTAGGAAAAAGAAATTTAATAAAAGTCCTAATCTAAATGTTTATTAAAAAGGAAATTAAGTTCATGAGAAGAATATTTTTGGTATTTTTGTCTTAAAAGTAAATTATAGTATTATAAAATATTTTTGGTATTTTTTAAATATTAAAATAATAAATTTAAATTTTGTAAAAGAAAATAATTAAAACCCTAGTTTTTTAATTAAATTTACAAAAGAAAATAATTTTTGTGTGAGAAAAAATAAATAAACTATGTCAAAATATAAATCTACTATTTTTATATTTTTTATGATTTTTTAGTATTAGAAAAATAATTAAGAAAACAAATAAATGAAAATAAGAAAAATAAAGAAAAATAAAATGGGCCAGGGGTGTGGATAGCCTGCAAGGGGTGTTAGAGGTAAGAAAAAAACAAAAGGCCCAAAGGATGCCCATCGCTGCCAAAAAAGGAAGTCAGAATGCAAAACAATGTAAAAAAATCAAAAGGGTACCATTGGGGCTCGAACCCAGGTCCCTCAGGTTACAGGCGCGCGCTTCTACCACTTGGGTGACTATACATTCGTTTATATAAATCAAACCCTAAATATATATGGTAAACACGTTCTTGAGGCCAACTTCATCTTCAACCTCACACCCAGCCAGCAACTCTCTATCTCATTCAAATCTCAACAAAAATGAAAACTGTAAACATGAAACTTGTAGCAAATTTCCTCATAATTTCAGAAATGCAAAGCAAAATAATTATAGCTCAAAGATAAATATGAATTTTAATGGCCCTATTCTGAACCCTAAAAATATCAGAAACTTCAATCTTAAAATTCTCTAAGCTCAAGCAAAATTAATGAAAACTATGGATATGGTTAGCTTTAGGACAATGATATCTACATTTTATCTTCACAAATGCAAACCTAACAATGCCAAAATGAGAAGATAGAAGTTCAAGAAATATACCTCAAAACTGGAAATCGTGAAATGAGTTTGAGCTTGTTTCAGGCAGTGGTGATGATCAGGCTAGCTTCCTCAAGTCCCTATGAAGCTAATGCAATGGTTTGCTTGAGTTGAGAGTGGCTGAAATGGCCTGGAGAAGTCAAGTTGCAGACTCTGTTTTTTGGTTATGGAGGTTATGGTGAATGGTGTTACAATTCTGGAATAAGGATGAGGATGAGTTATATTTGATGTAAGGAAGCTTTAGGAATGAATTTGAGGGAAAACACACGAGGGAAATGAGAGATACAAGTTTAAGGTCAGAATTGTGTATCAATGGAGTTTTTTGTGCAATTTCTGGCTAGAGGGAATTTGGGAGTGTTTCAGGGTGCTCAAACTCGTCCTTTAGCTCACAAATAGTGACTCTATTTATAAGCAACAAGTTTGGAGTGCTCTAGTTGATCATAATTCAAATTTACATGTTTAAGTTCAACATGTGATTTTTTTGACAAAACAAGTTTCCATGCCTTGTACTTGGTTCATATAGTGGTTATGCTTTAAACAAGCTTTCTTCTGACTTTGTGGATGGAGTATGATCAGAGGGAATAAGTTAAAGGCTCAAGAATGGACTTTATGCAAAAAGCTTGCTTTACAAGAATGACAATGTTAACTTTGTGCCATTAATGGAAATGCAACTTGGATAATAGCTCAATTGCTTGGATCAAAGCCCTAACAGATGTGTAAACATTTAATTATGGATTGAAAAACAAGTTTTAGGCCTGAAAAGCAAAGATTATGCAGCCTAGCATGGATTTGGTTCATGTGTTCATCAAAAAATGACTTGTAATTTAAGTGATAAAACCCTAACTTCATCTCTTAGATTCTACCTACTCAAAAATGATCTCAAGGAGTTCTTGGACATTTTGGAAAGCTTGCAATGTGATCTACAACCCATCTTTGAATCACTTTTGAAAATTCCCCTTCGAACTATATGAAAAAGTGTCATGAAGTTAGGTCAAAATCCTGACCAAAACTAGGGCAAAATTTCAATGTGTTCAATTTCATGACCGTGACTTTATGAATTAATAACATAAGATCCAAGAATTTTTAGAAGAAGTTGTGTAAAGCAATGTTGTAGATATCATGGAGATCTACAACTTTCATGTTGAAAGTTTCTTTTGAATCATCTTTCCTCATGGTGAAAAATTGGCTTAAAGTTATGAAAAAACATGAAGTTTAAACACTTAGAAAAATTTCTAAGTTGGAAAACTTTGACTTTTCAAAATGAAATCTTGAATATTTGATTTATTGATGAATAAGTTTCATATTGTGACATGCTTTGATGAATTGTGATCTTTGACATTGAATTTTGACCAAAAAGTCAAAGTTTGACTTTTTAGTGTATAGTTGACTTTTGATCAGTTGACTGAAAATTCATCTGTCAATTCATTGGTCTTGAGCAATGTTTTGAGCCATGTCATTAGGTGAAAATGATGCAATTGGAATCTTGATATCATGCCTTAAGCCAATTGATCATTTACTAGGTCAAAACTCAGAAATTACCCTTTTCTAATCATAACCCTAATTTTGACCATTTTGCCCTTTTGGAGATTTGATCAAATTTCTTGAGGAAATATGGTCCAAACTTGATCAAATGATACATATGATTTTAAAATGTTGATGTGGATAAAAAATTATGAAGTTTGACTGTAAATTGTCCATGGTTGACTTTTTCCCCAATACAGATGATTTTTAAGTCAACTGCTCAATTGACTGAGGAAAAGTGTGATCCAAGGCTTGAAACTTGACATGAGCAATCTTGAGGGTCCATAATGATCTATGAAATTCATATGGGGAATTGGAAGTTTAAATATCCTTGTGAAATCTCAAACCCTAATTTTGGTCATCAGTGTTTAAGGAGGTGTCTTGAGCTGATCAAACCTAATGCAGTCTTGAGTCAAAGGAGATCTTATGAGCAAATTATTGATAAATGAGAGAGAAAATTTTGGGGTACAACAGATCGCCCATTATTAACTGGAAGAAGTGAATCCATCCAGAATAGGACTTGATTGATCGCCTATTATTAACTGGAAGAAGTGAATCCATCCAGAAGAGGACTTGATTGATCGCCTATTATTAACTGGAAAAAGTGAATCCATCCAAAAGAGGACTTGATTGACCGCCTATTATTAACTAGAAGAAGTGAATCCATCCAAAAGAGGACTTTTGATTGCCTATTATTAATTGGAAGAAGCGAATCCATCCAGAAGAGGACTTTTGATTTATTGATTGACTATTCCTGCAAGGAAAAGAGTTGGTTGCAGGCAGATGAATGCATGGCACAAATTATGTTCTAAAAAATGAATGAGACTGTATTGTATGCAATTGTTATGTATGTTGTATGATATATGAATTCAAAATGTTGTTGAAGTGTATCTTTTCAAGATATTGTGGAGTTTCGAGAAGTTAAATCCCAGACTTGTTGTTGGAGACGAGGAGTATGTGTATCTTCGATCTTTGTTTAGAATGCTTCCTCTGGGGATTCCTGTTTTGTTGAGGAGAACTCCTCTAGGGAATATTGACTTTTGCTTTAGAAAACTTGGCAAAGAGTGTTGATTTCTGCTTGGGAACTAGAATTCAGGAGTTTTAGTTGTCCATTGCTTTATCAGGGAGCTACCTCTTTATTAGAGAGGAAGAAAGTTTAGCTGTTACCTGGTCAGATTCCAGGCTTCACAACAACTGCTGGGGATAAAGAAGTTAACTGTTATCCAGTCAATTTCCAGGCTTTACAGCAACTTACTGGGAATAATGGAAAACTCTACTAGGGAAGAGGAGTTTTGTTAGTGATTTAAAGAAGTTAAACTATTATCTGGTCGGGTCCAGATTTCGTAGTAACTCGAACGGTTATCTGGTCGTGTCCAGGTTTCATCAATTTGATCTTGAGGTTAACTGGTATCTGGTCGGGTCCAGGTTTCAGAAATTTGAACTTGAGGTTAATTGTTATCTGGTCGGATCCAGGTTTCGCATTAACTTAGATGAAAGGATGAATTTAATTGTTATTTGGTCGTATTCCAGGCTTCGCAACAACTTACTGAAATTAATCTGTTATTTGGTCAGATTCCAGGCTTTACAGAAAATTAAAGTTAAACTTTTATCTAGTCAGATCCAAGCTTCGTAGTAACTTGCTTGGAGAAATGGAGTCAAATGTTATCTGGTCGGTTTCCAGGTTTCACAATAACTTGTTTTGAAAGACATGAAGTTGAACTAGCTTCTGGTCGGGTCCAGGCTTTGTAGTAACTTGCTTTTGAAAGAGATGAAGTTGAACTAACTTCTAGTCGGGTCCAGGCTTCGTAGTAACTTGCTTTTAAGGAATGGAGCCAACTATTACCTGGTCGGATTCCAGGCTTTACAGTAACTTTTGGTAATAGCAACGACTCTGTTGGGGCTGTAATGACTTAACCGAAAGTTAAGGGTTTTTGTCCAATGATTTGTAATAGTCTAGGGAGTTTGTAGTTTTATTGGGGAAATAAACCCTGTTGAAGAGAATATTTGACGATCTGCATGGGAGGTATTCTCTAGAAAGGAACTCCATAATACTTCTTCTTTTGGACTAACTCAACTGGGAAGAGGGTTTTCCAGAGATTGAAACTCTGGATGAGGATTTCATGAATCCAAATTTAAGGGGATAATGTGATTGATGTAACTCTGTGGGGACATCCATGAAATTGGTCTTGTGGGGATTTGTAGACAGTTTGAATTCTGTCAGAGTGACAAATCTTTTACTGATAAATAAACTAATGAGATAATAGGACATAGTCATACGCTTTAATCCCTAACTTTTTCCTGGACCGTCTTTTCATATTTTCAGTCCAACGGGATACCCTTTTTTTCCCAAGCCGCCTTTTCAGGTTTTTGACTTGCTGGGTGTACAATCTTTTAAATATATCCCTAATTTTTTCCAGGACCTTTTGGTTCACCGGGATGGCCTTATTTTGCCTATGTATGTCAACCTAGCGGGTCTCTTTTCGTGCGTAGTATTTTCTGACTATGTCCATGTTCATCGGGCCTGGAGAATTGTCACTGTCTTGTGGTAGTGGGTGTTGTAGAAATGCCAAAATTTAATTGTTTTATCGCACATGACCTTTCATATGTGGGAGCATGTTTGCCCCTAGAGTTAGTCTAATGCACTTGATGTTTGAAGTTTTAATCAAATTTCCGATAGTCTTGAACTTCCTATGTATCTTTTCTAAGAACTATCATGGAAGGATCTGAAGACATGATAATGACACCATCTGATACTACTGGAACAAATAAGCAATTTGGTGGTACCTAAGATCTTTTGATCAAGTCTCTAAGAACTGTCATGGAAGGATTCAAAGACATGATACTGACACCATCTGATACTACTGGCACAGACAAGCAATTTGGTGGTACCCAGGATCTTTAGTTAAGTCTCAAAATTTTCTATGAATTTTCATGGAAGGATCCGAAGACATGATACTGACACCATCTGATACTACTAGCACAAACAAGCAATTTGGTGGTACCCATGATCTTTGTTCAAGTCTCAGAATTTTCTAAGAACTGTCATAGAAGGATCTGAAGACATGATACTGACACCATCTGATACTACTGGAACTGACAAGCAATTTGGTGGTACCCAGGATCTTTGGTCAAGTCTCAGAATTTTCTAAGAACTGTCATGGAAGGATCCGAAGACATGATACTGACACCATCTGATACTACTAGCACAAACAAGTAATTTGGTGGTACCATAAGTCTTCATAGTGGATTTTGTTAAAACCCGTGATCAATGTAATATTGCCCCCAAGTGATTTAGATGGAGATCTGCCCCTGGTTATTCAACATTTCTTTAAGAGATTCTTTGAATCTCGACTTGACTACCCCAGATGTGTTAGACAATGTTCATGCCTTTCCACTTGATTATGAGAGATTTTGTCATTGGAAGCGTCTTTCTGTTTGAAGTAATTCTGTTTATTGAGAGAGTTTTCGTTCACTGGATATTCTTCGTGCGAATTTCTCTGTTGTCAAACAATTAGCCATATGAAAACAGTGGTATCCAAACAATGCAAAGTTTATGTCTGTCTTGAGAAATTTTTTTTTGAAAAATGCACTTTTAAAGAGCAACAAAAATTTGTAAGAATATGAATTCAACTCGAGATCCACAGTAAACCTTACAGAAGTCAGGATACCTTTTGTAACAGCATGCTTTTGAACTAACTTATGCTTCATTTTTAGGACTTTTAAAGGGTTGTAACGTGGTCTGGTTCACGGTTTAAGAAACAAAGAATAAGGCTTAAAGTTTATTTGTACCCAACCCGTTCTCCAATCCTAAACTCAGTCGATCGCGCATTTATCTCCTACTAGAATCTGGAATGATATTTTGGTGATGGTTCGGATACTAGAAGTTTATTTGGGAAGGAAGTCATTTTTGTGACATTTTTCATATTGTCGAGGATTTGTAGTGACCTCCTTTTTGATTTACTATCCCTAATTTTTGCCTGACTGTTCTTGTTTTTGAGATTACAGCCAGCGAGATGCCCTAGTTTTTTTCTTAAGTCTCATTCATAGGTTTTGACCTAGTGGGCTTTTCTAAAGACTACCTAATTTATGGGGAACCAACACCATCTTTTGATTCAGAAGGATATTTTCGTTGTGAAGTGACAGCTTGCGAATGAATGCGCATTTGAATCAACTGAGAAAACTACCCTGCCCCAAGTTATGATTAAAGGTTTCAGTTTGTAGGAAAAGAAAACTCCTACTTCTTTGGCTCAAAGGGGTTGACTAGGGATTATCTTTCTTATAACTCCATTGTTTTGGGATGTGAAACAATGCATGTATATCGTCAGCAAAGTCTGTCCAAAAGCATATTGTATGAGATCATGATATTGTTTTCATCATCCTCTCTCTAAAGGCTTACAACTTTTAATCCAGAGTTGAATATCATACAAAAAGGAGTAAAAGTATAGTTTCAGTATAGTGAAAACGAATGGATTAACTCAAGACAAACATATGCAATGCATTAATAAGAACAACCAAAGTCTGACATAAGGACAAATGTTTAAACAAACAAAGAAATTACAACTGGAAATTCGAATGAACAAAAATTTCTCCGCCTAAACTTTGTCACTTCAGATAGTGTGTCTTTGAGGGGTGACACAAAAACTCCAGTTGACCATCTTGTGCAAATTCTAACACTCCTTTGTTGATCAAGTCTTGAATCTTGTTCTTCAACGTCCAATGGTGATTAGTGTCGTGTTCCTGAATGTTGGAGTGGTATGCGCACCTTTCATTGTATTTGTAGTTGGGAGCAGAAGTGTTAGGTTTTTGAGGAGGTTCCCTTAATGTAACCAGCTTGGCTTCTAACATATGATGAAATGCTTGAGCCAAGGGCATGTTGATCTCGGTAAATTGTCTTTTAGGCATATCTTGCTTACGCGGGCCACCCTGTCGTGGTTGGTGAGGTTGTTGTTGGACTCTTGGTGTAACAACCATTTTGAAAGGTGTTCTCTCAACCAAATCTTCTTGTTTCATCTGAGGCTGGTTAATGACTCGATCCCCTATTCTAGTTGTTTACTCCATATGGTTGCATCCATATTGATGAAGCTTGTTGACGAGGGCTCTTAGCTCTTCTTGTCCCCGAGCAAAGTTTTGGATAAGATCCATCTGTCCCAACATTTGGATTCCCATTGTTGCTATCTCAGCTTGTAATTGCTTCAACTGGCCATCCTTGTCGTCTTCAGGATTCTTCTCGGTCATGCTCTCAATGAGGAGTGCTTTCACTTCTTCTTGTCCCTTGAATAGATTCATGAACAAAACTTGAAGCTGATCATTTTGAGTCTGAAGGTCTTGGACAGTTTGTCCGAGAGCCATTTTTTAATAAAATAAACAGCAAACGGATGAGAAAACATGTATGTGGAAAACTTGTCATGATATGATGCATGATATGTGGATGCAATGTTTCCAAGGATCTCGCAGGGTAAACACAAGAAAATGTCAGAAGTTAGATTTTGATCACAACTTTGATTGAAGAACTTTGTATCGTTGAATATCCTTCTACGAGAATCAAGCTTACCATGTCAAGTGGGTCATAGCACTTGACTCAAGTTATCATCCTTTGTTCTTTGATGGCGTTTGGTTAGAGGAAAATAAATCCTCTTGCCCCTTGATAGACGTCTGGTTCAACATAACCTTGCATTACAGACCCTTGAGACCCTTGAAATGGTTATTGAAAATGCTATGGTATGATGTCATGATGTTATGTACAAATAATCATACACAAACAAAGCAAACAAGTCGTTATGTACAAATAATCATATACAAAAAAAAACAAATCCTTAGGTTTAGGCTTGCATGGAGTTTATAGGTAAGTACCATCTTGAAGTTTAGTTAGTTCAACATGTCATATGGGATGTGAATATCATTGATCTTTCTTCATCGAGCATTGTTTCAGCACAAGCCTCTTTATTGGCGACCAAAATATCTCGAAAGTCCGATCTTAATGAGCGTAGCATCGAGTATCAACCAACTTCAGACTGCACCAAAGCCGGCTATCTCACTACTTCCTAATGGCAAAGTTGTTCAATTAAAGGTTCTAAAGTTCGGTAGTGCTTCATGACATCACACATCGGCCCCATATTCTCCTTGAATGGACTCAAGGGCTACCGTTGCCAACAAATGTGTCACACTAACATAGCCATCGCTTCAACCATGTCGGTATACGCCGCACAGTCCGTACGATCTATTGCTACTTACCTAATGGTGTTCCCAGATCCGGGTAGAGGATCAATACAAACCCAAACAAGGACCCACAAAATGTAAAGCAAATAATGAAAGAAATTAAATGTGATCTAGCTCTAAGGTAACCCCACTTTTAAGTTGTTCCCCAGCAGAGTCGCCTGTTCTGTAATACGATGGGAGAACTGACTTAGTTGTTTTGAATTTTATTGCAAATGTTACAGATAGCAAGAGTCGCCACTGAATTTTCTTTTATCCAATAAGGGAATGGTGAAAAGAACACGAAAGACCTTTGAGATATTTTCTTGAGTTTGGGGGGTAGGTTATGAAAAGGGAAGGTGTTAGCACCCTTTCCATCCGTAGTTATCTACGGGCTTTTAGTTGCTTGCTAGATCACTTTTGAAATTGCTTTGTTTGAAATGTGTTTGTGGTGGGTTTTGGAAGTATTTTTTAAAAGTGCCTTCGTTTAGGCAAACTTTGTAATGATTCTCGTCTCTATAAGAATGCATACAAAGTGTTGGACTTTTTGAAAATATTTCATGTTTTTAAAGTGTTTGGTGTGTTTGAAAAGATGTTTGTTTTTGAAGATGGATTGTGAGCAAGCAAATAAGAACGTTCTACCTACTCAAAAGTCTTTTGTTCTTTTCCTCCTCCTTTAGATATTGTTATCTTACCATTGATTGATAAGAAGCTCTATATTTGGATGTGAAGGTACAAGCGTGGGTCATCGTATAGTCATAGCAAGCAATGTTATGAGATACCTTAGCATTTTTGTAAGGGTCTAAGATCGTTTATCGAAGGCAATGTCAAAGGGTCATCTAGGGACTACGATCTTGTATCTTTGATTGTTTTTTCTAAGATGCCTCGCATGCATAACATGACTATTTATTCTCAAGGCAACAAGTGGAGTTAACCCTAGAGGTGCAAAGTGTGCAAGTGTTTATTTTTCATGCTTGCTTTATCTTGAATTAGGGTTTTCTAAGCATTGATTTTTATCTTTCCATAAAAACCCTAATTAACTAGGATTTATATTTGAAAGAGGTAAACTGCGGAAAGTAAGTATCTTACGTTATTACATCATTAGGGGATAGGGTATACAAATTTACAAATGGGGTTTACAGGAAATTAAATCCTAATTATCTATTACAACCACATTGAATAAATGTACAAGAATTAAAATAGATATAATGTACAAGAATAAAAATGGAAACGAAATGGAATTTGTTTGAATTTATTGGGGAAAAAGTTTTTAAACCTAAATGTCTAAAAGAACCATAATTAATTAACAAGAAAATTAAGTTAATTAGAAAAGAAATATTTTTTAGGGCTTTTTATGAAAAAGAGTTTTATCCTAGCTAAGTAGTATAAATTAAATTAAGAAGACCTAAATTCTAAGGCAATTTTAATTAAATAAAAATAAATAAACCTATGTCTAATAACTAATAAACAAAGCTTGTAAAAAAATGTTTTTTATGCTTTTTGATCTTGAATAAAAATAACACAAGTATATAGTATAAATAAATAAAAATATTTTTTTGTCTTTTTGTTAATAAAATATTATATTAATATTAATAATAATAATAAAAAGAAAAAGAATATAAAATAAATAAAATAGTCAGGGGGTGAAAGTTTGATTTGGGGTGTTTATTGATGTAAAAGGTTTTTTTATGTGTCTGGCCCATTGGCAGTTTTTTTGTAAACAGAAAATGACAAAAAAAACAAAGGTTGGGCCTGCGTGGTACTATGAGTAAGAGAGGGGTGCGTGTGTGAGAATGAGGTTGGGCCTGGCTATAATTGTTTTGCTGAGGCCCAAGAATATTTGTTATGAACAAAAGAGACGAGGGGGTGGCGCTAGGAAGAGGGAGTTGGGCGTGTTGAGGTTTCTTGTTTTTGTTGGCCCATCTGCAAAACAAAATTAAATAAAAAATAAATAAAAGGATTAAAACAAAACAAAAACAAAAGTATTTTCAGAAATTGAAAAAAATTAATTCGTTTTTCCCTTCCCTCTCTCTTTGCCTTCTACGTCCAAGGGCTTGCCGGAGATCTCCCTAGGCGACGGTGGACGGCGGTCTTCATGGTAGAGACGCGTTGATCTTAAATTTTCTCACATCATTTTATTTCTCTCGTCCTCCTGGTTACTAATCTCCAACTCGTTTTTGCAGACTGTGCATGGTTTGAAGTAAATCTGAAAGGGGGTGAACAGAAACCCTAAGGGCTCCGATTTGGCCTCTGTCACTTGTTTCGGTGAGATCGTTCTTTCTCTTTCTCTTTGATTAAATCTCTAAAGGGTTAGAATTTTTGGAAAATGATGGAAAACGTTTTTTAGGGGTTTGATGTTGTTGTTTGCTTCTATATACTCGCTTGCAAATTCGGTTTGAAAACGATTTGAGAGGTTTGATGGTGGCTCTTTTGTTGGTTTTATATCTGTATACTCTGTATATTTTTACCGACTTGCTAAAAAATGGTTTTTGAGAGGGGTTTTCTGTTGTTGTTTGTTGGGGTTTTTCTGGCCTCTGTATGCTTTTGTGTTTCTGTATATTTTGTGAAAGGAAATTTAAAGGGGATCTATATGCTGTGAATCGTGGCTCTGCTTTTATCCTGTGATTTTGGGTTGCTTCTTTCTTGTATAAGTTTGATTTTGAATTGAGAAAACTCGTTATGTCACTTTGACAAATCAGCTTTTGGCTGCTGGATTTTGTACTTGTTGTACTTTTACTTTTGAACTTTTATGGTTTTTCTCTTTTGCTGTGCTTTTGCTGGCTTTTGAACTTTTCTGGTTTTCTGTACTTTATGCTTGTTGTACGTTTGCTTTTTGGATTGGTTGCTTTGATTGTGATGCTATGAACAAAACATTTGCTTTGAGATTTGTTTGAGATTTGCAGCATAATTACTTTGGCCCGTGATTTGACTTTACCAATTTTGAGTTTTCTTTTGATATGAAATCACATGAGACTTATTGTTTTTACGTGAAACATGATGTTTGTCCTGATTTTTGTGAAACAACATGTATGAGGCTTTTTTTTGGTTGGGCTGAAGTGAAATTCGGTTGGGCTTGAAATTTGGTTTTGCACCTTTTTTCTTCTATTGTGAACCAAACAAAACTTTCTGATTTGCAATATAGTTTTTTAGGCCAATGATAGACAATGTTTTGAGGCCTTTGTTAGGCTTAAATTCTGACTTTTGAATCTTTGTCTCTTTGGGCTGGAAATATGGTTGGAATTTTGTTTTGCACCTCTTTGAATTTATTCATTGTGAACCAAGTTAAATTGTGATTTGCAAAGGAAATTGGCCCATGATAGAAACTTAAATTTCTGACCTTTAACATACATAACCTTTCTTTTTTCTGATTCCATAAACCACCCTAATGATGAGCTTGAAATATTTCTTTCAATTCTTTGGTTATTTCCATGTTTGTGTTTACTAATAGCTCTCTTTTTTGTGTTTCATGTATTGGTGCGTTGATAAAAGTTTGGAACGATGATGAAGGAAGTCTCGGAAGATGAAATCGAGGAACCCGAAGATTGAAAAAAGTCCCCTCTTTTATATGTATTTAGAACAAAATAGGAATTTAGGATCCAAATTTTGTAAATGAAATTGTAAGAAACTTATATGAACCCCTTAAATACGTTCTTGCTTGAAACATTTGAAATATATTATTGTAATCAATGAAGCCTTAGAACTTAAAATCCTTGCCATAATACTTGTAAAAGAAAAAAATTGAGATCTTTGATCGAATCTCACATTTATCCTTTTGTTCATTTCAAACGAACAAAATTTCTATCTTTGGGACATGAAATTATTTTAGCAAATTGGATCAGAATAATCATCTTAATGAACATTCCTACAATAATAAATTCATAATGACCCAAATCTTCAATCCCCCTCAATAAATAACAATCTTCAAAATAACAACAAAAGCCTTGCTCTCAATGGATTTTTTTTTGCATTCATTTCAATTCAGACAAAGATATCTTGATTTAATTAGTAATTGAAACTTTGAAGAATCCTTCAATGAATGTCTTGTTTGAAACATGGAAAAGAGAGTGACCATGAGAATCTTCAGCCCAATGAACCTTAGTTGATAATTGAAAGCGCATTCGAACAAAACTTAGGATGATACTACTTCAAATATCTTATAAAGAATGACGTCACACACTTCAATAATCAAACCCATGCGCCAGAGCCAATAGAGAAGAAAATTGTGAGTCATTCCAAAATACTTGCAGGTTCTTTATCCTTTGGTGAAACAGAGAATCAACTTGAGGTGTTACTATTGCAACTGGTTTTTAAATCAAGAGTCGCCACTATTAGTTTTTATCCTAGGGAAGGGAATCTAACAGAAAACCCTGATTTGCAGACAGAGATTCTAGGTTTCAGACTTCATTAGACGAAAGGAAGGTGTTAGGCACCTTTCATCTAACTTGTTCACAAGGATACTAGGTTTTAGGTTTAGGTTCAGGTAAAATAGTGTTTAAATTTTATTAGGGGAAAGGGTTTAATTTTTCATAAGGGAACTCTCCACGATTTTTGATCGTATGCCTACGTATCCTCTTAGGAGGAATCAGAGTCCCAATTCGTAGTTTGTATGGGGTTTGTGTTTTTTAGGGGTTGCAAACGTACTTTGAATCACCTCGCATTTTGGTCGAGAGTAGTGATTGCGGAGATTTTGGCTAAATGCGCAGTAAGTCAAAATCTGCTTGAAACCCTTTTGCAAAAATAGTTGTTTAGATTAATTTGTTGCGAAAAATAGTTTTATGTTTGTTATATGTTTTTTATAGATATTAATTGCAAAAATTCTTAATAATATATGTCATAAAAAATATTTAATGCAAATAATATAAGAAAATAATATGGAATTTTTGATTAAAAATAATTTAAGTGATACAACAAAAATTATTAATTATAATAATAGAAAGAAAAAAATAATTACAAAATAGTAAAGTAAAAGGAAAAAACAATTTACGGACAGGGGGCGTATCTTCTGGTTGTTAAGCCCTAGCGAAAATTTTGGAAAAAAGGGATGTTCTAAAAGGGGAAGAAGTTCTACAGGGGATGTAGGGAAATTGACTGGGTTTTGACCCAGTCGCAGAACTTCTGGAGAGGCATATTGTAATCTAGTTAGCAAAGTCAGAAAATAGGGATACCAAATTCTGGGCTAAGCCCACTGTGATGCGGTGGCAGAACCGATTGTTTTGAAATGCTGGTTTGCATTTTGCGTTTTTTATTCGCAAAATGTCGCGGTAAGCAAGAGTCGTCACCGACTTTTATTTCATCCAATCGGAAAGGAAAAAAGTACAGAAAAAATCATTTTTCGAGATATTCTGAGTACGGGGTAGATTATAGAAAGGGAAGGTGTTAGCACCCTTTCTATCCATGGTTTTCCTTGGGCTCTTAGGTACTTGCTCATCTTTTAAATTGCTTGTGTATGCTTTGTTTTGAAAAGTTTTGACTTCGTGATAACCCTTGTATCAGTCCTCAAAGGTGTGACGAAGTTGTCCTTTTGAAAATTGTTTTGAAAGGTGTAAGTGTGAAAAGTTTTAATTTGAGCAAGTATCTACTAGCATCTACCTACTCAAAAAAAGATTGTTTCTATTCTTGTTTCCTTTAGACAGTGTTATCCTACTATTGAGAAATAGGTAGCATCGTCGTTGGAGTTGTAAGGGTCAATTCGAAAGGGACGTACGATCACCAAAGCAATATTAGGACACTTTAATAATAACCCTAGAGTCTTAAAATCATATTCGAGGCAACATTTCCGAGGCAACCTTTCCGAGGCAGCATTCGAATGGGACATTTGATCTTTTTTAGACAGAAGGGTAACCACTAAGACACCCTATACTTAATGATCATTTACCGAAGGCAACCGAAGTGAGAGCATACTCTAAGAGTGATATGTGCGAGTGATTTGTTTCAGTTATTTATCTTTGCACATTAGGGTTTCCTAACTGTATTAAATTATCATGCAATCTTGTCATATAATCCTATTAACAAACATCTAGACAATTAAATATTTGCAGAAATTAAGATGTGAGAAAGTAAATCTACGCTATTACAAGGCTTCGGGGAGGGGATTAATCACATAGCCAAAAACCTGGGAAAAAGCGATAAATAAAACTCTAGATTAAACTATTACAAACCATGCACAATTACAATAATATTGACAAAATAAAATAATATGCGCACGGTGAATCGAATTTGAGATAATTAGGGTTTTGACCCTTGCCTAAACCTAATTGCGATTAATTAAGAAAATGTTTTTGTTATGTTTTAAGAAAATAATGGAGTCTAAAGGAAAATCCTAAGTCTAATTAATTTTAAACTAAGAAAATAAATTAATTTTTAATCTAAAACCTATTTTTGTATTTTTATTTATTTGAGACAAAGAGAAAAATAAAATTAAATCAAAAGTTTAACCTAATTTTTATTTTGATTTTATTTATATAAAAAAACAAATTACAATTTCCCTAAATTATACTAAATTAAATTAAATTAGCAAAATTAATTTTGATAAAAAAAGTCTAATTCTATTTTTTTGTGAATTATTGATTTTATGATTTTATGAAAAAAAGATTAATTAGTGAATTAAAATAATTAAAGAAAGTATTAATAGAATTAAAATAAAATGAATATAGAAGGATGAGATGGGCCTGCATTAGCAATTGGGAGGGTTGAAATATGAACTTCTGGGCCCAAGGTTGGTGGCCTGTTTTGACTTTCCCTGATCCAATGCATGCGTTGACCTGGGGCGTATGGTAGGCTCTTCTCTACGTGACGTTGGATCCACATGGCTGATGGATATGACGGTGGAGCACAAGGGCATTTGGTAGACGTGCGCTACTACAATGCATGAGATTTTCCTGGAATAATCAAGAAAATAACAAAATGCACACGACTGGGATCGAACCCAGGACGTGTGCATCAAAGGCCTTCGCCCCGGCCATCTGAGCCATGGTGTTAACTTGTAAGTTATATAAACATAGAATATAATATGCAAAAACAAGCTAGTGGGGCCAACCAACGCGCGAAATTCTAACAGGAAAATCAGGGAGCGCCACGCATTGTCTTCTTCCTCCCAACCGTTGTTTTAGGTAACAACACCTTTACCTACGGTTGGCCTGCTGTAACTACAAACCTGCATTTTTCAAAAACACTCCGCAAGCAATATAAATGAACATGGTTGGTACCAATCAACTCGTCTCATCCTCACGAGTCTCATGGTACCATAATCAACATCCAATTTCACTTATCCTGCAAAACCCTAAAACTCAACACGAAACCATAGCCATGGCATTTTGTCATACGATCACCAAAAACACAATTGAATATGATGATTAGCTTGCAAACATGTTAGGGAACAATAATATGCAGGCAAAATGTGCAAATGGCGTATAAATTGATGAAAACTAAAACGAGTTTGGAAGCCAATTGTGATACCTGTATCTTACAATTCTAGGCGTGAAAAGGCTTGAATTTGATTGGAATATGCTCCTGGAACGTCCAACAACCTCTTGGCAATGTGAGAGGGGCATGATCCAGTCTCTAATATAGAAATTGGATTACCACTTTTCTTGAAATTTTTTAAGTTTTGTTTCACCTTTGCACGACTGCCTCTAACCTCTCTATGCCTTGGTCTCCTTCTGTATATGTAATACACGCTATTAGGTCAACAAAAACGACCTCAATCTTGCTCATCATGGAGATTTGATTTGATCTTTCAATGCATATGATTCCTTTCCAATTTTGCTCAAATCTAATCTTTTTCCAACCAAACTTACTTTGCACGAGTTGATCTTCAATTGACAGCATATGAGATCTTTTTTCAATGCAAAAATCATCCCTAAAATACAATATATGATTTATTAGGATTTATTTGATTTTATTTGAATTTTAAATGAATAAAAATCAAAATAAATTAAATAAATGAATAAATAAAGCATGAAGGGTCCCATAGGTCGTGGACTATGTTAGGAATGAGATGAAAGCATAAAAAGTTGGGCCCATTTAGCAAAAGATGCAAATTTGAGCATATTTGACTTTTGACAATTTTGCAAAAAAGGTCAACTTGGCCAATGTATAACTCTCTCAATTTTGACCCTAGAGAGGTGTTCTTGGACTTTTTAGAAATCTTAGGATGTCCTCTAAGCAATAATTTTGGTCTCCTCTCAATTGAGTCTTCCATGTTCATGTATGAAGTCTTGACCCAAAAGGTATTTTGTTGACTTTTCAAAATGACCTATAATGTCCAAATTCATATCTTCTTGTGAGTGCATATTTTGAACATGAGAGATGAATATGAGTTGTAGGGGATTGCATCTTCTTCAAAATGAGCTTTGGATGGGTCATGTTTGATAAAATATGAGAAAGTTATGCTTGGTCAAAGTTGAGTTGACTTTTCCTGTAAAACCCTAATTTAGCAACTTTTGGGTTTTGATGAATTATGGGAAATCCTTGATGAATCATGATCAACCCTTGATCAAATGATGAATGATACTTCAAAATGAGGATGTTGACCAAAAATCTTGAAGTTTGACTGTATGTGGGCCACAGTTGACTTTTGACCTAGCACAGTCGATTTCCAAGTATTTGAGCAATTGACTGAGTAAACTTCCTCTACAAGGCTTGAAACTTGACATGGATGATCTTGAGAACATATTAGGACAATGGTGAGCATTTTTGATCCTTTGGACTCAAGCATCTTGATGCAAAATAGAAACCCTAATTTGAGGTAGACTGCCTTAGGAGAGAGTTTGTCTGGTCAACCCTTGGACTTCCTTGAGCAATTTGAGGACCTCACTTGACATGTATTGAGAAATATGGGAGGGAAAATTTTAGGGTACAACAGCTGCCCCTGTTTAATCTTTTTAAACCGTAGGATGTAGATTGGCTTGTCTGCCTTTCGTGATCTGAACACTAGAGTGCCCAAAAATTTGCACTCGCATGAAGTAGCACTTGATTTGTGCTATCGGGAATGGGCTTATAGATGCCATTTGGAAGTCAATGACGGGAGATGGGCTTAAAGATGCCATCCGAAGAGGTGTCGATCGCCTAAGAGATTCTTTTGCGAGATCCTTTATACCTGTTGTTGAGGAGGACTTGTTGGGGAATGCTGGTCTCTGCCTTGGGAAAAATAGAGTTTTTAGGAGCCTCAGTTGTTCGTTACTCTACTCGAGAATAACTCTGGTTTGGGAAGCGGAAATAAACCGCGTGTTTAGTCAGGGGAAATGTGGAATCAATCGTGTTTGATTGGGTCCTGGTCTTACAGTGTTGTAGACTGCTGTCTGGGGATAAGAGAGGAAGAACCCGGATAGTAAGGTTATGAGAAAGAACCTGGATAGAAGGGTTACTTCAAGATGAAAGCCTGGATAGTAGGGCTTGAGAAGGAACCTGGATAGTAGGGTTGTGAGAAGGAACTTGGATAGTAAGGTAACTTCAACATGAAAGCCTGGATAGTAGGGCTGTGAGAAGGAACCTGGATAGTAGGGTTACTTCGATATGAAAGCCTGGATAGTAGGGCTGTGAGAAGGAACCTGGATGGTAGGGTTACTTCGATATGAAAGCCTGGATAGTAGGGCTGTGAGAAGGAACCTGGATGGTAGGATTACTTTGATATGAAAGCCTGGATAGTAGGGCTGTGAGAAGGAACTTGGATAGTAGGGTTACTTTGATATGAAAGCCTGGGTAGTAGGGTTGTAAGAAGGAACCTGGATAGTAAGGTTACTTCGATATGAAAGCCTGGATAGTAGGGCTGTGAGAAGGAACCTGGATAGTAGGGTTACTTCGATATGAAAGCCTGGGTAGTAGGGATGTGAGAAGGAACTTGGATAGTAGGGTTACTTTGATATGAAAGCCTGGGTAGTAGGGTTGTGAGAAGGAACCTGGATGAGGTTGCATTTGTTGCCTATGATTACTCTGTTTAGCTTTGAGTGTGATCATGGACTTGCTGGAAATTGTTGATGATAATGTCTTTCCTGAAAGGAATACAAGTTTAGCTATATGTGATGTGTGATACGGTGGGAGAACTGACTTGAGTTTTGCGTTTGTTTTCGCAAATGTTTCGGTTGAGCAAGAGTCGCCACCGACTTTTTATTTTATCCTAAAGGAAAGGTTAAAAAGCACAGGAAAAACCTTTTGAGATGTTTCGTGGGTTCGGGGGGTAGATTATGAAAAGGGAAGGTATTAGCACCCTTTTCATCCATGGTTATCCATGGGCTCTTAGTTACTTGTTTTAGATCACTTACCTTTGATTTTCAATTGTTTGAAATTATGGCGCGTGTGTGTGTGTGTGTTGAAAATGTTTTGAAAAAGACGCCTTGTCTTAGGCAACCGTTGTAATGACTCGTGTTTGAGTATATACAAAGGTGTGTATCTTTTCGAAAAGATGTTTCAAATGTTTTTGAAAGTGTTTTTGAAAGTGTTTGTGTAGTGGGTTTTGAAAAGTAGGCAAGTGTTTTTGCAAGTTTGATCAAGTAACTAAGAGTTGTCTACCCCTAAATTTACTCAAAGGTTTTTCTCATGTTTTAACCCTTTTAGCAATTTTGTTCCACCATTGTATTTGGTGGACAATCTTGTATTAGGATGTTAACGGGACAGGCGCGGGTCATCGTACGGACCATGAATGCAATGGTGCCAAGTGTCTTTGGCAATTTGCTTGAAGGGACTATGATCATTTTGACTAGGTAACTTTCGAAAGCGTCATCGAGGGACTATGATCATTTTGATTTGTTTTGTTTTGCCAAAGAAACTCAACGTGCAAGCATGGCCCATTTTGGAAGGCAACAAGCGGGATTACCCTAGGGGTGCAATTGTGATTGTGTATTGATTTCATGTATTTATTTTTGTATTAGGTTATCTAGCGTTTGATTTTTATGTACATACAAACCCTAGGTCTATCCATGTTATATTTGAAAGCGATAAATTGCGGGAATTTAAAGTCTACGCTATTACAAATAAGTATCCGGGAGTGGGGGTACAAATATTTACAAATGGGGATGAGACTTTAATGGGAGAGTAGTGTCCAAATATTTACAACCAAATCGAATCGATCGCAATGTAAAATGTATCAAATGTACAAGAATAAGCAAATGTATAATGTAAATGTATCAATGTATTTGTGTAAGTATATGATTATTTACAAGTGAAATAAAAATAGAAAAGGTTAATTTTTGGATATTTTCATGGTTTAGGGCAAAACCCTAATTTTGTAAATAAATGGTATTTATTATTTATATTATATACAATACTAAATATACAAAAAATAAATAAAAGAGGAGTATGTTGTAAAAAAGTAATTTTTGAGGTCAAATATTAATAAAAATGAAAAATGTATTATTTTTGTATTTTTATCCTAAATATTCTAATAAAAATATAAGTATTTATTATATATATTAACTATACTAAATATATACAAAAAATAAAATATTTATTATTTATAAAAAAAAATGTATTTTAAGAAAATGTTTTCAAAAGATAAAATAAAATAAAATCAGAAAATAAAATGTATTTTGTATTGTTTTTGTATTTTTGAATAAAAAGGTATTATGTTTATTTATGTACAAGTTCAAAATAAAACAAATAAAATCCAAATAAAATGCAAAAATGGTTAAAAAATGTTTTTAATATTTTTTATATTTTGACAAAAAATAATAAGTCAGGGGAAAAAAACAAAAAGTCAAAAATGATTAAAAAA
Organism: Vicia faba; assembly: GCA_948472305.1. Classification (NCBI taxonomy): domain Eukaryota; kingdom Viridiplantae; phylum Streptophyta; class Magnoliopsida; order Fabales; family Fabaceae; genus Vicia; species Vicia faba. The sequence goes on along the minus strand of OX451735.1, from coordinate 191,580,362 downwards.
TCACACAATGGGCCAATGGGGTGTATGTGGAATTTAAGTGTGCAAACAGAAAAAAGAATCAGGCCCAACCCATGGGACTTTGTCTTCAACCTCCAGCAACTTTCCAAAAAACGCATGTTTCCTTCTCCAACTGCTATCTCTTGATCCTTTGATTTTCAACAAAAACTTACAACAGCAATGTTATAGAGCATCATGTCACGATTCTAAACATATAAAGAAGTTGATCTAACTCTCAGAAATGAGAGAGAATTTCTTCTCCCCAATTCCTGACCTAACTTTTTCCTAATGTTCAGGTTCCAAATTCTCTTAACACACACAATATAAATGAAAAGTGAGAATATGGGTAGCTTCAGGGCCATGAGTAGGACATAACTTCTTCACAAACCTAAGCCTAGATATGCTTGGATAGAGAGATAGAAGTTCAAACTTTTACCTGTTCAGCTTGAATCGTGTACAACAATGGAGACACTTTCAATGCAATGTGAGGACTTGTACAACTTGCTTGAGGTCCAAGGATGCTTTTCCAACCTCTAGCTTGCTTTGAAACTAACTGAAACGAGCTATGTAACTCAACCTGCACAACTAAAAATATGAAAATGGTGAACTTGGTTAGAGGTGTTACAGTCTGTAGCTAGGGCTTGGGATAGCTTGTATGGATGTTATGGAAGGTGTTTGAGGTAGCTTGGATGAAAATGCACGATGGAAATGAACTGGCCAAGTCAATCTGCAACAGGGACTCTGTTTTGCAGAAAAAATGGGCTTTGATGGATGAGGAGGTATTGGGGATGGTTTGGTCGTGTTTCAGGTTAGTCAGGGAGTATGGAATGTGTGGACAAAGTTTTCTTTTGTTTTTGCTAGCAGGAATGTAAGTTGTTGTTCAAAATGCAAGCTTTCTTCTTATCTAAGCAAAAGTTGTCAACTTAGATTATAGGCCAACGTAGGTCCCTCATGCATGCTGCATAATCTCTCCTTGATCAGTGGGATTAGTCCATGAACTTGTGCCTAGAAGATCTGCATTGTACTTCTTTGATTTGTGTTTTGACATAAAGCCATGCTTTACAAGAATGGATAAAATGCTTTTTCTAATTATGGATTAATCTAACATGTATTGCCCAAATGAATGAAATAACATCTTGGCACAATGGTTTAGCATTGAATTATTGAGTAAGAAAGGGATTAGAGGCCTGTAACCTAGCTTGAACCATGCTGAGTTTGAAAATGCAAAGTTATGAACATGTAATTTGGCCATGAATCAAAGTGACTTTTGCCCATATTCACAAATTCGATTCTCCCTAACCACAAGGGTGTTTGAGAAGTTCTTGGACAATTTGGAAAGCTTGGAATGTGTACTACAATCCATATTTGTAATGCAAGTTGAGATTCCAAGTGGAAGCATGTGAAAAGTGGCCATGAAGTTGGGCAAAAATCCTGCCTAAAATAGGTCAAAAAATTTCTAAGTTAAGAATGTTTTGCACCCCTATTCCAAAAATCATAACTTGAGCTACAAGCTTCTTTTGAGAAAACTTTGTGAATCAAAGTTGTAGATTTTGCAATGGACTACAACTTTCATGTTTTGAGTTTTGTTTGAATCCAAATGTATCTTGATGAAAAGATGGGACAAAGTTAGGAAAAATTAGGAAATTTCATAACTTAGAAAATTTCTAAGTTATGAAATTTCTTCATTTCAAACCCTAATTTGTGATTTTTGATTCCTTGATGAACAAGTTTCACAATTTGGCATGTTTTGATGAAAAATGAATCTTGGCACTTGATTTTGACCAAAAAGTCAAAGTTTGACTTTTCAGTATACAGTCAAATTTGGATCAGTTGACTGGAAAATTCATCTGTCAATCTTGAGCATTTGGGATCTTTTGAATTTGTTGAACATGTCAAGACAATGCCATTGGGTCCTTGAGTCCATATGTGAGCTTGAATTGCCATTGGTTAGGTCAAACAGTCAAAAATTGCCTTTGTGCAGTCAAAACCCTAAAAATGTTCATTTTGCCCTTTTGGTGATCTGATCAAATTTCTTGTGGAATTGTGATCCAAACTTGATCAAATGGTCCAAATGAGTTCATAATGTTGATGTGGGTCAAAAATCATGAGGTTTGACTGTCAATTGACCACAGTTGACTTTTTCCCAATATAGCTGATTTCTAAGTCAACTGTCCAATTGACTGGGTAAAGATTGGAATCAAGGCTTGAAACTTGGTATGGATAAACTTATGAGTCCAATATGAAGCATGAAAGTCATTTTGGGCATCTTAGGTCAAAACATCTTTGTGCAAACTCAAACCCTAATTTGGGTCAACAGTGTAAGGAGGGGCCTTGAGCAGAGTGAACCCTAACTTGATCTTGAGCTCCAAGGGTCTTGTGATGAGGAAATGTTGAAGAAATGAGAGGGCAAACTTTGGGGTACAACATGATGCATGAGATGCATTGTATGTTGACGTTCTCAAAATAAATGAGACCATGTTATATGTGATGTATGCACATGCCATGATGTATGAACACGAAATGCTTAACATAACAATCTGAATTTGGGAAAATAAATCCCTGATTGCTATAAAAACCATATTCCCTCCATCTCTGTTGGGGATGGAGAACAAATATGACCGTGTTGGAGATTTGCCCCTTGGCGGGTTAAACATTATGCCGGACGAGACTCTGTCTGAAGACAACTCTGCGGGGAATAGCTCTGTTGGAAAGGAGATACTCTGTTGATGGATTTGCCGACTTGGAGAAATAAATCAGTTGGGGATGGACTTCTGTTACTGGTGATAAAAAAACTCTTCTTGGGGAAAATTTTGCCGACTCACTCGCGATTGTGAACCTCGGCTGGGGAGAGTTGTGTCCTGTTCGAAAAAGCTAACACCACTGTCTTTGGATACTTCTTACTCTGTGGGGAGTGTATGTACCACTTCTCATGTTCTCCAGCTGGCTCTGTCCTTGTACCTGATGGGCAGAGTAACTGTAAGGCTTGGACACTTCTGGTTTGTCCCTGTTCCTGGAATTACGAGTAATTGTCTTTTGTTTTTTATGTAAATATTTTATGAGCAGCAATTATTTCCGAATGCATATATCAAAAATGAATCATTGGACGTTCTTGCAAAACAAAACAGAAAAAGAAAAATAATTTGAAATTTCTTGTAAAAATGAATTGTATTGATTTTTTTGAAGTTGGCTTGTAATAGGCGTTTTGTACAATGAGGCTGACGTCCTAGTAAGAGAATGCCGCCGAAAGAACAGAATTTATACAATTTTGTGTAAAAGAAAGAAGAACAACTATGTGAAACAATCCCATCGGGTTCCAACTCTGATATTGCCTTTATATCTTCAAGCGTCTCATCACCTTGCTGCTTGGTTGAAGGTGGATCATATTGATTGGCGTTGTTCGATCTTGATAGTTAATACCGAAGTCTGGTTGCAAGATGATCCAATGAGACATAGTGTTATGCTTCGATCCCTAATTTTTTCCTGGACCGCCCTTTCGGGTTTTCAGTCCACCGGGATACCCTTTTTTGCCCAAGTCGCCTTTTCAGGTTTTCGACTTGCCGGGTGTACAGTTTTTTTCATTTTCATCCCTTACTTCTGCCCGAACCCTTTTGGTTCGTCGGGAAGCCCTTATTTTTGCCTAGGCCAGTCAACCTAGCGGGTATTCGATTATGCGTAGTATCTTTTCACTATGTCTGCATTGACGGGGTGAAGAAGGTCGTCACCATACATGGTGGTTAGAATCATAGCTCCACCCGAGAAAATGTTCTTAACCACAAATGGCCCTTCGTATGTGGGGGTCCATTTTCCCCTGGGATCACCTTGCGGCAGTATGACGCGCTTGATCACTAGATCCCCGACTTGATATTCTTGACATCTGACTTTCTTGTTAAAAGCCTTGATCATTCATTTTTGATACGTATGACCGTGATAGATAGCAATGAGTCTCTTTTCCTCTATTAGATTCAGCTAATCAAGTCGGGTTTGGATCCAGTCATCTTCGTTCAAACCTGCATCCTTCATAATCCTAAGAGAGGGTATCTGGACTTCGATGGGTAGGACTGCCTCCATACCATATACCAGAGAGTAGGGTGTTGCCCCTGTCGACGTCCGTGCTGAGGTACGGTATCCATGAAGAGCGAACGGTAACATCTTGTGCCAGTCTTTGTACATCATCGTCATCTTCTGCACAATCTTCTTGATGTTCTTGTTAGCTGGTTCAACAGCCCCATTCATCTTCGGCCGGTAGGGAGAAGAGTTATGATGTTGTATCTTGAACTGTTTGCAGAGCTCGGTGATCATTGTATTGTTGAGATTTGTACCATTATCAGTGATGATCCTCTCTGGTACACCATATCGACAGATCAAATTGTGTCGGATAAACCGCGCCACGACATTCTTGGTTACCGTAGCAAAGGAAGTTGCCTTAACCCACTTCGTAAAATAATCAATCACTACCAGAATGAAACGATGCCCATTAGACGCAGTAGGTCTGATCTCGCCGATCATGTCAATGCCCCACATTGCAAAGGGCCAAGGAGCTGTCAAAACATTCAGGGGAACCGGAGGTACATGCACCTTATCAGCATAGACTTGACACTTATGACAGGTTCGAGAGTGCTGATAACAATCGGCTTCCATAGTGGACCAGTAATATCCTGCCCGTAGGATTTTCGTTGCCATGGTATGTCCATTGGAATGAGTTCTGAATGTACCTTCATGTAGGTCTGCCATGATCCTTTCTTCCTCGCTCTTGTCTACACACCGCAGTAAGGTTGAATCATGGTTACGCTTATAGAGGACACCATTACTGATGAAGAACTTCGCAGTGAACCTTCTCAGAAACTTCTTATCATTAACAGATACCCCTTCGGGGTATTCTTGAGCCTCAAGATACCTCTTTACCTCGTGAAACCAGGGTTTGTCTGCTACCTCTTCAGTCTCCATGTCACAGCAATGTGCGGGTTCATCCAACCTCTCAATGGTAATCTGGGTAGCTTCATTGTCCCACCTCACTTTGAACATAGAAGACATGGTAGCTAGCGCGTCCGCTAACTGATTCTCCTCTCTTGGGAAGTTTTCAAAGTTTATATCCTCGAAGTGCTGGAGCAATGTCAGTACATACTCTTTGTAAGTGTTGTACCCCAAAATTTTCCCTCCCATATTCTTCAAAGTTTTGACAAGCATCATCTCAATTTGCTCAAGTCTACTCAAGGGTTGCACAGTCAACCATCCTCCTAAGCCAGTCAAAATTAGGGTTTTGGTTCTTGCAAGGAAGTTGAGGTTTTCAAGGGCTCAATCAAGTCCCATATGCTCATATACATTGTCAAGCACCTACATGTCAAGTTTCAAGGCTCACAAGGTCAGGTTGCACAGTCAAAAACCCTAATTGCTTCACAATCAACTGTAGGGGCAAAATGGTCATTTGGCAGTCAAAAGTCAAAAATTTTGGTCAACATCTTATTTTGAAGCCCCAATCATCATTTGGTCAAATCTTGACCATGATTTCACAAGAATGGCTCAAAAATCATCAAGATGCAAAAGTTTCTATTTTTGGACAGTTGAAAAGTAAACTGTAACTTGACCAAGGCATAACTTTTTCATGGTTCATCAGAAAAATCCCATCCAATGCTCATTTTGAAGGGGATGACATTTCCTACAACTCATCTTCACATTCCAAGTCCAAGAAATGCTCTCACAAAAAGTTATCAATTTCAACATTATAGGTCATTTTCAGAAGTCAACAAAAAGGCACTTTAAGTCAAAGACCATAACTTGAGATTGGTATATTCAAATGACATGGGACCAAAGGCATTGGTTAGAGGACTTCAAGACCTTTCCAAAATATCCAAGAACATGTTCATATGATCAAAATTGAGCAAGATATGCATTGGAGAAGTTGGGAAATTTTTGTGAAATAGCAAAAGTCAACTATCCTTGAAACTTCAATTTTTGACAAAAGGGCCCACTTTTTCCACTTGATTCAGCCTTGTCATGCCACCCACGTATCCCATGATCAATTTCAAGACCAAATAATTATTTTTCTATTTTTATTTAATTTTTATGGATTTAATTCATTTTAATCCACAATAATTCAAGTAAAATCAAAAAAATTGATTAAATGGTATCTTGTGGTTTGATTAGCCTTCATGAAGCATATTCCACATACCAATTTCGTACTAGAGCCATTTTAAGCATAAAAATTCAAATTTGAACAAGCTTTGAAAGGCCTTTAATGGTGGTTAAGACAAAATCCAAAAACTTAATGGCACAAGTTTAAGGCTCCTAAATGTGACTTATTCTCATTCATGACTAGATATGCAAGCCTGGCAAGCCTCATTCACGACCTAGTGTGTGCGGAAACAGCCAAGAGCAAAACCAAAAATTGTCTAAAAAGTGAGAGTTCTAAAACATAGTTGCGAACATCTTCAGATCAAAACAAGCACGTGGTTCTATTCATTGCCACACCCTGAAGCTAAAGCAACCTTTGCCAAGTCCTGAGGCTCAATATCAAGCACTGTAAGTCATCACAAACTCGTCTCTGAACATGAAATTGGAATTCTCTATTCTTGCGTTTTTTCTCAACAAAGCTAGCATATTCATACTCCTTGATTAATTTCCAACATGATTGCATTAGCCAATTTTATTGTTAGGCCCTGAATCGTGATGCCCGATTCTAGGGTTCACGTTCTTGCGTTTTAGGCATTTTTGTTTCAGGTTAAATCAAGGCCAGCCAAGGGCATAAGTGTGATCAGGGGACATGGACGAGGTCAACCATGGTTTTGAAATGGATTTTCATGGCCTAGGGACGATTCTAGGACAAACCTACGAAACTACCTGCGGATAAAAATCCGCAGGTAAATAACCAGGAATTGTGAGGAAGGAGATGATGATACGTCACAACGTGATTGGCCCGTTTGAAAGTCACACGCGTTTTTTTTGTTTTTTAGGCATAGGCGTTGATTTACAAATATATTAACCATTTCTTATTATTATGTCAAATGAAGTATGCAGCACAGTTGGCTAAGGCGTTGGTGTAGTGAGCGTTGGGACATGGGTTCGAATCCCAGGTCCCTCATAATTTCCATGTTATTTTGCTTTACATGTTCACGTGCAGGCCCTCAAGGACGTCCCACCATACACCTCACACCCAAGCACGCCAGATGTCCACAATCATAGATCCAAAGGCCAGGGATGGTTGACCACCATGTGCTCAAGTCAAAGCCAGCGTGGATAATCCAAAAAGTCAAACAGGCTTGCTTCTATTGGGCCAGAAATTCAACAAAAAACCTCCCATTGGTCCATTAACCTCCTGGTCTATTTGCCTTTTTATATTTTTCTCTTTTCAATTCTTTTAATTATTAATATTATTTTCATTAACTAACAAATTAATTTTTTTTATAAATTCAGAAAAAACAAAAAAAAATAGTAATAATATTTTCATTAATTAGGTTTAATTAGTTATTATTTTGTAAATAAATATGGTTAATTAATTTAGTCTTTTTAAAATTAGAGCAACTTTAATTTTTTTTTCATAATAAATAAAAACAATTTACAATTAGGTTTTTGCTAACTTTTAATTTCTTTTTATTTTCTCTTTATTTTCATAAAAAACACAAAAACACAAAAATATCATTTTCTTAATAAATTAATTAATTAGTTATTAGTTTTAATTTCATTAATTACAAAAAGGACAAATTCAATTTCTTTCTCAAAAGGGTCAAAACCCTTAGGACATTCCCGATTAAATTTTTACTCGCGCGTATTTGTTCATTTTGATTATTTATGTAACTGTCTCCAGATATGTAATAGTTAATTAGGTTTTTTACCGCTTTATTTACTTTTCTCGCACTTTATTTTCAAAACGGGTTATTGTTTTTGGCGATGTATAGACCCGCGCCTTGTAATAGCTAGATTTACATTTCTGCAATTTATTTTCCGCACTCCTAACTGCTAATATGCCTGCAAGAATGTATGTAAATAAAACCAATCTGTAGCTCACAAATAACCTGCAAAGATAACCTTAACTGAAAAACAACACACAAAGCACATTCCACTCCTAGGGTACGCCTCACTGGTTGCCTCGACGTGGTCATCAAGTATAGGGTGTCTTAGAGGTCGCCCTTCTGTCCAAAAGATCTAGTTGCCTCGAAACGGTTGCCTCGGATACAAAGGATCTAGGACATTAGGGTTACTTCTAAGGTGTCCTACCATTGCTTTGGTGACCACATTGTCCCTAATCATCGAATTGACCTGAATACCTCCAACGATGGTGTTACCTACCTCTCAATGGTGGGATAGCATTATCTAAAGGACTCTTACACAGCTTAATTCCTTAGAGTAGGTAGATTTCTCTTAAGTACTTGCTCTTTTCAAACAAACAAAAACATCTTTTCACACTTACGCTTTCAAAAGGTTTTCAAATGAATTTTTCATACACTCTTGAGGACAGATACAAGAGTTACTTAGAAAATTTTCAAACGAAACTTTTTTCAAAACCCATACACACTTGAAAAGCAAACAAATTTTTGAAAACATAAGAGCAAGTACCTAAGAGCCCGTGGATAACCACGGATAGAAAGGGTGCTAACACCTTCCCTTTCTATAAATCTACCTCCCGAACCGAGAAACATCTCGAATAAGGAATATTGTTGTGCTTTTGTCCTTTCCATATTGGAGAACATAAAATACGGTGGCGACTCTTGCTTACCGCGACATTTCGCGAAACCAGCTAAAAAACAGTCAGTTCTATTTCCACTGATCACAGTAAGGAATAAGATTCGGGTGCTTCGTATCCCACTCACCTTTGATCTGACTTATCACCAGAGCGGAATCTCCGAATACACTCAAGAACTTAATTCTCAGGTCAATAGCAGCTCGAAGACCCGTGAGACACGCTTCATACTCCGCCATATTGTTGGTGCAGTTAAAACATAATCGGGCGGTGAACAGAGTATGACAGCCCTCAGGAGATATAATCACAGCGCCAATGCCATTACCCAATGCGTTCGAGGCTCCATCAAAATACATAGACCATCGGGATCCCTCCTCGGGTCCTTCATCCGGTCCAAGTTCTTCGCAGTCGGTTACCAACATGATGCTCTTATTCGAGAACTCAAAATCCATGGACTGGTAGTCATCCACGGCCTGATGCGCCAAATGATCCGCCAACACACTCCCCTTGATTGCTTTTTGGGTTGTGTATTGGATGTCGTATTCGGTCAAGATCATCTGCCATCTCGCTATTCTTCTGGACAAGGCAGGCTTCTCGAAAATATACTTGATTGGATCCATTTTTTATATCAACAAAGTGGTGTGAGTCAGCATATACTGTCTCAGCCGACGAGAAGCCCATGCCAAAGCGCAGCAAGTTTTCTCGAGAAATGAGTATTGGGTCTCACAATCAGTAAACTTTTTGCTAAGGTAATAAATGACCTGCTCTTTTCGGCCAGACTCGTCATGTTGTCCCAGCACACATCCCATTGAATTGTCCAGCACTGTCAAGTATAATATCAAAGGTCTTCCTTCAACTAGAGGCATCATAATTGGTGGTTCTTGAAGGTATTCCTTGATTCTTTCGAAAGCGGTCTGGCATTCGTCATTCCACTTTACCACTTGATCTTTCTTCAAAAGCTTGAAGATTGGTTCACAAGTGGCAGTCAGATGTGAAATGAATCTGGAAATATAATTCAGGCGTCCCAAGAAACCTCTAACTTATTTTTTTATGCAGGGAGCCGATATCTCTTGTATGGCTTTTACCTTTGTAGGGTCCACCTGAATACCTTTATCACTGACGACGAAACCCAGAAGTTTACTAGACCTTACCCCGAAGGTACACTTGTTTGGATTCAACCTCAGCTTGTATGTCTTCAACCTGTCGAACAGTTTCTAGAGATGATCAAGGTGCTCTTCCTCGATCTAGGACCTGGCTATCATGTCATCAACATAAACCTCGATCTCGTGGTGAATCATATCATGGAATAAAGCAACCATGGTGCGCTGATAAGTTGCCCCAGCATTCTTCAACCCGAAAGGCATTACCTTGTAACAGAAGGTGCCCCACTGTGTAACGAAGGTTGTCTTCTCCATGTCCTCAGGAGCCATCTTGATCTGGTTGTAGCCAGAAAAACCATCCATGAAAGAGAAGATATTATGCTGCACGGTGTTGTCGACCAGAACATCAATGTGAGGAAGTGGGAAGTCATCCTTGGGGCTTGCCCTGTTCAGATCTCTGTAATCCACACACATCCGTACCTTTCCGTCTTTCTTAGGTACCGGAACAACGTTAGAAACCCACTGTGGATACGAAGTGACAGCTAAGAATCCTGCGTCGAACTGTTTTATAACCTCTGCTTTGATTTCCTCTGACATTTCAGGACGCATACGGTGAACCTTCTGCTTTACCGGAGGGCAGTCTTCTTTAGTCGGCAGGCGGTGTACCACAATATCAGTGTCAAACCCAGGCATATCTTCGTAGGACCAGGCAAAGATCTCAACATAGTCGCGTAGCATCTGTATTAACCGTTGTTTGACACTAGGCTCGAGATTCGCACCTATCTTAACCTCTTTCATGTCTTCCTCTATACCCAAATTCACTAACTCAACTGGCTCTTCATGAGGCTGTATGGCCCTTTCTTCCTGTTGTAATAGTCTAGCAAGTTCTCCAGGCACCTCACAATCATCCTCACCTTCGTCGTCGGCTTGGTTGATCGGATTTTCGAAGTCATCACTGGCAGTAGCAGAGTTGTTATCAATGGGATCCAGAGTGGATATGGATATGCATTATGATACGTGAGTGTGTGTAAGAGAATAGCTGTTTTGATAAAGTGAGAGACGGAAAAGAAAAACAAAGAGCGCAAAATTTGTAATGTAAGAAACGTTCAATGTTTTATTAATGATATATGAAAATGACAAGTAATAAATCCTCACAAGCAAAGCCAAGGTGCCTCGGGCAAGGCATCGGGCCATAAAGTTTCAAACTGTTTATTACAAATCTTAAAACAAAAAGTCAATTACTGCGGAATAAAAGAAACAGGTATGAAGTCCTTCGCCGTCCAGTTGTTCAGTCCACCATTGGTTGTTGGGTAGATCCAGCTGTCGATGTCTGAATCCTCTTCACTGTCTTCAATTGCATTAACTCCCTGATTGTTGATGTGTAGAGGAGGTCTTCCGATCCGTGCGTGCCTAACAGCCCTTTGAGCCCCTGTAGTAAATCCCAAACCAAATTTGTCAGTTTTGTGAGTGAAATCAGGGAGCTGGCCCCAATTGGCACACCCACCTTCTTCAATTATAGCCATGGCATCCTTGAGAGAAGCCATCTTCAGTGGAGGTTTTCCAGTAGTAACTTCAGCTGATGCCGAGAACTGAGGGACCTCTTCGAAATTTTTACAAGGCATTTCTACGAATTCCCCGTCCATCTCCACATAGCGGAAGGAATTGAGATGACTTACCATATACTCCTCTTCACCTCGTACCGTGACAATCTTCCCCTTCACCGGATATTTCAGCATTTGATGGAGCGTGGAAGTCACTGCCCCAGCCTTATGGATCCAAGGACGACCCAGTAAGCAACAATATGATGGTTTGATATCCATCACGTAGAAGGTGGACCCAAAGGTTTGAGAATCCACTTTGACAGGGATGTCCACCTCCCCGTGCACCATTCTTTTTGATCCATCAAAAGCCCTTACCACAATGTTACTCGACTTTAGAATCAAACCTTCACAATCTAGACGGTCTAACGCTTTCTTTGGAAGAACATTTAATGAGGACCCGGTATCTACCAGCACGTGGGCCATAGTGGTGCCCCTGCACTCGATCGAGACATGCAAAGCATCATTATGATTTCTTCCTTTAGCAGTCAGATCCGCATCTGAAAACCCTAACCCATTTTCAGCGGTTAGGCTAGCCACACAATCTTTGAACTGATCTACAGAAGTTTCCTATGGCACATGCGCAGTCTTGAGAAACGCAATCAAAGCCTTCACATGGGCTTCAGAACATAATAATAGGGACAACATGGAGATCTTTGACGGGGTCTGCCCCAGCTTCTCGACTACATTGTAGTCGCTCTTCTTGATAATTTTCAAAATTTCCTCTATCTCTTGTTTAGAGGTTTCTACAATGATCTTTTTAGGTGCCTCCGTCCGGGCAGGCTCACCTATGATTTCTTTTCCCCGAGTCCTAGATGGCTCGGTGACAGGGGTGATAATTGGAATAGGAACCGGGGCAGTAGTTGACGTACCAACAGACGGAATGATAACAGGTTCGTGGACAGTCGGAGGAGAAATATCAGGAGAAAAGAGTCTTCCACTTCTGGTGACCTTGCTAGCCCCAACAATATTATTGATATCTATATCGGCTTCTTCAGCCCTCAGATCTTGTTTAACACCATGGTAATATACATCATCACCGTAGTTCCACGGGATAGCCTTATCTGAGGTATATGGGATGGGGCCACGGAGCAATTCTTGGAACAGGTGTAACCCTAACAGGTTTTCTCGAGGAAACCTTGGAAGGAAATGGTGATAATGGCAACGTCTTCATTTGGAACAAACAACATCATAGTCTTCTCAAACAAAATCTCTTTATTATCCATCAGGCGTTGAACACCTGATTTCAATAAACAACAACCGGAAGGCATCACACACATGCAACAACCTTCACCATAACCCAGAAATAAACCGGCCAACAATAAGTTCTTCTTAACAGTCATCAGAGGAGTAGATATTTCTTCCACAGAGGTCATAAAAAAATCGGTGTCCACAGCATTGACTCCACGGCCATGTTTGGGCATAGGAGCAGTTATAACGTTTGGATTTTCTGGAGCATCAAACTCAATCTCCTTAGCTTCCAGCAAATCTTGCACTTTGTTTCTCAGAGCCCAGCAATCGTTTGTATCATGGCCCGGACTCTCAAAATGGTAGGCGCATCGCGCATTGGGATTGTATCTGGGAGAAGTAGTGTTTGGATTCTTGGGAGCCTCTTTTAAGGTTGCCAAGTTAGATTTTAACAAATGAGGCATACTTCAGCCAAAGTCATGTGGATGCGGGTAAACTGTCGTTGTGGTCTTTCTACCCTTTGCTGACTGTTGCGTTATGGAGCAACCACGGGTCTTAGTATTACTACAGCATTTACCGCTTGACGGTGTTCAGGTCTGCTTTGGCCCCTCGGGCCGTAGACTGCACTAGCTTCCTTCTTACCGGTGAAAGGCTTCTTTGTTGCACTGAACGAAGCATCCTTCTGTATTTTACCACTTTGAATGCCAGCTTCTACTCTCTCTCCAGTCAAAATCAACTCAGTAAACCTAGATGACGAACTACCGATCAAGTGATTGAAAAATGGACCAGACAACATCCCTAGAAACATGTCAACCTACTCCCTATCAGACAAAAGGGGTTGGACTCTTCCAGCTAAGTCTCTCCACTTTTGAGCATAGTCCTTAAAACCTTCACCTGCACCCATAGACATACCCTGGAGCTGAGTACGAGTGGGAGCAAGGTCAGCGTTATACTGATACTGCGTGTAAAAAGCAGCAGCAAGGTATTCCCAGTTTCGGACACTGGCTCCTTCCAACTAATAAAACCATTCAAGCTAAGTCCCTAACAGACTATCTTGAAAGAAGTGCACCCACAAATTTCTATCAGCAGTGTGGGGTTGTATTTTTCTGACGTAAGAGCGGAGATGGAGTGTTGGACAGGATACTCCATCGTACTTGGAAAAAATCGGAGCTTTGAACTTATGAGGGATCACCACTCCCGATACCAGTCCCAGTTCTCTGAAATCCAAACCAGGGATCTTCTGAATTTCCATAGTACTCAGACGGTCTTCTAGTTGCTTGTACCTATCCTCAACAAGAGGATATTTCTCGTCGTCGTAATCCGTATCATTATCAGAAACTGTTGGACTAGGGTCCTTTACCCTCTCTTGGTTCTCCCCGTCTTTGGATGAGGAGGTCAGATCAAATGATTGTCTTAACCTTTCTCTGAATCTTCTACCCATGTTCAGAATACCGACCTTCTTCTTTTTCTTCTTCTCTTTCAGAATAAGGGTCTTTAGATCCTCTTACCCTTTATCCAGACTTTGGAACATCTGTTGGAATTGGGCGTTTTGTGCCTGGAGATCTTTGATGGCTTGATCGGAAGACATAACTTCTAAAATAAACAGCGAAGAAGATGAGAAACCTGTAAGGGTACCTGTAATGATGTGCGTGATAATGGGATGTGCATGTAATGATTTCAAAGACTTTGGGAGATTTAAATTTGCAAACCAAAAATAAACAAACTTTATTAAATTAACTTTTAAAAGATATATGTATGAGCAAGTGACATTATTCTGTAGGACCAACCCAAACCTTCTTCGTTCTTCAGCACAAACTTAGGGAGGTGAGAAATAAACCACCTCGACAGCATCAGAATGCAACACATGAGAGTCCCTCTTCTCCTTACGGTACGAGTATAGAGGGCATGCAAGATATCTCCCAGCAAGGTAGGCACAGGGTTGCGAGAAAGGAAAATTTTGACAACATTCACATCTGTAAAGGAATCCGGATTCGGGAAGAGAACCAAACCATAGATAAGGAGAGCCAAGACATCTTTAAAAGCCTGGAAATCCAAATTATCCCAAAATAGCTGAGCCTGATCTATCATAAATTTGGCTAGGAAACCTTCGACCCTGCTTCGTGTTTCCCAATTGGATACTACATCAGCCCGTTTTAAATGCAAAGCTGAGGCAATGTCTTCTGGTCTAGGAACTTCTTCCATACCTGTGAAGGGTACCTGTTTAAGAATGGATATGCCCAATAGGTGAGAGAACTCTTCCAAGGTGGGAACCAGCTGGTAATCTAGTAAGGTGAAGCAATGATTCACAGGATCGAAGAACTGGAAAAGTACACTCATCATCTACTCATCAAGATTTGAAGTGACTAGGCTGAGAAGTTGACCGTGTCTCTTAATGAACATAGAAGTCTCGAAGACTCTTGAGGCTAGCTCTTTAAGTTGGGCAGGTATTTGCATAAAGTTGACTCGGATGGTATTTCTACGCACGGAAGCCATAATCTGCAAAACATAACAAAGATAAATCCCTTGGTCTTTGAAATGGATAGTGTAATGAAGTATCAATGCCATGTTATGATGCATGATGTCATGATAAAACACAGGTATAGCAAACAACAGGTATTGCAAACACAGTCAAATCACACAAAACCCTTAGGTTAAGGCTTGTATGAGGTTAAAGGTAATACCCTCTTGAAGTTAAGTTGGTTCAAACCTGTCCTAGAAAAGTAATCGGGTTCTAGAGGATCTCAATATCACTGACCATCCTCCATCGGTCATGGTTTCAGCTCACACAATCTTTTCTTGCAGCCGGAACTATCTCGAGAGTATGGTCTCAATGAGTGTAGCATCGAGTATAAACCAGTTCTCAGCTTTATACCGAGGCCGGCTATCTCACTACTTTCTAATGGCCAAGTTGGTCGATTAAAGGTTCTAAGGTCAGTTGATGCTTAACGACACCATGCAGCGGCCCCGTATTCTCCTCGTTTCTCCACAAGGGATACCGGTACCAACCAATGTGCCACATCAACATAGCTACTGCTTCAACCGTATCGGTCTACGCCATACAGTTCCCTCACAGTCTATTGCTACTTACCTAAAAGGTGTCCCCAGATCCGAGTTAGGATCTATAGTAACTCCCAAACAAAAACCCTTAAAAGTAAAGCAAACTAAGCAATCAAGAGAAGCAATTAAGATGAACTAGATCCTAAGGTATACCCCAATTATACTTTCCTCAGCAGAGTCGCCAGTTCTGTGATACGGTGGCAGAACCGACTGTTTTGAAATGCTGGTTTACATTTTGCGTTTTTTATTCGCAAAATGTCGCGGTAAGCAAGGGTCGCCACCGACTTTTATTTCATCCAATCGGAAAGGAAAAAAGTACAGAAAAAAATCCTTTTTCGAGATATTCTGAGTACGGGGGTAGATTATAGAAAGGGAAGGTGTTAGCACCCTTTCTATCCATGGTTTTCCATGGGCTCTTAGGTACTTGCTCATCTTTTAAATTTCTTGTGTGTGCTTTGTTTTGAAAAGTTTTTACTTCGTGATAACCCTTGTATCAGTCCTCAAAGGTGTGACGAAGTTGTCCTTTTGAAAATTGTTTTGAAAGGTGTAAGTGTGAAAAGTTTTAATTTGAGCAAGTATCTACTAGCATCTACGTACTCGAAAAAAGATTGTTTCTATTCTTGTTTCCTTTAGACAGCGATATCCTACTATTGAGAAATAGTTAGCACCGTCGTTGGAGTTGTAAGGGTCAATTCGAAAGGGACGTACGATCACCAAAGCAATATTAGGACACCTTAATAAAACCCTAGAGTCTTAAAATCATATTCGAGGCAACATTTCCGAGGCAACATTCCGAGGCAACATTCGAACGGGACATTTGATCTTTTTTAGACATAAGGGTAACCACTAAGACACCATATACTTAATGATCGTTTACCGAAGGCAACCGAAGTGAGAGCATACTCTAATAGTGATATGTGCGAGGGATTTGTTTCACTTATTTATCTTTGCACATTAGGGTTTTCTAACTGTATTAAATTATCATGCAATCTTGTCATACAATCCTATTAACATACATCTAGACAATTAAATATTTGAAGAAATTAAGATGCGAGAAAGTAAATCTACGCTATTACAAGGCTTCGGGGAGGGGATTAATTACATAGCCAAAAACCTGGGAAAAAGAGACAAATAAAACCCTAGATTAAACTATTACAAACTATGCACAGTTACAATAATATTGACAAAATAAAATAATATGCGCGCGGTCAATCGAATATGAGATGATTAGGGTTTTGACCCTTGTCTAAACCTAATTGTGATTAATTAATAAAATGTTTTTGTTATGTTTTAAGAAAATAATGGAGTCTAAAGGAAAATCCTAAGTCTAATTAATTTTAAACTAAGAAAATAAATTAATTTTTAATCTAAAACCTATTTTTGTATTTTTATTTATTTGAGACAAAGAGCAAAATAAAATTAAATCAAAAGTTTAACCTAATTTCTATTTTGATTTTATTTATAAAAAAACAAATTACAATTTCCCTAAATTAGACTAAATTAACAAAATTAATTTTGATAAAAAAGTCTAAATCTTTTTTTTTGTGAATTATTGATTTTATGATTTTATGAAAAAAAGATTAATTAGTGAATTAAAATAATTAAAGAAAGTATTAAAACAATTAAAAATAAATGAATATAGAAGGATGAGATGGTCCTGCATTAGCAATTGGGAGGTTTGAAATATGAACTTATGGGCCCAAGGTTGGTGGCTTGTTTTTCCTTTCCCTGATCCAATGCATGCTTTGACCTGGGGCGTATGGTAGGCTCTTCGCTACGTGACGTTGGATCCACATGGCTGATGGATCTAATGGTGGAGCACAAGGGCATTTGGTAGACGTGCGCTACTACAATGCATGAGATTTTCCTGGAATAATAAAAAAAATAACAAAATGCACACGCCTGGGATCGAACCCAGGACGTGTGCATCAAAGGCCTTCGCCCCAGCCATCTGAGCCATGGTGTTAAATTATAAGTTATATAAACATAGAATATAATATGCAAAAACAAGCTAGTGGGGCCAACCAACGCGCGAAATTTAAACAGGCAAATCAGGGAGCGCCACGCATTGTCGTCTTCCTCCCAACCGTCGTTTTAGGTAACAACACCTTTACCTACGGTTGACCTACTATAACTACAAACCTGTATTTTTCAAAAACTCTCCACAAGCAATATAAATGAACAAGGCTGGTACCAATCAACTCGTTTCATCCTCACGAGTCTCATGGTACCAGAATCAACATCCAATTTCACTTATCCTGCAAAACCCTAAAACTCAACACGAAACCCTAGCCATGGCAGTTTGTCATACGATCACCAAAAATACAATTGAATATGATGATTAGCTTGCAAACATGTTAAGGAACAATAATATGCAGGCAAAATGTGCAAATGGCGTATAAATTGATGAAAACGAAAACGAGTTTGGAAGCCAATTGTGATACTTGTATCTTATAATTCTAGGCGTGAAAAGGCTTGAATTTGATTGGAATATGCTCTTGGAACGTCTAGCAACCTCTTGTCAATGTGAGAAGGGCATGATTCGGTCTCTAATATGGAAATTCGATTACCACTTTTCTTGAAAATTTTTTAGTTTTGTTTCACCTTTGCACGACTGCCTCTAACCTCTCCATGCCTTAGTCTCCTTCTGTATATGTAATACAAGCTATTAGGTCAACAAAAAAACGACCTCAATCTTGCTCATCATGGAGATTTGATTTGATCTTTCAATGCATATGATTCCTTTCCAATTTTGCTCAAATCCAATATTTTTCGAACCAAACTTACTTTGCACGAGTTGATCTTCAATTGACAACATATGAGATCTTTTTTCAATGCAAAAATCATCCCTAAAATACAATATATGATTTATTATGATTTATTTGATTTTATTTGAATTTTAAATGAATAAAAATTAAAATAAATTAAATAAATGAATAAATAAAGCATGGAGGGTCCCATAGGTCGTGTACTATGTTAGGAATGAGATGCAAGCATAAAAAGTTGGGCCCTTTTAGCAAAAGATGCAAATTTGAGCATATTTGACTTTTCGCAATTTTGCAAAAAAGGTCAACTTGGCCAATGTATAACTCTCTCAATTTTGACCCTAGAGAGGTTTTCTTGGACTTTTTAGAAAGATTAGGATGTCCTATAAGCAACCCTTTTAGTCTAATCTCAATTGAGTCTTCCATGTTCATGTATGAAGTCTTGACCCAAAAGGTGTTTTTGTTGACTTTTTAAAATGACCTATAATGTCCAAATTCATATCTTCTTGTGAGTGCATATTTTGAACTTGGGAGCTGAAGATGAATTGTAGGGGATTGCATCTTATTAAAAATGAGCTTTGGATGGGTCATTTTTTTATAAAATATGAGAAAGTTATGCTTGGTCAAAGTTGAGTTGACTTTTCCTACAAAACCCTAATTTAGCAACTTTTGGGTTTTGATGAATTATGGGAAATCCTTGACGAATCATGATCAACCCTTGATCAAATGATGAATGATACTTCAAAATGAGTATGTTGACCAAAAATCTTGAAGTTTGACTGTATGTGGGCCACAGTTGACTTTTGACCTAACACAGTCGATTTCCAAGTATTTAAGCAATTGACTGAGTAAACTTCCTCTATAAGGCTTGAAACTTGACATGGATGATCTTGAGAACATATTAGGACAATGGTGAGAATTTGGGATCCTTTGGACTCAAGCATCTTGATTCAAATTAGAAACCCTAATTTGAGGTAGACTGCCTTAGGAGAGAGTTTGTCTGGTCAACCCTTGGACTTCCTTGAGCAATTTGAGGACCTCGCTTGACATGTATTGAGAAATATGGGAGGGCAAATTTTGGGGTACAACACCCACTACTCATAGTTTCTGGAAAAAGGGCAGACAAAGAGTATATAAGTCTAATGCTGATTCTTGACAAGGGAAAAAATCTGAAACCTGGGTTAAGCCTTGTCAGAACTTCTAAAAGGGGAATTACATCTGAAGGTAAGAAATTAGCGTGAATCTATGCAATTAGAATATAAAACTATATACAGATCTTTTCTATAGTTTCATCCCTGCCTATGTTCTTCTGACCCTACCCAACATGAAAACAATAAAGAAACAGGTTAAAATTTGTTACCCCTTTGGCGCTTTTACTTCTGATTCTGGTGCGTGTTTTGCCGTCCTTTCCTTCTTCTTCTGCAGATTCTGGTGACAGTAGCGATGGAAGGTGGAGAGACGGAGATTGAAACTAGGGTTCCAGGTACTGGAACCTCAGTTACTCTTCTGCGTGTTCTTCTTCTGGGTTTTCCATAAACTCTTATGTTCTTCCTATTCTTGCTCTTACTGCATTTTTCTTTTTTTGCAAACTTTTCTTCAAATTCGTCTCTCTCTCTCTCTCTCCAAAAAAATTTCTCCTCTTCCCCCCCCCCCCTCTTTTTCTCCTTGTTTTCTAATTTTCTCCTCTATTTATAATGTTCAATTTTTGGGCTTGGACAATGGCTAGAACAAAGATTGAGGATGAAATTAAAAATATTTGATTGGAATTGATTCTCTATGGAAGATTTGATTGAAATTGACACAGCGCACGTCCAACAGATTTGGGCTTGGGTTGGTTAGCCTCGGAAACTATGAGCTTGGGATGTGAAAGATAATCTAATTCTGCCCTTGCTTGCCTCTTCTAGAAGATATGATATTCCAGTTATGTACCAGCACTAGCTTGTGCGTGATTCTGGCTCTGATCTGCATAGCTTTTACGTTCATTTATGTAAAGAAGAACTTCTAGGATTTTTGTCTCAGAAGTTCTGATGGGTCAGCGCTTGATCCATACAGCCTAGCATTTCTTTGTTTGTAGTCATAACTTCTCCCTTAATTCAATTGGGCCTAGCGTTAATTCTTCCCCTTTCTTTGGGATACTCCCGGATTTAATTTTCACCCTTCCTTTTTAATAACAACTAAATCTTCTTTGTTTAGAATACACCCCCCTTGATCTTGAATAAAGATAGTCCATCAGACATTGTTGTACCATCTTTAATTAAATAATTCTAAGAAAAAGGATCGCTAAGGTAGGACAAATTTGGGGTATGACAGTTTCCCTTATTCAATTATCTTCCAATTGAATAACACGAGGAAACGCATGTCTAGCGCATTTTGATTGAGAGTTTATTGAATACTTAGAATATCCAAAATTTGTCCGACCCACTCATAAGGTTATGCTGATATAGCACACCCCCATGAGCCTTGAGAAAATAAGCGAAGCCGATGATATATCGCTCACCATGGTTTGAATTAGTGGGTTGGATGAGGAAAGTACATTGTGATTCAGAGGCAATGTACGGAGTGGTGCGAATACATTGAGGCTTAGAGGCAGCATAATGAGATGAGAGAGTACATTGAGGCTTAGGGTCAATGTACGGGGATTTGCGAATACGTTGAGGCTTAGAGGCAACATAGCAAGCTGAGAGAGTACATTGAGGCTTAGAGGCAATGTACAGAGTTTACGAATACGTTGAGGCTTAGAGGCAACATAGTGAGCTGAGAGAGTACATTGAGGCTTAGAGGCAATGTACGAAGTTTGTGAATACGTTGAGGCTTAGAGGCAACGTAGTGAGCTGAGAGAGTACATTGATGCTTAGAGGAATGTACGAGGATTTGCAAATACATTGAGGCTTAGAGGCAACGTAGTGAGCTGAGAGAGTACATTGAGGCTTAGAGGCAATGTACCAAGATTTGCGAATACGTTGAGGCTTAGAGGCAACATAGTTAGAGGTGAGATTACATTGAGGCTTAGAGTCAATGTACGGAGTTTGTGAATACGTTGAGCCTTAGAGGCAACATAGTGAGCTGAGAGAGTACATTGAGGCTTAGAGGCAATGTACGGAGTTTGTGAATAGGTTGAGGCTTAGAGGCAACGTAGTGAGCTGAGAGAGTACATTGAGGCTTAGAGGTAATGTACAAGGATTTGCAAATACGTTGAGGCTTAGAGGCAATGTAGTAAGATGAGAGAGTACATTGAGGCTTAGAGGCAATGTACCGAGATTTGTGAATACGTTGAGGCTTAGAAGCAACGTAGTGAGCTGAGAGAGTACATTGAGGCTTAGAGGTAATGTACGGAGTTTGCAAATACGTTGAGGCTTATAGGAAACGTAGTGAGCTGAGATAGTACATTGAGGCTTAGAGGCAATGTACCGAGATTCGTTCATTATTGCATGGAGATTTAGATAATGGACTACTTTGATAGGAACTCATCACTGCATGGAGACTTAGGTGATGGGCTGAACGCTTCGCGGCATGGATATTTAGGTGATGGGTTGAATCGTAGGAGGAGTGTTTGGTTGATTGACCCTTGGATGATTGAATCGAGGGTGAAATTGTTTGTTCGATGTATGATACGTGTGTATGCATGCGCATTTGAATGTTTAGATGCATGTATAGTGTATGTATGCTTTAGATATGCAAAATGTATGTATGAATACGTATGCAAAATGCGTGTATGTTTTGTATGTGTGCCTTGAGATGTCATGCAGACTGTTTCCAACATTCTCTCTTCTAAACCATTGGCTCAGAGTTACCAATCCCTTGGCGTTGCATGTTGTGTTGTCGTAGCTTCGTTGAATTTGAACACGGTGAACAATGTTAGCATTGATTTTGTTGTATTGTAAGCGTCGGGGTAGACGTATGTATTAGGCACAGACTTTTTGAGTTGTGAGCATAGACATAGGCGTGGACAGATGCCTAGACTTTGTGTTGCAGGTGTAAGCATAGGCGCAGACGTAGACATATGCGTGCATGTCATTGTGGATTTTATTTTGATGTTTTTCTAACCAAAATGATTTTTCAATGTTTTGTCAAATTCTTTTATTTTGTTAATCCCTCGAAATGATTTCAAGACAATATTTACAAGTAATAATCGTAGTATTAAGTCAGAAAAAAGAAAAATGCATTTTGAAAGGCGCAAAGAAAACAACTGTTTTATTGATTATGCCTCTGAATAGGATAATGTACATGATGAAATTCCTAGAAAGAGGTAATTACAGAAATTTCAAAACTGTAAATGGCAATGAAAATGATAATTATTATTGATGTTTCCCCAATATCCTTTTGATAGCCCTTATCTCCTTTGCTTCTGAGTTATATGATTCTGATCTATCTCTCCCTTCGTGGTTCGTAGTCGTAGTTATTAGATCGCAGTTGTTGTACCCCAAAATTTTCCCTCTCATTTCTCAAGAAATCTCTCGTAAGATCTCCATTGATTCAAGACTACCAAGGTTTGATCAGCTAAAGTCACCTCCTCAAACACTGACAACTCAAAATTAGGGTTTGAGTTTGTACAAAGATAATTGAACTTATAATGCCTTATATGACTTTCATGGATCATTTTGGATCCCCAAGATTGCTCATGTCAAGTTTTAAGCTTTGGATCACATTTTTGCTCAGTCAGCTCACCAGTTAACCTAAAATCAACTATATTAGGGAAAAGTCAAATGTGGTCAATTTGCAGTCAAACTTCATAGTTTTTTATCCATATCAATATTATGAACTCATATATGTCAATTGATCAAGTTTGGATCACAATTCCTCAAATAAATTTAATCAGAACACCAAAAGGGCAAAATGGTCAAAATTAGGGTTTTGGTTGAGAAGGCTCAGTTCTTGACTTTTGACCAAGAAAATGACTTATTGGTTTAAGACATGATCTCAAGGATTCAAATGCACCATCTTGAACTAATTTCATAGTTCAAATCACCTCTCAAGATTATTGGATTGACAGATGAATTTCAGCCAATTGATGAAAAGTCAATCGTACACTGAAAAGTCAAATATTGACTTTTTTTATCAAAATCAAGTTTCAAAAATCACATTTGATCAAGACATGTCAAAATATGAAAAATTTTCATCAAGAAATTAAAAAGCCAAATTTCCACCATAATGCAAGATAATTCAAGGAAAACTTCCAACAAGAAAGTTGTAGATATCAATGAGATATAAAACATTGTAGGGCAGAACTTTTTCTAGAAATTCTTGGATTTCAAGTTATGAATTTATGAAGACATGTCATGAAACTAAAATACTTAGTGAAATTTTGAGCATTTTAGTCAGGATTTTGACCTAACTTCATGGCAACTTTTCACCTAGTTAAAAATTGAATCTTCAAAAATGTCCAATATAAAGGTTGTAGAGGATGTTACAAGCTTTCCAAAATGTCAAAGAAATAATTGAGATCATGTTTGAGCTAAGAGAATCGAAGACAAGAAGTTTGACATTCATTCTTGAATTATAGGTCATTTCCATGATGAACGGGAATTCAAATATCTTAGACATGCCTTGTAAACTTGCTTTGCAGGCCTCCAAGTCTATAAATCTCTCCATAGTCAGAATATTACATAAACTTTATGGCTATTATCCATTAAATCCAAGCTTTGTCTAAGTTAACTTGCCATTTTTGGAAGAAAGGCAAGACTTCCATTTTGGAAAAGTATGCTTTTGCAAATGTCAACCCTTCTTGAGCATCTCAATGGATCCTTCTGCACACACTCAACCTAGAAACTCAGAAGAGGCATGTTTAAAGTAATTCAACCACTCTACATAGCTTGTACCATGCATTGTGATTTTGGTTTTCCACTTTACTTGAAAATAAAACAACCTAGCCATAACCCTACAACTCAAAAATCCCTTGTGCAAAACATCTCTAACCTTTGCCATACAAATATACAAGTCTTTGGCAAGCAAACAGACGAATTCTTAAGCCCTCAAACCATCTCACGGTCAGGATTAAATAAACAACAATTCTGGCCAGAAATCCCAAACACCTAATCCACTCGTGCGTTTCTTGGCCTTTCACTTCCAAAATTTCCTAAACATCATCTACAAATAATGCCACACCATGTTACATATCCATCACTTTACTCCATAACCAAAAAATAGAGCTTGCATCTTGACTTCTCTAGCACGACTCAAGCACTCCCAGCATCAAGTAAGGGTGGCATTAGCTTACTGGAAACTTGAGGAAGCTAACTTGATCATCACCATCACATGAAACAAGATCAAACTCATTTCGCGATTTCCAGTTTTTGAGGTATTTTTATGAACTTTCATCTCTTCATTTAGGCATTGTTAGGCTTGCATTTTCAAAGACAAAATGTAGATATTATTGCCCCGACGCTATACATATCCATAGTTTTCATTTATTTTCCTGAGCTTAGAGAATTTTAAGTTTGAATCTCTGAAAAAAGTTAGGTCAGGATTTGGTACTTTTAGAAATACATGCTTTTTCTACCCCAATTTTTCCCCCTAAGATCCCTTCATCATACCATGTTGATTCAATCACCACAAGATCACATTAGGGCTTTTGGTTCTCCTCCCTGTCTTTAGATTTGCTCTTTGGGGAATCACCAAGCACCTTGACTTGTTTTTCTTTTGTGATCATGAATATATTGTCTTGATTTTTTCCCTTTAGTTAATAAAATTCAATTTTGGTTTGTCTTACTTGTTAGTAATGTAGGTCAAGGCAATTTGGCTTGGTAGGTTGACCCATGGGTTCATGAGTTTATTTCCATGCCCTAGGCAATAAGGATGGAGAAGTTCAAACCTCACCATTGAAGTTGTTTTGGAATAAATGGCATGGCAAGGTTATTTTGGTTCACCACATTTCAAGATTATCAAATTTGGTTCAAAAGTACAAGGGTTGATTGGAGAAGTTGTCATGCTTGGACAAGGCTTTGTTCCCATTGGTCACAAGTGCATATTTCTCTCAATTCTCAAGATATGTAAGTGGTTTTGGTGACTATGAGTTCTCATTTTCATCCTCAATAACTTATATTTACAAAGCATTTATTTTGGTACAAGAAGTTTGTTCAAAATTGTCAAAGTTCCTCAAGGCATTTTCTTGATCTAGGGGCTAGAGTTTTGAACTTTAAAGAAGCATATCTTGCTCATATTTTAGTATTTTTGAGTGATTCCAAAGACATCCTTCTCTTTAAAGGGTTATAAACAAATAATTTCATAAGTTTCAAGGAGTTTTCATGTGGAAGAAGCTTGATGATGAAGAAAGATTACAAGTCCTCCAGATGAACGCCCAATTTCTCATGTGTGACTTCAAATGATCATACCTTGGTCAATTTTTATCACCTTAAGTCCACTATTTTTCCATAATGATCTTAAATATGTGAACTTTATGCCTTCTTTTATGTGCAAAGTGAGAAAATGGATGGAAGATGCCCTAAGGATATAAAAGATTATAGGTCATTTCATGATTTTTTGCCAACTTCAACAAATCATAACTCTCTCAATTTTTGGAGATTTTGAATGGTTCAAGTTTCAAAATGTCATTCAAGGGGTCTATTTCATTCGATCTTTTTTATCCAACAGGGTATTCCAAGTGGAAGGCCATCTTTGAATGCAAAACATTATAGGTCACTTTTAAAGAAAATTTTGAAATATTTCTAAGTATGGAAAGTCAACCCTTTTTCTCCAACTTTGACTGAATGCAACTTCTTGCTCAAACATCCATTTGATCGCATTCCTTGCACATTGAAAAGCTTGTGACTTCATCTTTCAAATGATTCAAGAATCACATCATAAGGTGCCCTACATTGTTGGCACCATGGTTATGAAAGTGGCATCATGAAATGGAAATTCCAAGTTCAGTCAGATTTGAAAATTAGTTTAAATCCAATTACAAGCCTGTTTAAAGATCAATTTCATGTCTAATCATTTTTAGGAACTTTCCATAACAAGAAACGACCCTTAAACCATCCAATTTGTTGCGTTTTGAGCCATGTGAAGTCACACTTTTCACATTTAGCATGTCCACATGATTTCACTCATTTTGTCT
The DNA here is from genome assembly GCA_948472305.1 of Vicia faba. Classification (NCBI taxonomy): domain Eukaryota; kingdom Viridiplantae; phylum Streptophyta; class Magnoliopsida; order Fabales; family Fabaceae; genus Vicia; species Vicia faba. Next base: position 191,553,933 of record OX451735.1, on the reverse strand, counting down.
CCAATTCACATGTTTGAGCCTTGCATCATAATCAGCTATAAATAAGGATCATCCCTCACTCTTTTTTTCAAGCTTTTGATAGCCAATTAACCCCTGTTCAGATTCCACACGAACTCTGAATTTGAAATTCTGATTTCTTACATTCTCACCTTAAAACACCAAAAGCTCCATTCAGTTAGCTTCATTGAACTTCTCTGAAGCTAACCATACGGTTACTTTCAAAAATTGTGACCAATATTGATCTGTGGAAGTTCAGTTTCAGAGCAATTTCTCACTACTTCGTTCAGGTAGATTTCTTGGCCAAAAAGATTTAAATAAAAGACTAACCCACTCCTTGTGTTCTTCTGATCCTCGTGCGCTTTATAGTTTGCAATTTCATTGAGAATTGAGCAAGATATCCCAGATTTTCGTGCTCGCTATTTTTTTTGGTTTTTTTCAAACACAACCTTGCATAATTTATATAAATTTTGCGCGATGGTACCATTAGAATCGTCTTGAAGAGACAAATCTAATGGTACCGGTCTGGTTTTCTAATTTTACAGTTTGGAAGATTCAATTTGGGGATGGCTGGAGGTTGAAGACGATGACACGTCCGTCTTCAACCAATGACATGAAGCCACGTTATTTTTTTGAAATGGATACAATATGCTTGCCTTACAATGCGCGTGCCTCAGGAACCCTTGGATCTGATTACTTTTGTGAGTCAGACTCCATACAACGCGCCATATTTTAAGTTGTTTTATTTTAAAAATGTTGGATCCGGTTTGATATTTAGTAATGACCATGATATGCACAGTGCGTCAGATCCCTTGGATCTGATTACTAATGCATTTTGACTCTCACCCATTGGTCCATATCTTTTTGGTTTTTACTTTCTTTTCTTATTTTTATATTTAATTTTTTTAAATTTCAAAAAATCATAGAAAATTAATTTTTAGTCCAAAAAATCTAAAAAAAATTATGAAAAATATTTTTGATTATTCTCTTTCTGATTTTTATCTTTTCACAATTTAATTTTGTGTTTTGGTATTTTTTATAAATTTTCACTTTATTTGAATTGTTTTAAATGTTTAAAAATACTTTTATACATTTTTAAATTCTGAAAAAATTATAGAATGATCCAATGATATTGTGACAAATATTGGTGATCTCATTTTATTTTTGTTTCTGACTTTGTTATTTTTTTATCATTTTTGGTTTATTTTACTCATTTCTTTTAATTTTAAAAATAGTTTCTGACTTTAAAAAAATTACCAAAATTTTTATAAAAATATTTGAGTCCTTTTCTGATTTTTCTATTGTCTTACTTTTTATTTCTTGATTAATTTGAACATAGTGGATATTTTCCTCTTTTATTTCTATTTTTAAAAAAACATTTTAAAACCCTTTAAATGTATATATTAAATGCAATATTATTTTGTGATTATTTTCTGGTTGATCTTGGATTATATTTTTGATTATGGACTTTATTAACCTCATTGGATCCATGGTTTTGAGTCTAACTCCACAAAAATAGATGAATGATTTTAATAATAGTTTGATTAAAATTTAATTCAAATGTGGTTTGTACATTCTTCCCCGCCCCTCTCCATCTCATCCATTTCTTATTGCAGTAAGTGTTATTAGAGCATGATCTCTATATCATGTCTCAAAACAAATGATGCATAAATTGCTATTGACCGGCCTCAAAATAGGTGTGACTTCTATATAAGTCCACTTACAATTGCTTAACATAGTGCTAAATTTTATCCCGATTCGAATAAATGATCATCCGTGGCCCAAGCCTATGTTTGCAAGCCCAAGTATGTTAATTTGATCTCTTTGATCCAATAATCTTGAGATTCATTGTGTGGAGGCTTTGGTTCTACCAATCCTCTAATGGATCTACAACACTTTTGGTCAACGCGGATCACTTAAACATCGTTGATCAATAAATGGCACTTGTGAGGATTCCAAATGGGTGATATACTTGACAAAAGGCAAATGCAACTTGTTATGTGGAGGCTTTGGTTCTACCAAATCTCTAATGAGTTCCAAATGCAAGTTTCAAGATGATCATCCAACTAATCACTAATAATTGACTTTATCTTTTGTTTTTAATTTATGCCCTTTTATTTTTATGCTTTATGCACCATTTACTTTTAACATTTACATTTCATGCTATTTTCATCTTTACTCATTTGAGCATTTACTTTTTTGTCATTTTTATTTTTGCTCATTTGAGCTCTTCTTTCCTTTTTTGAAGACACTTAATAATCAACATAAACCATAAAAAACTTTAATGGTACTTGGACTATTTGGTTACTATCCATGGCATTATGGAGTATTGGACTTCTTAGACTTAGGATTAGAAACCTTGGCCTATATTGGAGACCTTATGACCTTAATTGATATTTTGTCTGGAGTTCTTGAGGTTTACCTCAAGACATTGAGTTGTTTGTTTGTTTTATGTGTAGGTTATTGTGATTACATTCTTTGTTTGTAATATGGAATTCACCCGTATGCAGTCGTTACTCTGGCCATTTTTTTTGTGAAGACTTAATACACTTGAAGTTTGGTTCTCACAAGAGGTCTAGTATCTTTGCTTGCTTGGTTTCAATCCAAATAATGGAAATTCTATCTTGGCTCATAATTTCAAGTATTGGCTTTTTGTCGGTTAGATGGTTCTTATCCCTAGCTTTTACCTTATGCCTTTAGGATAGTCTCTTCTTCTTCTCCCATCTTCTTTAATTTCAAAAATCTTCTTCCTCCTTTTGAAAACTCTTCTTGTTATGAACTTGGACTCATGTCCATGCATTTTCAAGACATTTTCATAAATAAACTTCAATCAACTTAACAATACCTTGGCATTTTTTATGAGAAGATTAAAAGTCAATCAATCTCATTTCAAACCATTTTGCCACTTTGGCTCTTTTATTTTAAAACTTTTCTCAAAAAGATTAGACTTTTGTCAATCCTTGAAGTGATACAAACAACTATACTTATATAATATGTAGTAAAGAGGGATATTTTCCACTTGGGTGTTGAGTGAGGCATTGTTGATTTTAAAATCCAAGCCATATCCTCCACTTTGAGATGATGCAAATTCTCCTTTCTCTTGATTGTGGGTAGTAAGTATGCTTTCCACACGAACAATGACAATGATGTCTTATCTCATAAAATTAACCAACACACTTGTGTTTTAAAAAATTTAAAGAGGAACTACGTGTACCCTGATCCCCTATTGCACGGAAGGTGGTATGTAGGCACTAAAGGTTTACAACTGCGGCGGGTGCAAGAATCATAAAAAATATATCTTTTCTCACCTCCACCATCTATTTTTTATAGCCAAAATATACAGATTTTACAAAGAGGTTCCTGCGGAGTACCGTAGATGTTTAGGGTGCTAATATCTTCCCTTTGCATAACCAACCCCCTTACCTTGAATATTTCCCCCTCTTTTTTGGGTTATTCGTTATTTTCCCATTACTTTGGAAACAATAAAGCGCGGTGGAGATTTTTATTTTGATTTGTATAAGTCTAGTCAATCCAATGGCTTAGTCTTAAGCATTTCTACCGCTACAGAAAAATTGCGACTTCACTGGGGAAATATTGACCTTTTGTTGGTCCATACCTAAGTGGGTTGAGCCTATTTTTATTTATATATGTGTATATGCTATTGTTGTTTATGTGTTATATGTTGTATATATGTTTATCTGGATTTTCCTAGTTTTCAGGGTGCTTGGTGATTACTTATAAGTCTTATACCCGGACTTGGGCAAACTTTAAGATAGGACGGGCGGTATAGTCATGTTAACTTTGAGGGAGTATTCCCAAAAAAGGAGGTATGAGATCCCCCACTCAGTGGAGGCCCCTTTGACTGTAGTTTCGTTTACCGAGTAATCGGGAATACATACTTCTTTCGACCTGGGAGCCTGCTGAAGCTGAGGACCGTAGAATACCTAACCCATCTTGGCCTTTTAGGTGTAGTGCGGAAGCTATGACGGAGTAATCCAGAAATAGTTGTCACACGATACTATGCTCGAACGAGTTTTTCTTGAGAATATTACTAATTACCGAGTTAATCGGGAAGTTAGTAATATCCAAAGGAAGGATGTAGACTCTAGGAACCTCTAGAACCTTGTTCGGCAGGTGATAACTTTTAGACCATACCTTATGGGTAGTACCTTCGACCTCATGCTCGTGACGTTGAACCTATGAACCCTATATGTGTGATCTTGTGTGTGATTGTTGCATCATGCATCCATGCACTTATAAGCATCTTTTGAAGAAATCTTATTTCAAAGGATTTAAAAGTTTACCGTTTGTGAATATCTCAGGTAGCCATGGATTCTGGGAAAAGAAAGACCGAGAAATACAGTTTCAAGGATCCCAAGGTAGATGAGTTGATCGGTCTAGTTCCCGAGATCGAGTGTTCTGCAGATTTTTGGAAGAAGTATGGATCCATAATTCCTCTCATGAAGCTTAGGATGAAGGAGGGTTTCCTCTCTACCTTAGTCCAGTTCTATGATCCGATGTATCATTGCTTTACTTTTCCCGACTATCATTTGATGCCTACACTGGAGGAGTATTCTTATATGTTGGATTTACCTGTTATCGGTCGTGTTCCTTTTACTGGCTTGAAGGATGAGCCAAAATCACATGAGATTGCTGCTTTGATCCATCTGGGGAAGTCTGAGGTTGAAGCCCATATGACTACTAAAGGAGGGATTAGAGGATTACCAGCTCAGTGCTTATTGGAGAAAGCTCGTTAGTTTGCCAGGATGAAGAGTACAGTCGCTTTTGAGGCCATCTTTGCTCTACTTGCTTACGGGTTGTTCTTATTTCCTAATATGGACAGGTTTGTTGACATTAATGCTATCAGGATCTTCATGATTGGAAACCCAGTTCCTACATTTCTTGGAGATGCCTATTACTCTATTCATCTTCAGAATTCTTATCATGGGGGGATGATTATCTATTGCACGCCTATATTGTACCAGTGGTTTATCTCTCATATGCCTCAGTCTGATGCTTTTTGGGATGTCAAGAAGGAAGCCCGTTGGGATCCTAAGATCATGGCACTTACTCACTCAGATATTGATTGGTATCATCGAGCTTACCAGGATATAGAGATTGTTGACAGTTGTGGTAGTTTCCCCAATGTACCTCTTCATTGTACAAAAGGGGGAATTAACTATAACCCTGTTCTTGTGCGACGACAGCTTGGTTATCCGATGAGGGATAAACCAAATAGTATTCATTTGAGTAGTTTCTTTCTGAAGGAGGGAGAAGACCATAGGGAAGCTAGGGAGCAGATTATGAAGGCCTGGCGTCACATTCATAAGAAGAGTAGGAAAGACTTGGGACCTAGGGGTGATGTTTCTTTGGAGCCATATCTTCAGTGGGTCCAAATGAGAGCTATTCAGTTGAAGATGTCGTATTCCCGGGAAACACCTATGCCTGATTTATTTGTGAAGACCACTCCTCCCTTATTAGATGATCTAGAAGAGCTGCAGCTTGCTTTGGTCAAGATGCAACAAGAAAGGGACGCTTGGAAGAATAAGTGTTAAACTCTAGAGATTTCCTATAGAGCAGATTTGAAGGAGAAAGATAACTTGATTGAGATCCTTGAGAGTCGGGCTATATAGACCATGGAGAGGCAAGGGGATTTATTTTCTCCTAAGCCTCAGTCAGATGCTATTTACTCACTCCCTGGTTCAGGTGATTGGAAGGAGGTAGCCACCAGATATGCAGAAGAAAACTAGAGGTTAAAGGCTCAGATTGCCAGGCTCACAGGAAAGCGCCAGCGTATAAAGTGATCTCCATCACCTTCTCTTTTCAGGGTTTTAGATTTTATTTTCATCTTGTACTTGGGATCATTAAAACTTGTAATCCATTTTGAAGTTGTTATAATAAAATTTTCAGTATTTTCAAATGTGTTATTACTTTGATATTTGCAATATGTCTATAAATTTTAAATCCCTTGAAATATTAAATAACAAAATAAAATCATGTGCATTTCACATCATGCATCATATTGCACATATTTCTTGCATTTGTTATGCATATCCAGGTGTCTTACCAAGCTTCTTTAATTTGTTCAGCAAGATGACTCATCACTATAACAATCGGGATAATCTCAGAAAGAAGATGGACAACTTAGAACAAGAGAATCGCGAGCTGCGCGAGGAGGTTTCTGCTTTGAAGGCCTGCATGGCCAATCTTACTGCTCTGATGGAATCTCTGGTGGCTGCTCAGAATAAGCCACCGAGTGTTCAACCTCAACCAACAAGGGTTACTACTGAAGCTCCGACTGTTCCTACGTCTGCTACTCCAACTGTTGTTCAGAATCGCATGCCTCAAGGTTACCCATGGGGAATGCCAGAGAATCTTGTGCCTGAAGGTTTCAATCTTGGTCCTCAAGATACTCCAGTTGTTCAGACTATTGTTACTCCTGCACCTCCTGTGGTGCATGTTCCTGCTGCACCCCTTTGGTGAATATGGTTCCATTTGTTAACGATGATGTGTGTCGTCCTTTCCCTCCACCAAGTGAAGACTTGGGTCTTTATGACATAATGGATGATTTCCAAGAGAAGTTTGACAAGATGCAGAGAGAGATGAAGGCCCTCAGGGGAAAAGAGTTATTTGGGCAAAATGTGAATGAATTATGCTTGGTCCCGAATGTTAAGATACCTGTGAAGTTTAATGTCCCGGAGTTCGAGAAATACAGGGGAAACACTTGCCCTCGTACTCATCTGGTGATGTATGTAAGGAGAATGTCTATCCATACTGATGATCAGCGTCTGTTGATTCACTTTTTTCAGGATAGTTTGACTGGTGTTGCACTGAAATGGTATATGAGTTTGGACAGCGTCAACATCCATACTTTCAATGACTTGGGAGAAACGTTTATCAAATAATACAAGTACAACATAGACATGGCGCCTGACCGTGATCAATTCAGGGCCATGGTTCAGAAAGACATGGAATCATTCAAAGAATATGCACAGAGATGGAGTGAGGTAGCCGCCGAAGTGATTCCTCCCATGGAAGAGAAGGAGATGACTAAGATCTTCTTGAAGACTCTGGGTGCTTTCTACTACGAGAGGATGGTAGTGAGTGCGCCAAGTGACTTTACTGAAATGGTAGGCATGGGTATCCGCTTAGAAGAGGCTGTAAGAGAGGGTCGTTTAATGAAGAGTGAAGGATCTGGAAGTGTGAAGAAACCATCTTATGGGTTTACCAAGAAGAAGGAAGGGGATGAAAATGTTGTCATGCAAGAGAGGAGGGTTAACACTCCTAGAAGGAATTCTCAGCGTCATCAGCAAGTCGCCTCAGTTACTCCAGTTGTGGGTGTAGCTCCAACCACCGTTGCTTATCAGAGACCATCCCTGCAGGGGAATCAAGGGTATAATCAGAGAAGGGAGAGTTATGACCCTATTCCTATGAGCTATACAGAATTACTACCAGCATTGATTCAGAAGAAGTTGGTCCAGACCTGACCACCTCCCGTTGTACCATCACCATTACCTTGGTATTACAAGGCAGACAAAACATGTGCTTTTCATCAGGGAGCACCAGGGCATAATGTTGAGAATTGTTATCCTTTGAAGACTGAGGTGCAGAAATTGGTGAAGTTTGGTATTCTATCTTTCAAGGATGTGGACCTTAATTTGAAAGACAATCCTCTACCCAGGCATGGAGGAGTAAATGTTGTGAATATGGTGGCCGGTTGTCCAGGCGACTTCTGGATTTTTGACATTCATCTAGTTATAGGAGATTTGGTGAAAATGCATGCAGACCTCTATGAATTTAGATACTATACACATGACCATTCCAGTTTTGCTATTTGCAGTACAGACATACAAGGTTGCGACAAGATAAAGGTTGATTTGCAGGAGATGATGGATTAAGGCATCATCCACATAATGAGGCCTGGGGCAGAGTATGGAGAAGAAGTAAAACATAGTTTCTGGATGTCCTGGAGAGTTCAGAATCTTTGATGTGGAACATATGAATGAGGATCTTGTACAATTGCATGCTACTTTCTGCCACTTGGCTGGTCAGGTGGAACACCAGTATGGATCTTGCCAAATTTTCTGTCGAGATTCTCGAGGATGTTCAATCGTGAAGAAAGGTGTTCAGTTATTGTTGGACAATGGAACCATCAAGATTACAGGTCAAAGGGATAATTACCATGAAGTTGATATGGTTAAGGTTTGTTTTTCTGAAGAAGAGTCGGATGAAGAGTGTGCCTCCGCAGATGAGTATTTCTCCTCAGATGAGGATTTGTTTTCCAGAAATGACTCAATAATGACGGATTGTGTTGAAGAAGGGGTAAACATCATTGTACTTTGTTTTGGTGCACCCTCCCATTTTGAAGTTGAATATTATAGCAAGCCAGTTGTTACCCCATTGGTGATTAGTTTGACGGGTCCTGTTCCCTACAAGTCAGATAAGGCTGTACCCTACAAATAAAATGCTATAATCTTAGAGGATGGAGTGGAAGTTCCCATCCAGCCAATTCCTGATGTTGGAAATATTGCTGAGAATAGTAGAGTGACCCGTAGCGGTCGTGTATTTGCACCAGTTGTTCGAGGAGATGTTAGTGCTGGAAAGAACATTGCTGAGAACTTTGAACCCAAGAAGGCTACGGGTGAATCTAGTGGAGCTACATTGGAGAGAGAAGTGGATGATATTTTAAAGATAATCAAGATGAGCGACTACAAAATTGTAGATCAGCTACTACAGACTCCTTCAAAAATATATATCTTGTCTTTATTGATGAACTCATCTGCTCACAGAGAATCCTTGATGAGGGTATTGGACCAAGATTTTGTGGAGAGTGATATGCCAGTAGACCAATTCAGCAGTGTAGTAGGTAACATTACATCATGTAATAACTTGAGTTTCTGCAATGATGAAGTTCCAAATAAAGGAAGGAATCACAACTTGGCCCTCCACATCTCTATGAACTGCAAGAGTGATTCACTATCCAATGTGTTGATTGATAATGATCCGCTTTGAACGTTATACCGAGGAGCACTCTTATGAAGTTGAAATATCAAGGAACTCCTATGCGCCCGAGCAGAATCATTGTGAAAGCATTTGATGGGTCAAGGAAATCTGTTATTGGTGAAGTAGACTTGCCTATTCATATAGGACCATATTTGTTTCAGATTACTTTCTAGGACATGGACATTGTACCCGCTTATAGCTGTTTGTTGGGACGGCGGTGGATTCTTGAGGAAGGGGTTGTCACTTCAACTTTACACCAGAAACTGAAGTTTGTACGTGAAGGGAAAATAGTGATCATAAATGGGGAATAGGCATTATTGATATCTCATTTGTCCTCTTTCAGCATTGTGGAGGCAGATGAATCTGTTGTTGGAACCCAGTTCCAAGCTTTATCTATTGACAACATAAGAGGAAATGAGAATTCCGTGGTTTTGCTTAAGGATGCGCAGCAGATTGTGCGTAAGGGTCATAGTGAAGTATGGGGACAGATTATGGATCCACCTGTAAACAAGAACAGAGCCGGCTTGGGGTTCTCTTTGAGGAATGATAAAGGTAAGAGCATGAAGCCTAAGTCTGCTACAGGCAAGTATAAAGACATTTTCCGTAGCGGGGGTTATCTTCATCCAACTGTTTCCGGGATTAATGCCATTGTGAAAGATGAAGCAGAGCAGGAAATGCCAAATTACGTGACACACGGAGTTAGTGTTTAGAACTGGATCACCATTTATGTTCCCTCTTGCATACATACTTCAAAGTTATTTGATTTGTTAATCTTTTTGAAAAGCTTTCACTCTGCCCAAGGTGAAAGTATTAATGTTGTAGGGCTTATCTGTTTGTTGTGACTTTTAAAATCAATAATAAAAGTTGTCTTTGTTTCCCAAAATTGTGTCTTTATTTTCTGCTTTTTCTTGGAAAATGGTAATCAGAAAAAAAACGTTTCAAAATAAATAATAACTAAAAAACAATATGCACGATCACTTGTTATATGTGTCAGTTTCTAAATGCAATCATAAATCATATGTGCAGATTAATTAAAAAACCTGTTGAACACAATGACCCTGCACCCTCTCCCAATTTTGAATGTCCTGTGTATAGGGCCGAAGAAGAAGACTATGATGAGGTTCCATAAGAGGTCTCACAGTTGCTTGTCGTGAGGAAAATACCATTCGTCCATATAAAGAGCCATCAGAAGTAATCAATTTGGGTTCAGAAGAAGATCCGAAAGAGGTCAAGATTGGAGCATTATTGCATCCTGATGTGAAGAGCAGGTTGATTCAGTTGTTGAAAGAGTATGTGGATATTTTTGCTTGGTATTATCAAGATATGCCTGGTCTAGATACAGATATTGTAGAGCACTATTTTCCGTTGAAGCCAGAGTGTCCGCCAATCAAACAGAAGTTAAGAAGAACTCACCCAGATATGGTAATAAAGATCAAAGAAGAGGTCCTAAAGCAGATTAATGTCGGTTTTCTTGTGACGTCAGTGTATCCTCAATAGATCTCCAATATTTTCTCAGTACCGAAAAAAGACGGAAAAGTCTGCATGTGCGTAGATTACAGAGATCTAAATAAAGCTAGTCCAAAAGATGATTCTCCATTGCCATACATTGATATGTTAGTGGATAGCACAGAAAAATTCAATGTTTTCTCGTTCATGAATGGATTTTCCGGTTATAATCAAATAAGAATGGCTCCAAAAGACATGGAAAAAACAACGTTCATCACACCCTGAGGAACATTCTGTTACAGAGTGATGCCCTTCGGGTTGAAGAATGCTGGTGCAACGTACCAGAGGGCTATTACAACCCTATTCCATAATCTGATGCACAAGGAAATCAAAGTATATGTTGACGATATGATTTCTAAACCACAGACTGAAGAAGGGCATGTAGAAGATTTGTTGAAGTTGTTTCAGCATTTGAGGAAGTATCGTCTCCGCTTGAATCCAAATAAATGCACCTTCGGTGTTTGATCAGGAAAATTGTTGGGTTTCATTGTTATCTAGAAAGGAATTAAAGTTTACCCTGATAAAGTCAAAGCAATTCAAGAGATGTCAGCGCCAAGAACTAAAAAGCAAGTCAGAGGGTTCCTCGGGCGTTTGAATTATATTTCCATATTTATTTCCCACATTACTGCAACATGTGAACCGATCTTTAAGTTGTTAAATAAAGATCAAGGTTGTGTGTGGATGGATGATTACCAAAGGGCATTTGAAAGTATTAAAGAATATATGCTTGAACATTCTATCTTGCTCCCTCCTATCGAAGGAAGACTGTTGATTATGTATCTGACAGTGTTAGATAATTCCATGGGTTGTATTCTGGGACAACAAGATGAAACAGGGAAGAAAGAGTATGCCATTTATTATCTCATTAAAAAGTTTACTGATTATGAGTCACGGTATCCCATGCTGGAAAAGACATGTTGTGCTCTAGCCTGGGTCGAAAAACGTTTGTGGCAGTATATGTTGAATCACACCACTTGGTTGATCTCCAAAATGGATTCAATCAAGTACATTTTTGAAAAGCCTGCTCTTACTGGGAGAATTGCCCGCTGGCAAATGTTGTTATTTGAATATGACATCGAATACCGCACTCAAAAAGCTATTAAAAGCAGCGTGTTGGCAGATTATCTTGCTCACCAACCAGTTGAGGATCATCAGTCTGTGGAGTATGAATTCCCCGATGAGGATATGATGCTCCTGAAAGTGAAAGATTGTGATGAGCTATTGCCTGAGGAAGGTCCTGACCCTGAATCTCGCTGGAGTATGATATTTGATGGAGTTGTGAATGCTTACGGTAAAGGAATTGGTTTTGTGATCATCACTCCACATGGATCACACATTCCTTTTTACTGCAAGGTTAACATTTGATTGCACTAATAATATGGAAGAATATGAGGCTTACATCATGGGTCTCGAGGAAGCTATTGATCTCAGAATTAAAATTCTTGATGTGTACGGAGATTCAGCTTTGGTAATAAATCCGATTAAAGGAGAATGGGATACTTGTCACCCCGGCTTGATCCCTCACAAAGATTATGCTAGAAGATTGTTACCCTTCTTTAACGAAGTTGAATTCCATCATTTTCCAAGAGATGAAAATTAGATGGCAGATGCTTTGGCAACTCTGACTTCTATGTATCAAGTGAATACTTAGAATGATATACCTCAAATTATAGTTCGGCGACTGGATAGGCCCGCTCATGTGTTTACAACAGAAGAAGTAGTATATGAGAAACCTTGGTATTATGATATCAAGCATTTTCTCTAGACTCAGGAATACCCGACTGGTACTTCGAAGAAAGATAGAAAGACATTGAGAAGATTGGCTGGCAGTTTCTTCCTCATTGAAAATGTGTTATATAAGGGAAATTATGACATGGTCTTGCTCAGATGCGTGGATAGACACGAAACAAACATGTTGATGCATGAGATTCATGAAGGTTCATTTGGCACTCATGCCAATGGACATTCGATGGCTAAAAATATGCTAAGGGCGGGTTACTATTGGCTGATAATGGAATCTGATTGTTACAAATTTGCAAAGAAGTGTCATAAATGTCAAATTTATATAGACAAGGTTCATGTGCCTCCGACACTTCTCAATGTGATTTCCTCCCCGTGGCCTTTCTCTATGTGGGGTATTGATATGATTGGGATGATAGAACCCAAAGCTTCGAATGGACACCATTTTATCTTGGTAGCAATTGATTACTTCACCAAGTGGGTGGAGGTTGCTTCATATGCTAATGTCACTAAGCAGGTGGTTGTGCGCTTCATTAAGAATAATCTTATATGTCAGTATGGTGTGCCGAGCAGAATTATCACCGACAATGGCTCGAATCTGAACAACAAAATGATGACAAAATTGTGTGAAGAATTCAAGATTGTCCATCACAACTCATCTCCGTACAGGCCAAAGATGAATAGGGCTGTTGAAGCTGTTAATAAGAATATCAAGAAGATTATCCAGAAAATGGTTGTTACTTATAAGGATTGGCATGAAATGCTTCCTTTTGCTTTGCATGGATATCGAACATATGTCCTCACTTCAATAGGAGCAACCCCGTTCTCCCTTGTGTATGGAATGGAAGTTGTACTCCCATTCGAGGTTGAGATTCCCTCTTTGCGTGTGATAATGGAAACCAAGTTGACAGAGGCTGAATGGGTCCAGAACCGATTTGGACAATTGAATTTGATCAAAGAGAAGATAAATGACAGCTTTGTGTCATGGACAGTTATATCAGAAGAGAATGAAGAAAGCTTCTGATAAAAAGGTCAAACCTCATGAATTCAGAGAAGGCGACCTCGTGCTCAGGAAGATCATGTCTTTTAACACTGATTCTAGGGGCAAGTGGACTCCCAATTTTGAAGGCCCATATGTTGTCAAGAAAGCCTTCTCTGGCGGTGCATTAATTCTTGAAACTATGGATAGCGAGGAGTTCCCACGTCCCATGAATGCTGATGTAGTCAAGAAATACTTCGCCTAAAGAAATAAAAGAATAACTCGCTAAGTTGAAAACTCAAAAGGGCGACTTAGGCAAAAAAAGAGGGTCTCGGTTGGCCGAAAACCCGAAAGGGCGATCTAGGAAAAAATTTGAGACATAAACATAATAAATTTCCCGCTAAGTTGAAAACCCGCAAGGGCAGCTTAGGCAAAAGTTAGGGACTTTCTTGGCAAGTAACTACATCAGACAAGACTTGATCATTGAAGCAACAATCTTCTCGGATCCTCATCATACTTCAAACAGAAGTTGCTGCTCGGGATTTCAAAATTTGTTAGAGGTGATAGTGGTCATTGTATCTCAATGTATCTTTTCCATTATATATTATCATTTTCCGAACTTTGTAATCATCCATGGAGTCTCGCCATTCGCAGACTACCATTCTATTAATGAAGTTTGAGCTTTTACCCAATTCTTTGTATTTCTTTATTTTATTTAGCTTACGAAGACTTCATTTATTATTGATAATAACTGTCAAAGTAAAAGGATTAAAATAATAAAAGTGATTTTCAAAAAGAATTTATAATTTGCTTCTACTTTAAAATTTGTGACGTAAGAGAAAACAACAAAAACGGTGATCCCAGGGATGGACGAACTCCAGTTGTTTTGAGAAGTTTTTTGTTTCCCCTGGGAAGGTTTACTCAGGATGTTTTCGCTGTATTGGGTTTGTGACTCTAGTGTCCCCGGTCTAGTTTTGATTCATTTCTCCTATTTTCTGAGTTTGCATGATATGAAGATTCAATCCGAGAGTTCTCCATTGAAGTTTTAGTTTGTTTAATAGAGGTTCTTTCTTCCCAAAGAAGTTGGTACAATAATCACTCTTGAAGAACACAGGTCTCTGGTTTCTCTATTGAAGAACATATATTGGTTTTCCCTTTGAGGATGTGGTCTTAACCTCCCCAGTGAAGTCAGCACGAAATCCCAAGTTAATATCTTGACGATGGGACATTATACGCCTTAACAAAGTCTGTGTGTTTCCTCTTTCAAAATGGGCCGGAATTCCCCAGTGAATGTTTTGATGATTTGGTGTCCATCTGCTTTACCTGAAATTGACTTTGCAATCCCCAATAGAAGTGTTACTTTTAAAAACATTTGTTTCCCCGTTGAAGTCTGAGTGCTATTCCCAGGTGAATCCTGGAGAAGGATGTAATATCCCTATATCTGTACTATTTTTGTCGCTTGGATTTGTTTACTTCCGGATTATGTTTCTCCCCAGTAAAGTTAAACCGGGCAGTAGGTTTTGTTTCCTCAGTTGGCGCTTACTTTTTCTTGGATTGTTCATCTTGGATGTAATTTAGCTGAGTGTTGACTGTGCTCGAGTTGGTTTGTCCTGTTTACTCCCAGTGTTATATATATATATATATATTGTCAGCATACGCGCGATAACACTCATACATTCATACATACATCATGCATAGCTAAAATTGGCAAATCATCGCTCATTCACATTTTGTTGACATATTATCCTGTTTTGAAGAGTTATGTTATCCTCTCTCCAATAGAGTGTTGGCCTTAAGCAGAAAGTGTATATTCTTTCAATTTCCTCACTGAGTTACCCCTCGTGGAAGATTTTTGCTTTAGCCTTCTGGTGCAGCTCTTTGGCTTGATAGATTAGGTTTCCCTCTTGAGTTTATTTCTCAAAAGATGTATTTTAGTTGACTGTTTCACTCCAGTTTATTTCTGGTTTGAATCTTTGTTTCCCAGCATTATTATCACCTTGGATTTTTGCGAGCTTCGAGCATTGGTTTAGGAAATGTGCATTTATTTTGGCACGAGAAAACTTTTACCTCCTCAGTAAGAATATGTTGGCATTTCCCCAGGAAGTCATATTTCATTCCCCATGAAGCCGTATTGCTTTCCCCGGTGTGATACGGTGGGAGAACTGACTTGAGGTTTTGCGTTTGTATTCGCACTTGTTCGGTTTAGCAAGAGTCGCCACCGACTTTTTATTTTATCCTAAAGGAAAGGTTAAAAAGCACAGGAAAAACCTTTTGAGATGTTTCGTGGGTTCGGGGGGTAGGTTATGAAAAGGGAAGGTATTAGCACCCTTTTCATCCATGGTTATCCATGGGCTCTTAGTTACTTATTTAGATCACTTTCCTTGATTTTCAATTTCTTGAAATGGTGGTGTGTGTGTGTGTTTTTGAAAATGTTTTGAAAAAGATGCCTTGTCTAGGCAACCGTTGTAACAATTCTTTACTCGAATGTTTTACAAAGGTGTGTGTCTTTTCGAAAAGATGTTTCAAATGTTTTTGAAAGTTTGTCTTTGAAAGTGTTTGTGGAGTGTGGTTTTGAAAAGTAGGCAAGTGTGTTTTGCAAGTTTGATCAAGTAACTAAGAGTTGTCTACCCCTAAATTTACTCAAAGGTTTTTCTCATGTTTTAACCCTTTTAACAGTTTTGTTCCACCATTGTATTTGGTGGACAATCTTGTGTTAGGATGTTAACGGGACGGGCGCAGGTCATCGTATGGACCATGAATGCAATGGTGCCAAGTGTCTTTGGCAATTTTGCTTGAAGGGAATTGATCATTTTTAGGCAACTTTCGAAAGCGTCATCGAGGGACTATGATCATTTGAATTGTTTCGCCAAAGATACTCAACGTGCAAGCATGGCCCATTATTGAAGGCAACAAGCGGGATTATCCTAGGGGTGCAAGTGTGATTGTGTATTGATTTTCATGCATTTGTCTTGTATTAGGTTATCTAGCGTTTGATTTTATTTACATACAAACCCTAGGTCTAAACATGGTATATTTGAAAGCGATAAATTGCGGGAATTTAAAGTCTACGCTATTACAAATAAGTATCCGGGAGTGGGGGTACAAATATTTACAAATGGGGATGAGACTTAATAGGAGAGTGGTGCCCAAATAATTTACAACCAAATTGAATCGCATTCAATGTAAAATGTAATGTATAGCAATGTATAAGAATAAATCAATGTAAATGTATCAATGTATTTGTGTAAGTGTATGTGATTTATTTACAAGTGAGTAAAAATGTATTTATTAAGTATTGTTAACTTAATGTAAAATTAAGTAAGTATTTATTCTTTTTTGATTTTTGTTAATTATGTATAAAAACAAATGTTTTAGTTGAAGAAAAGTATTTAACTTTAAAAACTATTTTTTATGTATTTTGTTAATGTACAAAAAATTTAATTAAAAGAAAGTAGAAGTGTTTTAAGTTTAAGAAAAATTAATGTTTGTATATTCACTTTAAAATGTAATAAAAATAATAAAGAAAAGAAACAATTAAGAACATTTTATATAAGAAAAAAAAAGGGTGTTATTTATTTAACAAAATATTATATGTTAAGAAAAGAGTATTGTTAATTAAAATTTAATATAAAAAAAAGTATGAGTTAGTTTGAAATAAAAAAGGTTAAAGGATTAAATGGGCCTTATGGGGGTTTATGACCCAATCAAAACACATCAGACTAAGATAGGGGGGTATGCGCCTGATTTTGAGTTGGGCTTAGGTATTCTGAATGGGGCAAGGCCCATTGCGCTTCACAAATTGTAAGGGTTGTATGGTTTGGTTCATTTGGGATTAGGGTTTCAGTGAGTTACAGAGGCGTCGTTCATCACTTTTGTCCTCTTCATCTTCTTCGCCTGAGCTTCATCTTTCTCAAAATGGGACTACTGAATGCTTGTCTCCTCGCCTCAAGTTACTAGGCTCTGCCTCCATCTCCCTCTTTCCAAGGTTGGGCAAGACAGTGATGACACGAAAGGTATGAATCTGAGCTTTTTGTTGGCTTAACGCATTTTTTTGGGGTTTCAGTTCATATGTTATTAGTTCTGATTGATTTTTATTATTTGTTTCTGTTTGAGATGTGTAAAAATGAAGAGGAGATTATAACTTTGGGAGAAGGGATGGAGGAGGACGGCGGCGCTTCCGGTGGCCAGAGGCGGAGGGGGTAGTGGTGCTGAGCTTGCTCTGGTATTCCTGGTACTCGTATTTTCTTTTTGTTAGGTTTGATGATGATTTCCTGAAAACCTAGTTCATTCGTTTCTGAACACTTCTTTTCCTCTGATGATTTGCTTATATGCTTGCCCCTCTGATATGCTTGATACGCTGAGTTGCCTTGTATGTTTATGACCCTATGATGAGCCTAGCTCTGAGGGCTTTGTTGGTTCAGTTATTGTTTCAATTTGTTGAAGATGCTTGTACGATTCTGACTGAGATTGGGATTTTGAGTATTGCTTTTGTTGATGTTTATAACCCTGTGATGAATCATTCTGAGGGTTTTGGGATGGAATGCTTGCTTAGATAGTTTTGAGGCTTAGGCTTGATAAGGCTTAAGGGTTTGAAGTTGTCTGTTTATGTTTGTTTCTGGTATAGGCTTCAGCAGTTTGTTTTCTGGCTTTTTGTACTGGTTTTTGACAGGTTGATGGCTTAGGCTTGATATGCTTAACACAATCTTGAACAAGTTTGGAGGGTTTGATGGTTTATTTGGCTTTGGGGACAAGTTTTACAGGTTATGTGTTGTTTGAGGCAGGTTGATGGTTTTCAAGCTTTGAGCTGGTTTGTTATTTTGTTATGTATTCTGCCTCCCTTTTACTGTGTTCAGATATGCTTGTTTATATCTTTTTCTCAAGCCTAAGCATGTAAGCCTTTTTCTCTTCTCTCTTCTCTCTCTCCAACAGAAAAGCATTTTTTATTGCTTATTTGTACTATTTCTGAAAAAGCAACTGGCCTAGGAAAATGATGATTTTGAACCTTGCTTGCATTGTGGTTTAGCTCTGCATATCTCTTTTCTCTGTGTACTTTCAAGATTTTCTGCATATTGTGTGTACTTCTTTGACAGCCTTATGCCTTTTGATATCTTTGGACAGTTGGTTGACATCTTTGGCTTAGTTTGGTTATGTTGTTCAGTTTGGACTTTGTTGACAATTTATGAACTATGCAGCTTTATGCACTTTTCAATTGATTTGCCTCTTTTGGTTGAAAATTTGAAACTAGGCAGCCTGTGTGACAATTTTGAATTTGTGCAATTGTAACTTTGTGCATTTCATACTTTATTTGCAAGCATACTTTTATCCCTCTTTGTGAACCAAGAGTGATTTTGTGATTTGCAGAGAGGGCAAACAAACTGATTCCGGCCAGTTACTTTTAATGATGAATTTTAAACTATTTGTCTGCCTTTAATTTTATCTGCATTGACTTCTTTTTTTTTCTTCTTTCTTGCAGGTAAAATCAATTGAGCAAAGGAGGAGTAGCAGTAGAAGATGAAGATTTCAAGACCTTTAGGACATAGCTTTATTTCAATTTTAATCGTTTGTAATAATATTAATGTAAATAACTGTAAATAAATTTACAGTATTTAAATAATATCTGTAACAAACAATTCAAAATGAATAAACATCCTTTTTTAATTCTTCTTCAAATGTTTATTTAATTACTTATAATTCTTAAATTATAATAAATGGAAATAAATCCCAGTTATTCTAACTTAGAATAAATAAACAATTAATAAACATTGTGGTCTTAGCATAAACCCGGTGTCTCAATTAACCATAGCAATACACAGTCAATCACAACAAATGCCCAAATGTCCTTTCCTTTTACTGATTAAACCAAACACTGCAAGTCCTCAATTCAATTGCCTCAATCCAAATCTCAGAGTAAACTGAAAAGAACTGTAGAATTAATTCTTTCTGAGAAATATGCGCACAAAACCCTAGTTCTTGATTAAATGCCAAAGAAGCGTCTGTCTGATCAAACTTTGAGCCAAACTCAACCAAACCCTAATAATTCGCTTGAACTGTTCCAGAGCCATGAAAACCCTAATTTGGATAGACTGATAAGAAAAAGTCTGTTTGACTGATTCTTATGCCAATCTGAAAAAGTCAGGGAAAACCCGAAGCTGTGATTTCTTGTGGAAAAAGAGGAGGGCAAATTCTGGGGTACAACAGTTGCCCCTGTTCAATCTTCTTGAACCTGAAGAGTTAGATTGGCAAGTTTGCCTTTCGCGACTCGAGGGTAAAAGGAGATTGGACACTAGAGTGCCCAAAAAATTTGCACTCGGTGATGTGATGGTAGAGGGAATGGGCTTAAAGATGCCATTTGGTGGTGGGCTTAGATATGCCATCAAGGGATGTGACAGAATCTTGTCGGGGGATGGGCTTAGAGATGCCATCTGGAAGTTACTGGTAGAAGGATGGGCTTAGAGATGCCATCTGAAGGTGATTGTTGAACTGTACGTCATTGGTGAGTGGATGAGTATCAGAAAGGTATCCATGTTTTGGAACGTCTCTGAACTGAGGGTCTGAATAAGCAATAGATTGACATCCGTATCTGGAAGCATCCGTAAACTGTTTTCAGAAGTCTTGAAGTTGAATAAGCAATAGAGCAACATCCGTTGTTGGGAAGCGTCCGTAAACTGTTTTCAAAAGTTGCATCTGAACAAGCGATAGGTTGACATCCGTTACTGGAGAACCCGTGAACTGTTTTCAGAAGTTGAGAAGAATCTGAATAAGCGATAGGTTAACATCCGTTACTGGAGAACCTGTGAACTGTTTTCAGAAGTCTTGAGTCTGAACAAGCGATAGATTAGCATCCGTTACTGGAGAATCCGTAAACTGTTTTCAGAAGTTGAGAAGAATTTGAACAAGCGATAGGTTAACATCCGTTACTGGAGAACCCGTGAACTGTTTTCAGAAGTCTTGAGGTTGAATAAGCAATAGATCAGCATCCATGTTGGGAAGCGTCCGTGAACTTGATTAAAAAGTTGAAGTTAAAGCTTAATAATCTTATCCTGAAAATGGTAAAATATTAGCTGATACACAAAGTTATGTTGCATGAAATGTATGATGCAATGTATGTTATATCAATGTTTATGATATGAATGTAATGAATGCGCATGTAAGCTGATGAGCTGTCTTGCTGAGGATAGATGGATCCTGGATAGCTGGAGATAAAAGAATCTTGACTGCTGCCGGGGAAAGTAATTCCTTGACTGCTGCTGGGGAGGGCAAGAATCTTTTGATTGTTGAAGATGAGAAGTCCTGGGACCACTGTTGGGGAATCAGGAGCTTGGGTTGTATGCCAATCTACTGGGGATTCCTGTCTTGAGGGGATCTTCACTGTAGAATATTTGAATACTCTGTGAGGAACTGAGAATGAGAGTCTTCACTCTGCTTGGGGATTGATAGTTGGAAGTTTTAGCTCCGCTGGGGATTGACAGTTTTTGGCTCCACTGGGGATTGACAGTTTTGGCTCCACTGGGGATTTTGAAACTTGACTCTGAGGGGAGTTAGCTTCTGGAAGGCTCTCTGGCTGGGGAAATCAGCTTTAAGAAAGCTCTTGCTCTGGTGAGGATCCTGAAGTTAAACTCTGTTTGGGGAATTGAGAACTCAGGTTATATGCCACTTTGAGAATGAGAATCTTCATTCTGTTGGGGGTCAGAAATTGGGAGTGTACCAATCTTCTGAGGTGATGAGAATCTTCATGCTGTTAACAGTCAGAAACTTGGAGTATACCAATCTTCTGAGGTTTTAAGGATGAGAGTCTTCATTCTTGAGAGAAACAGATTTTTCAGTTGTCTGTTGTCTTGTTGGTGGTTGTAATTTCCAGCAGGTGATGTGGGAATTTTTTGATGATTACTACTTCAAAAGATGAAGGAACCTTGATGATTACTACTTCAAAAGATGAAGGAACCTTGATGATTACTACTTCAAAAGATGAAGGAATCTTGATGACTACTACTCCAACAGATGAAGGAACCTTGATGATTACTACTTCAAAAGATGAAGGAACCTTGATGATTACTACTTCAAAAGATGAAGGAACCTTGATGATTACTACTTCAAAAGATGAAGGAACCTTGATGATTACTACTTCAAAAGATGAAGGAACCTTGATGATTACTACTTCAAAAGATGAAGGAACCTTGATGATTACTACTTCAAAAGATGAAGGAACCTTGATGATTACTACTTCAAAAGATGAAGGAACCTTGATGATTACTACTTCAAAAGATGAAGGAACCTTGATGATTACTACTTCAAAAGATGAAGGAACCTTGATGATTACTACTTCAAAAGATGAAGGAACCTTGATGATTACTACTTCAAAAGATGAAGGAACCTTGATGATTACTACTTCAAAAGATGAAGGAACCTTGATGATTACTACTTCAAAAGATGAAGGAACCTTGATGATTACTACTTCAAAAGATGAAGGAACCTTATCTGTCGATCAATCTACATATGTTAAGAATGCTGTTGAAATGTAATTTGTTCTGGAGAATAAATCCTTGACAAATGTTGGGGAAATAAGCCCATGACTGCAGGTCTGCTAGAGAGGTTTCATCACTGCCCCCAGTATCAGATGCATGTGATATTGCAAGGAAACTTGGATTGTTCGTAACCCTTGAGATTGACATTCGAATGCCCCAAGTGATGGTGAGGGAGACTTGCCCCAGGTTAATCTGCAATTGAGAGATTTGTTGAAATCTTGACTGGACTGCCCCAGGTTAACTGAACTTTGAAAGATCTGTTGAAACCTTGACTGGACTGCCCCAGGTTAATTGAATTTTGAAAGATTTTGTTGAAATCTTGACTGGACTTCCCCAGGTTAACTGAACTTTGAAAGATCTGTTGAAGCCTTGACTGGACTGCCCCAGGTATGCTGGATAGTGACATGTCATGCCCCCCTGTTGATAGGAGATTTTTGTCAATGGAAGTGTCGTTCCTTCTTGAAGTGACTTTGTTCACTGAGAGAGTTTTCGTTCCTCCGAACATTCGTTGTATGAATTTCTTCACTGTCAAACAAAAAGCTAAATGCAAACAGTGATATTCAAGCAATGCAAAGTTTATGTCTGTCTTGAAGTTTTGAAAAATGCGTTTTTTAGCAGAAAACTTTTCATAAGACAAATTCAACATAAGATTTAGAGCAAAGCCTTACAGGAGTCAGGATACCTTTTGTAACAGTATGCTTTTGAACTAACCCATGCTTCAATTAGGACTTTTGAAGGGTTGTAACGTGGCTTGGTTCACGGTTTAAGAAACAAAGGATAAAGGCTCAAAGTATATTTGTACCCACCCGCTCTTCGTGATATTCTTCAATCCTAAGCTCAGTTAATTGTGTGTCGCACTCTATTCGAGTTTGGAACGACTTTTTGGGTGATGGTTCCCCAATTGAATTTGGAGGGCAGTCATTCTCTCCTTTTTTCTTTTGCAACATTTTTCATGTTGTTGAGGATTTGTAATGACCTCTTTCTTTTGATTTGTTATCCCTAACTTTTGCCTGACTGTTTCTGTTTCCGAGATTACAGTCAGCGGGATGCCCCAGCTTTCTTAAGCTTCCTTTGTAGGTTTTGGCTCAATGGGCTTTTCTTTTTTGAGAGATAATGATTGCCTATGAGATAAGGAACCACCCTTGTCAAAGAAATGTTTTTCTTTTTGATGTCATTCGTTGTATTACGAACTGGGAGTTGGCGACTTTAATGCACATTTTTCTTTTTGAATTAACTGAGATACTACCCGGCCCCAGGTTTATATCAAAGGTTTTGATTGTTTAGAACAGAAAACTCCTACTTCTTTGGCTCGAAGGGGTTGACTAGGGATTATCTTCCTTATAACTCCAGTGTTTGGGAATTGAAAGAAATGCCTGTACATCATCAGCAAGGTCTGTTCAAAAGCATATTGTATGAGATTATGGTATTGTTTCGTCATCCTCCCTCTAAAGGCTTGCAGCTTTTTATCAAGAGTCAAATATCATAGAGAAAGTAGAAAGCATAGTTCAAGTGTAATGAAAATGAGTGGATCAAATCAAGACAAACATATGCAATGCATTAATGAAACAGAGTTTGACATTAACAGATAATTGTTTGAACAATAAAAGAAATTACAACTTTGAAAATTCAAATGAAACAAAGGCGCTCCCAATGATTTGGCATAGTAGCAGTGATCACATTTGGAGTCTCCGGAGGGTCAAAACTTGATCTCTTCGGCATCAATCAAGTCTTGAATCTGGTTCTTCAAAGTCCAACAGTTGTCAGTGTCATGCCCAGGACTGTCAGAATGGTAGGCACATCTCACACTCGGGTTATACTTGGAAGAGGAAGTATCAAGATTTTGAGGAGGATCCTTTAGTGTGATTAGCTTCAACTTCAGCAAATGTTGTAATGCTTGAGACAAAGGCATGTTGATGTCAGTGTACTGCCTTTCTTGATATCTTACCCTACGCCTCTTGCCCCGTTTTTGTTGAACAGTCGTGGGATCAGAGATCAGGATTGCCCCTATATGTTGATCATGACGACCCTTTTGACCAGTCACTGTATTGGACTCTTTCTTTCCGTTGTAGGGAATTATCTGAGTATCCGAGGATGTAGGTCCTTGGATCTTTCCACTTTTGATGCCAGCCTCGACCCTTTCACCGGTCAGTATTAGCTCGGTGAACCCGGCTGAGGAGCTTCCAATTAAGTGATTGAAGAAAGGCCCAGTCAAAGTTCCCATGAAGATGTCAATCAGCTCTCTGTCAGTTAAAGGGGGTTGCACCCTACCAGCCAGATCTCTCCATCTTTGGGCATATCCTTTGAAGCTCTCGTCGGAACCCATGGTCATGCTCTGCAACTGCACACGAGTCGGTGCAAGATCAGCATTATACTGATATTGTTTGTAAAAAGCAGTAGCCAAGTCCCCCCAGGTGTGGATGCGAGAACTCTCCAATTGATAGAACCACTCGAGTTGAGTCCCTACCAGGCTTTCTTGGAAGAAATGGATCCAAAGCTTTGGATCAGCTGTGTATGGTTGAATCTTGCGGACATAAGATCTTAGATGCATCTGAGGGCAAGAGACTCCATCGTACAGAGCAAATGTAGGGACTTTTAACTTTGGCGGAATGACCAATCCAGGAACCAAACCCAAGTCCACTAGATCCAAGCCAGGTATTTGTTGAACCTCCATAGCATTGAGGTGATCCTCCAACTGTTTGTACTTGTCGTCAGCGGGAGGATGTTGTTCCTCGGAGTAGTCAGCCTCCTCTTCAACAATCTCCACATTATGGTCTTCTTCAAAACTATCTCCCGTGTTGGATGGAGTTGCAAGGTCTTGGGCTTTAGGTCTTCTCCTCAAGTTCAGGATGCCCGCTGATTTCTTGGACTTCTTCTTCTTGTCTTTGAGAAGGAGAGCTTTCAGATCCTCCTGCCCCTTCCCCATAGCTAGAAGCATTTGCTGGAATTGAGCGTTTTGAGCTTGGAGATCTTTCACCGTTTATTCTGTATCCATCTTACTGAAATAAACAGTAGGAAGATAAGGAGACTTGTAGGGAGAAACCTGTTATGCAATGATATGTATGATATATGTATGCAATGTTTTCAAGGATCTCTTGGGGTAAACACAAGAGAATGTTATAGGTTGAACTTCGATCTTTGATTGGAGAACTTTGCACCAGTGGATGTCTTTCCACGAGAATCGAGCTCACCATGTCAAGTGGGTTATAGCCCCTGATTCAAGTTGTTGCACTTGATCTTTGATGGCATTTGTTTAGAGGAGAAACCTCTTGCCCTTTGGTAGACGTCTGGTTCAACGTGACCCTACATCAAAAGAACCCTCGAGATCCTTGAAATGGTGATGGAAAATGCTATGGTATGATGTCATGATGTTATGTACATACATGCAAAAGAAAGTAAGTGTATATACAGGTAATCATATTCACACAAAGCAAACAAGTCCTTAGGTTTAGGCTTGCACGGGGTTGTAGGTAAGTACCCTCTTGAAGTTAGTTGGCTCATCCTGTCCTAAAATAGAAACTGGGTTCTAAGGAGCTCAATATCATTGGATTGTTTTCTGTGTTCATTGTTTTGGTTTAGCCACTTAACTGGCGACCAAAATATTCCAAGAAAACAACCCTCAATGAGTGTAGTATCGAGTATCTACCAACTTCGGACTCCACCAAAGTCGGTCATCTCACTACCCCTAAAAAGGCTAAGATGGTCAATTAAGGTTCTAAGAGTTCGTTAGTGCTTCACGACATCACTCAGCGGCCCCGTACTCTCCTTGATTGAACTCAAGGGTTACCGGTACTCACAAATATGTCACACTAACATAGCTTACTGCTTCAACCATGTCGGTATACCCCGCACAGTTATCTCACAGTTTTATTGCTATTTACCTAAAAAGGTGCCCCCAAATCCGGGTGTAAGATTTACAACAAACCCAAACAAGGACCCAAAAAATAAAGCAATCAAAAGCAATCAAAGCAAGTATGTAAAAGTGATCTAAACCCTAAGGTAACCCCACTTTTAAGTTTTTTTATCCCCAGCAGAGTCGCCAGTTCTGTGATACGGCGGGAGAACTGACTTGAGGTTTTGCGTTTGTATTCGCACTTGTTCGGTTTAGCAAGAGTCGCCACCGACTTTTTATTTTATCCTAAAGGAAAGGTTAAAAAGCACAGGAAAAACCTTTTGAGATGTTTCGTGGGTTCGGGGGGTAAGTTATGAAAAGGGAAGATATTAGCACCCTTTTCATCCATGGTTATCCATGGGCTCTTAGTTACTTGTTTAGATCACTTGCCTTGATTTTCAATTGCTTGAAATGGTGGTGTGTGTGTGTGTGTGTTTTTGAAAATGTTTTGAAAAAGATGCCTTGTCTAGGCAACCGTTGTAACAATTCTTTACTCGAATGTTTTACAAAGGTGTGTGTCTTTTCGAAAAGATGTTTCAAATGTTTTTGAAAGTTTGTCTTTGAAAGTGTTTGTGGAGTGTGGTTTTGAAAAGTAGGCAAGTGTGTTTTGCAAGTTTGATCAAGTAACTAAGAGTTGTCTACCCCTAAATTTACTCAAAGTTTTTTCTCATGTTTTAACCCTTTTAACAGTTTTGTTCCACCATAGTATTTGGTGGACAATCTTGTGTTAGGATGTTAACGGGACGGGCGCGGGTCATCGTATGGACCATGAATGCAATGGTGCCAAGTTTCTTTGGCAATTTTTCTTGAAGGGACTTGATCATTTTTAGGCAACTTTCGAAAGCGTCATCGAGGGACTATGATCATTTGAATTGTTTCGCCAAAGATACTCAACGTGCAAGCATGGCCCATTATTGAAGGCAACAAGCGGGATTACCCTAGGGGTGCAAGTGTGATTGTGTATTAATTTTCATGCATTTGTCTTGTATTAGGTTATCTAGCGTTTGATTTTATTTACATACAAACCCTAGGTCTAAACATGGTATATTTGAAAGCGATAAATTGCGGGAATTTAAAGTCTACGCTATTACAAATAAGTATCCGGGAGTGGGGGGTACAAATATTTACAAATGGGGATGAGACTTAATAGGAGAGTGGTGTCCAAATAATTTACAACCAAATTGAATCGCATTCAATGTAAAATGTAATGTATAGCAATGTATAAGAATAAAGCAATGTAAATGTATCAATGTATTTGTGTAAGTGTATGTGATTTATTTACAAGTGAGTAAAAATGTGATTATTAAGTATTGTTAACTTAATGTAAAATTAAGTAAGTATTTATTCTTTTTTGATTTTTGTTAATTATGTATAAAAACAAATGTTTTAGTTGAAGAAAAGTATTTAACTTAAAAAACTATTTTTTATGTATTTTGTTAATGTACAAAAATTTTAATTAAAAGAAAGTAGAAGTGTTTTAAGTTTAAGAAAAATTAATGTTTGTATATTCACTTTAAAATGTAATAAAAATAATAAAGAAAAGAAACAATTAAGAACATTTTATATAAGAAAAAAAAAGGGTGTTATTTATTTAACAAAATATTATATGTTAAGAAAAGAGTATTGTTAATTAAAATTTAATGTAAAAAAAAGTATGAGTTAGTTTGAAATAAAAAAGGTTAAAGGATTAAATGGGCCTTATGGGGGTTTATGACCCAATCAAAACACATCAGACTAAGATAGGGGGGGGGGGGGTATGCGCCTGATTTTGAGTTGGGCTTAGGTATTCTGAATGGGGCAAGGCCCATTGCGCTTCACAAATTGTAAGGGTTGTATGGTTTGGTTCATTTGGGATTAGGGTTTCAGTGAGTTACAGAGGCGCCGTTCATCACTTTTGTCCTCTTCATCTTCTTCGCCTAAGCTTCATCTTTCTCAAAATGGGACTACTGAATGCTTGTCTCCTCGCCTCAAGTTACTAGGCTCTGCCTCCATCTCCCTCTTTCCAAGGTTGGGCAAGACAGTGATGACACGAAAGGTATGAATCTGAGCTTTTTGTTGGCTTAACGCATTTTTTTGGGGTTTCAGTTCATATGTTATTAGTTCTGATTGATTTTTATTATTTGTTTCTGTTTGAGATGTGTAAAAATGAAGAGGAGATTATACCTTTGGGAGAAGGGATGGAGGAGGACGGCGGCGCTTCCGGTGGCCAGAGGCGGAGGGGGTAGTGGTGCTGAGCTTGCTCTGGTATTCCTGGTACTCGTATTTTCTTTTTGTTAGGTTTGATGATGATTGCCTGAAAACCTAGTTCATTCGTTTCTGAACACTTCTTTTCCTCTGATGATTTGCTTATATGCTTGCCCCTCTGATATGCTTGATACGCTGAGTTGCCTTGTATGTTTATGACCCTATGATGAGCCTAGCTCTGAGGGCTTTGTTGGTTCAGTTATTGTTTCAATTTGTTGAAGATGCTTGTACGATTCTGACTGAGATTGGGATTTTGAGTATTGCTTTTGTTGATGTTTATAACCCTGTGATGAATCATTCTGAGGGTTTTGGGATGGAATGCTTGCTTAGACAGTTTTGAGGCTTAGGCTTGATAAGGCTTAAGGGTTTGAAGTTGTCTGTTTATGTTTGTTTCTGGTATAGGCTTCAGCAGTTTGTTTTCTGGCTTTTTGTACTGGTTTTTGACAGGTTGATGGCTTAGGCTTGATATGCTTAACACAATCTTGAACAGGTTTGGAGGGTTTGATGGTTTATTTGGCTTTGGGGACAAGTTTTACAGGTTATGTGTTATTTGAGGCAGGTTGATGGTTTTCAAGCTTTGAGCTGGTTTGTTATTTTGTTATGTATTCTGCCTCCCTTTTATTGTGTTCAGATATGCTTGTTTATATCTTTTTCTCAAGCCTAAGCCTGTAAGCCTTTTTCTCTTCTCTCTTCTCTCTCTCCAACAGAAAAGCATTTTTTATTGCTTATTTGTGCTATTTCTGAAAAAGCAACTGGCCTAGGAAAATGATGATTTTGAACCTTGCTTGCATTGTGGTTTAGCTCTGCATATCTCTTTTCTCTGTGTACTTTCAAGATTTTCTGCATATTGTGTGTACTTCTTTGACAGCCTTATGCCTTTTGATATCTTTGGACAGTTGGTTGACATCTTTGGCTTAGTTTGGTTATGCTGTTCAGTTTGGACTTTGTTGACAATTTATGAACTATGCAGCTTTATGCACTTTTCAATTGATTTGCCTCTTTTGGTTGAAAATTTGAAACTAGGCAGCCTGTGTGACAATTTTGAATTTGTGCAATTGTAACTTTGTGCATTTCATACTTTATTTGCAAGCATACTTCTATCCCTCTTTGTGAACCAAGAGTGATTTTGTGATTTGCAGAGAGGGCAAACAAACTGATTTCGGCCAGTTACTTTTAATGATGAATTTTAAACTATTTGTCTGCCTTTAATTTTATCTGCATTGACTTCTTTTTTTTCTTTCTTTCTTGCAGGTAAAATCAATTGAGCAAAGGAGGAGTAGCAGTAGAAGATGAAGATTTCAAGACCTTTAGGACATAGCTTTATTTCAATTTTAATCGTTTGTAATAATATTAATGTAAATAACTGTAAATAAATTTACAGTATTTAAATAATATCTGTAACAAACAATTCAAAATGAATAAACATCCTTTTTTAATTCTTCTTCAAATGTTTATTTAATTACTTATAATTCTTAAATTATAATAAATGAAAATAAATCCCAGTTATTCTAACTTAGAATAAATAAACAATTAATAAACATTGTGGTCTTAGCATAAACCCGGTGTCTCAATTAACCATAGCAATACACAATCAATCACAACAAATGCCCAAATGTCCTTTCCTTTTACTGATTAAACCAAACACTGCAAGTCCTCAATTTAAATGCCTCAATCCAAATCTCAGAGTAAACTGAAAAGAACTGTAGAATTAATTCTTTCTGAGAAATATGCGCACAAAACCCTAGTTCTTGATTAAATGCCAAAGAAGCGTCTGTCTGATCAAACTTTGAGACCAAACTCAACCAAACCCTAATAATTCGCTTGAACTGCTCCAGAGCCATGAAAACCCTAATTTGGATAGACTGATAAGAAAAAGTCTGTTTGACTGATTCTTACACCAATCTGAAAAAGTCAGGGAAAACCCGAAGCTGTGATTTCTTGTGGAAAAAGAGGAGGGTATATTTTGGGGTACAACACCCGGTAAGTCATTTCTATAAATCTTACTATAACAGCAAGTAGTAGGTCTCTTTATTTGAGAAACTCATGTTTCTCCGTAAAAGTCGACGTTACTTTTTTGTTATCTTCTCTGTGACTGGATAGTTTGTAGTTCATTGTCAAATTACTCCAGTGGATGGCAAGTCTTTCAATATCGCAGAGACAGTTCGTTGTGAAATCTTTGCAAGTGGAAGTCTTTTTATTTGAGACGTCTTATATATTACCCTTTCCAGGCGGAGTGCCTCGGTTAAAGAAGAAGTTGAGACCCATTCTAAGTGAAATGCCAGAATTTTGGGGAAAACATGTTATCTTTTTTCTACCCTCAGTGAATGTTGGTAGTTCATCATCAGTGAACGGCGATGCAATGATATATTTTCTCTCTACCTTCCGTGAAAGTTGGTAGGTTACCATCAGTGAAAGTTGGTGATTGTTATCTTTTTGCTACCTTCAGTGAATGTTGGTAGTTCATCGTTAGTGAACAGCGATGTTATGATATATTTTCTCTCTACCTTCAGTGAAAGTTGGTAGGTCACCATCAGTGAAAGTTGGTGATTGTTATCTTTTTGCTTCCCTCAGTGAACGTTGGTAGTTCATCGTCAGTGAACGGCAATGCTATGATATATTTTATCTCTACCTTTAGTGAAAGTTGGTAGGTCACCATCAGTGAAAGTTTGTGATTGTTATCTTTTTGCTACCCTCAGTGAACATTGGTAGTTCATCGTCAGTGAACGATGATGCTATGATATATTTTCTCTCTACCTTCAGTGAAAGTTGGTAGGTCACCATCAGTGAAAGTTGTTGATTGTTATCTTTTTGCTACCCTCAGTGAACGTTGGTAGTTCATCATCAGTGAACGATGATGCTATGATATATTTTCTCTCTACCTTCAGTTAAAGTTGGTAGGTCACCATCAGTGAAAGTAGGTGATTCTTATCTTTTTGCTACCCTCAGTGAACGTTGGTAGTTCATCGTCAATGAACAGTGATGCTATGATATATTTTCTCTCTACCTTCAGTGAAAGTTGGTAGGTCACTGTTGTACCCCAAAATTTTCCCTCCCATATTTCTCAATACATTTCAAATGAGGTCCTCAAATTGCTCAAAGAAGTCCAAGAGTTGACCAGACAAACTCTCTCCTAAGGCAGTCTACCTCAAATTAGGGTTTCAGTTTGCATAAAGATGTTTGAATCAAAAGGGTCCCAAATTCTCACTATTATCCTAATATGTTCTTAAGATCATCCATGCCAAGTTTCAAGTCTTGCAGGGGAATTTTGCTCAGTCAATTGCTCAAATGCCTGAAAATCGACAGTGTTAGGGCAAAAGTCAATTGTGTCCTACATACAGTCAAACTTCAAGATTTTTGGTCAACATCCTCATTCCGAAGTATTATTCATAATTTTATCAAGGGTTGATTATGATTCCTCAAAGATTGCTCACAATTCATTAAAACCCAAAAGTTGCTAAATTAGGGTTTTGTAGGAAAAGTCAACTCAACTTTGACCAAGCATAACTTTCTCATACTTTATCAAAAATGACCTATCCAAAGCTAATTTTGAATAGGATTCAATTCCCTACAATTCATATTCATCTCCCAAGTTCAAAATATGAACTTACAAGAAGTTATGAATTTGGACATTATAGGTCATTTTGGAAAGTCAACAAAAACACCTTTTTTGTCAAAGCTTCATACATGAACATGGAAGACTCAATTGAGATTAGACCAAAAGGGTTGCTTATAGGACATCTTGAGCTTTCTAAAAAGTCCAAGAAAACATCTCTAGGGTCAAAATTGAAGGAGTTATGCATTGGTGAAGTTGACCTTTTTTACAAAATTGTCAAAAGACAAATGTGGCCAAAATTGCAATTTTTGTCAAATAGGCCCAACTTTTTGTGCTTGCATTGAGATTGTAACATGGTCCACGACCCATGAGCCCTTCCACTTGTCATTCTTTTATTTTTATCATTTATCTTGATTTTATTTCATTTAAATCAAATAAAATCAATAATAAATAATGAAAATATCAAAAATCATTTAAACCTTGAGATTTTGTGCATATTTCAGGTCCATGAATAGCTAGCAATGAGATCAAATCGTGCAAGGCTTGTTTGGACAGAAAAAGATTGGAATTTGCTTGTTTTGGAAAGATTTGATGCAAGAGTGAATCAATGATCAAATCTTCATAAATGGCCAAGATTTGATGCAAGTTTTCACCCTAATTGATTCTATGATATATATTGAACAAATCCAAAGCAAAATCATGAGGGTTGGAGTTGTGAGAGAGCATAACCATATTCAAAAAAGTCATTAAAAAGTGTGAAATCATTCTTGCAGTTAGAAGGAAATTCAGGCCATTCCAAGATCACCATTCGTATCCTGGACCTTCTCTGAAGCAGATACGATCGTTTGCAAGCATCCATACAGCCAGAAACTCAAACTACAGACCCACGGTTTGCCCTTCAAACTCAAAATCCATTCTTGCAATTTATGCAGCATTAGCACGTTTCAATGACATATATGTGTTTGTTAATGTATTTGCAATATTTTGGTTATACTCAATTGAGTTTTTGATGCCCATACTGAGATCCACCATTGCTAGGTTTTCCTTGCTCGTTTTAGAGTTTTCTCATGCAGGTAAAATTGGCCCAAAAGAGGGGTACCATGGTGTTCATAAGGCCAAGACAAACTGACATGTACCATTAGTTTTCGTTTATCATGCTTGCAGTGAGTTTTGGAAAATCACAGGGTTGTACCTACGCCCTTTTGTCTGTAGGTAAAAGTCTCCAAACTTTTAGCAATGGAAGGAGGTAGAAGATGATGGCGTGGCGTGGTGTGATTTGTCCATTCAAACTTCTCGCTTTTTATAATTAATTATCTCGTTTTCCGTTATAATAATTGTTGCTTGTTTCAGATACAAAAGAACCATCCAGCCCAGCTGGCAAGCACGCTATGGCCAGATGCTAAAGGGCCTGTGTTCGATCCCCAGGTCCCCTTGTTTCTTCATTATTATTTTGCTATGTGTATTTCCATGCGCAGGCTTCTCATAAATCCACCATAAGTCATCAGCTTTCAACCATTGGATCTATAGCAAACCAAATCTAACGCCTGACACATGAAGGTCTACCATGGGCCTAGTCAAACTTGCAACATGGAATCTGAAGAGTCAACGTGGGCCAAGGGATTTTGGGCTCAGAAAATGCTATGGACACCCCCTCTATTGCTAGCATAACCAGGCCCATTCCAATTTCTTTTCTTTTCTTTAATTTATTTTGTTTAAATTTATTTTCTAAATCACAAATTTAATTCTTTTTCACAAAAAAACTCATAAAATCAATTTTCATCAAATTAGAATTTAGGCTTTTTATTTTATTTAATTTAATAATTAGTTTAATTTAATTTTAGGGTAATTTTAACCTTTTTGTAAATAAATTTAAAACAAATTAGAAATTAGGGTTTTGTTTAATTTTATTTTTATTTTCTTTTCTTAAAATAACCAAAATGCAAAAATAGGTCAAAATTAATTATTTTTCTTAATTTAAATTAATTAGTAACTAGGTTTATATTTATTCATTAAAACCTTATTTTCTTAAAATAATCAAAAACAACAAAAAATGATTTTTCTTTTCAATTAGGTTTAGACGGGGTCAAAACCCTAATTTTTTCTCGTTCTCGTTTCATCGCGCGCGTTTATCCTTTTTACAATATTAATGTAACTGCTCATGGTATGTAATAGTTTAATTAGGATTTTTATTTTATTTATCGTTTTACGGGTTTTTGGCTATGTAATTAATCCCCTCCCCGAAGCCTTGTAATAGCGTAGTTTTATTTCTCGCATTTTAATTTTCGCAAATATTAACTGTTAGATGTATGATAATAGGATTGCATGACAAGAATGTGTGTTAATTTAAAATGGCTAGCAAACCCTAATGTACAAAGATAATAACTGAAATCAAATCACTCGCACATGCGCACGGTATACTCTCACTTCGATTGCCTTCGGTAAACGATCATTAAGTATAGGGTGTTTTAGTGGTCGCTCTCTTATCTAAACAAAGATGAAATGTCCCATTCAGAAATGTTGCCTAGGAAATGTTGCCTCAGAAAGGTTGCCTCGGAAATGTTTCCTCGAATATGATCTTAAGACACTAGGGTTATTACTAAGACGTCCTAACATTGCTTTAGTGATTGTACGTCCCTTTCGAATTGACCCTTACAACTCCAACGACGGTGCTACCTACTCACTAATAGTGGGATAACACTGTCTAAAGGAAACAAGAACAGAAAAATTCTTTTTTCGAGTAGGTAGATGCTAGTAGGTACTTGCTCAAAATAAACTTTTCCACACTTACACTCTTTTCAAACAAAGTTTTCAAAAACACTTCGTAACACTCTTGAGGACTGATACAAGGGTTAAAATGAAGTAAAACAAAACTTTTCAAAACACACAAACACGGAAGCAATTTTCAAAATGATGAGCAAGTACCTAAGAGCCGTGGAAAACCACAGATGGAAAGGGTGCTAACACCTTCCCTTTCTATAATCTACCCCCCGTACTCAAAATCTCGAAAAAGGAATTTTTCTGTGTTTTTTTCCTTTCCAGTTGGATAAAATAAAATTCGGTGGCAACTCTTGCTTACTGCGACATTTTGCAAACACAAACGCAAAACGCAAACCAGCATTTTCCTAAAACAGTCTGGTTCTGCCATCGTATCACAGTCACCATCAGTGAAAGTAGGTGATTGTTATCTTTTTTCTACCCTCAGTGAACGTTGGTAGTTCATCGTCAGTGAACGGTGATGCTATGATATATTTTCTCTCTACCTTCAGTTAAAGTTGGTAGGTCACCATTAGTGAAAGTTGGTGATTGTTATCTTTTTTCTACCCACAGTGAACGTTGGTAGTTCATCATCAGTGAAAGGAGATGCTATGATATTCTCTTTTCCTTCTACCTTCAGTAAACGTTGGTAGCTCACCTTCAGTGAACGTCGGTGTTGTCATTTCTTTTCTCTTTCCACCTACATTGAACGTTGGTAGCTTCACCTTCAGTAGAAGTTGGTGTATCCTTGGACCATTTTACCATCCTTCCTTATTCAGGTCTTTTTGATCCACCAGTGATTTATTTTCCTGGTTGGGTTACTCCCTTGTTTCTTTATTTTGTTACATCCCCAATGGTGTTTTGTGTCCCTTTGAAGTTGTCCATATGCACTCATATTAATAAGCATTGCATGGCATCTTAGGACCCAAACTAGGGTTTGTTTTATATTTAAGTATCTTCTATCGCGTCGATACGAAGATTTCTAACCTTCGTATCTCCGGATAGAAGAAACTTAAATAAAGGCAGTTGTTGTACCCCAATTTTTGCCCCTAAGATCCCTTCATCATACCATGTTGATTCAATCACCACAAGATCACATTAGGGCTTTTGGTTCTCCTCCCTATCTTTAGATTTGCTCTTTGGGGAATCACCAAGAACCTTGACTTGTTTTTCTTTGTTGATCATGAATATATTGTCTTGATTTTTTTCCCTTTAATTAATAAAATACAATTTTGGTTTGTCTTACTTGTTAGTAATGTAGGGCAAGGCAATTTGGCTTGGTAGGTTGACCCATGGATTCATGAGTTTATTTCCAGGCCCTAGGCAATAAGGCTGGAGAAGTTCAAACCTCACCATTGAATTTGTTTTGGAATAAATGGCATTGCAAGGTTATTTTGGTTCACCACATTTCAAGATTATCAAATTTGGTTCAAAAGTACAAGGGATTGATTGGAGAAGTTGTCATGCTTGGATAAGGCTTTGTTCCCATTGGTCACAAGTGCATATTTCTCTTAATTCTCAAGATATGGAAGTGGTTTTGGTGACTATTAGTTCTCATTTTCATCCTCAACAACTTCTATTTACAAAGCATTTGTGTTGGTACAAGAAGTTTGTTCAAAATTGTCAAAGTTCCTCAAGGAATTTTCTTGATCTAGGGGCTAGGGTTTTGAACTTTAAAGAAGCATATCTTGCTCATATTTTGGTATTTTTGAGTTATTCCAAAGACATCTTTCTCTTTAAAGGGTTATCAATAAATCACTTCAAAAGTTTAAATGATTTTTCATGTGGAAGAAGCTTGATGAAGAAGAAAGATTACAAGTCCTCCAGATGAACCCCCAATTTCTCATGTGTGACTTCAAATGATCATAACTTGGTCAATTGTTATCACCTTAAGCCCACTCTTTTTCCACAATGATCTTGATGATGTGAACTTTATACCTCCTTTTATGTGTAAAGTGAGAAAATGGATGGAAGATTCCCTAAGGATACAAAATATTATAGGTCATTTTATGATTTTTTGCCAACTTCAACAAATCATAACTCTCTCAATTTTTGGATATTTTGAATGGTTCAAGTTTCAAAATGTCATTCAAAGGTTATATTTCATGTCTTATTTTTTGGTCAAGAGCAAATTCCAAGTGGAAGGCCATGTTTGGGTGCAAAACATTATAGGTCACTTTTGAAGAAAAATTTGAAATATTTCTAAGTATGGAAAGTCAACCCTTTTTATCCAACTTTGACTCAATGCAACTTATTTCTCAAACATCCATTTGATCTCATTCCTTGCATATTGAAAAGCTTGTCACTTCATCTTTCAAATGCTTCAAGAATCACATCATAAGGTGCCCTATATTGTTGGCACCATGGTTATGAAAGTGGCATCATGAAATGGAAATTCCAAGTTCAGTCAGATTTGAAAATTAGTTTAAATCTAATTACAAGCTTGTTTAAAGATCAATTTCGTGTCTAATCATGTTTAGGAGCTTGCCATAATAAAAAACGGCCCTTAAACCATCCAATTTACTGTGTTTTGAGCCATGTGAAGTCACACTTTTCAAATTTAGCAGGTCCACACGATTTCACTCATTTTGCCTCCAATTCACATGCTTGAGCCTTGCATCATAATCAGCTATAAATAAGGATCATCCCTCACTCTTTTTTTCAAGCTTTTGATAGCCAATTGACCCCTGTTCAGATCCCACACGAACTCTGAGTTTGAAATTCTTATTTCTTACATTCTCACCTTAAAACACCAAAAGCTCCATTCAGTTAGCTTCATTGAACTTCTCTGAAGCTAACCATATGATTACTTTCAAAAATTGTGACCAATATTGATCTGTGGAAGTTCAGTTTCAGAGCAATTTCTCACTACTTCGTTCAGGTAGATTTCTTGGCCAAATTGATTCAAATAAAAGACTAACCCACTCCTTGTGTTCTTCTGATCCTCGTGCGCTTTATAGTTTGCAATTTCATTGAGAATTGAGCAAGATATCCCAGATTTTCATGCTCGCTATTTTTTTTGGGTTTTTTCAAACACAGCCTTGCATAATTTATATAAATTTGGTGCGATGGTACCATTAGAATTGTCTTGAAGAGACGAATCTAATGGTACCGGTATGGTTTGCTAATTTTACAGTTTGGAAGATTCAATTTGGGGATGGTTGGAGGTTAAAGATGATGACATGTCCGCCTTCAACCAATGACATGAAGCCACGTTATTTTTTTGAAATGGATACAATATGCTTGTCTTACAATACGCGTGCCTCAGGAACCCTTGGATCTGATTACTTTTGTGAGTCAGACTCCATCCAACGCGCCATATTTTAAGTTGTTTTATTTTAAAAATGTTGGATCCGGTGTGATATTTAGTAATGACCATGATATGCACAACGCGTCAGATCCCTTGGATCAGATTACTAATGCAGTTTGACTCTCATCCATTGGTCCAAATCTTTTTGGTTTTATTTTCTTTTATGATTTTTATATTTAATTGTTTTAAATTTCAAAAAAATCATAGAAAATTCATTTTTAGTCCAAAATATCTAAAAAAATTATGAAAAATATTTTTGATTATTCTCTTTC
This sequence comes from Vicia faba, assembly GCA_948472305.1. Taxonomy (NCBI): domain Eukaryota; kingdom Viridiplantae; phylum Streptophyta; class Magnoliopsida; order Fabales; family Fabaceae; genus Vicia; species Vicia faba. The sequence continues at coordinate 191,516,164 of OX451735.1, read as the reverse complement.
TGATTTTTAATTTTTCACAATTAAATTTTGTGTTTTGGTATTTTTTATAAATTTTCACTTTATTTGAATTGTTTTAAATGTTTAAAAATACTTTTATACATTTTTAAATTCTGAAAAATTACGGAATGATCCAATGACATTGTGACAAATATTGGTGATCTCATTTTATTTGTGTTTCTGACTTTATTATTTTTTATCATTTTTGGTTTATTTTACTCATTTCTTTTAATTTTAAAAATAGTTTCTGACTTTAAAAAAATTACCAAAATTTTTATAAAAATATTTGAGTCCTTTTCTGATTTTTCTATAGTCTTACTTATTATTTCTTGATTAATTTGAACATAGCTGGTATTTTCCTCTTTTATTTCTATTTTAAAAAAGAACATTTTAAAACCCTTTAAATGTATATATTAGATGCAATATTATTTTGTGATTATTTTCTGGTTGATCTTGGATTAAATTTTTTATTATGGACTTTATTAACCTCATTGGATCCATGGTGTTGAGTCTAACTCTATAAAAATGGATGAATGATTTTAATAATAGTTTGATTAAAATTTAATTCAAATGTGGTTTGTACATTCTTCCCCACCCCTCTCCATCTTATCCATTTCTTATTGCACTAAGTGTTATTGGAGCATGATCTCTATATCATGTCTCAAAATAAATGGTGCATAAATTTCTATTTACCGGCCTCAAAATAGGTGTGACTTCTATATAAGTTCACTTATGATTGCTTAACATAGCGCTAAATTTTGTCTCGATTCGAATAAATGATCATTCGTGGCCCAAACCTATGTTTGCAAGCCCAAGTATGTTAATTTGATCTCTTTGATCCAATAACCTTAAGATTCATTGTGTGGAGGCTTTGGTTCTACCAATCCTCTAATGGATCTACAACACTTTTGGTCAACGCGGATCACTTAAACATTGTTGATCATTAAATGGCACTTGTGAGGATTCCAAATGGGTGATATAGTTGACAAAAATCAAATGCAACTTGTTGTGTGGAGGCTTTGGTTCTAGCAATCCTCTAATGAGTTCCAAATACAAGTTTCAAGATGATCATCCAACTAACCACTAATCACTAATAATTGACTTTATCTTTTGTTTTTAATTTATGCCCTTTTATTTTTATGCTTTATGAACCATATACTTTTAGCATTTACATTTCATGCTATTTTCATCTTTACTCATTTGAGCATTTACTTTTTTATCATTTTTATTTTTGCTCATTTGAGCTCTTCTTTCCTTTTTTGAAGACACTTAATAATCAACATAAACCATAAAAAACTTTAATGGTACTTGGACTATTTTGTTACTATCCTTGGCATTATGGAGTATTGGACTTCTTGGACTTAGGATTAGAAACCTTGGCCTATGTTGGAGACCTTATGACCTTAATTGATATTTTGTCTGGAGTTATTGAGGTTTACCTCAAGACATTGGGTTGTTTGTTTGTTTTGTGTGCAGTTTATTGTGATTACATTCTTTGTTTGTAATCTGGAATTCATCCGTATGCAGCCGTTACTCTGCCCAATTTTTTTGTGAAGACTTAATACACTTGAAGTTTGGTTCTCACAAGAGGTCTAATTTCTTTGTTTGGTTGGTTTCAATCCAAAGAATGAGAATTCTATCTTGGCTCATAATGTCAAGTATTGGCTTTTTGTCGGTTAGATGGTTCTTATCCCTAGCTTTTACCTTATGCCTTTAGGATAGTCTCTTATTCTTCTCCCATCTTCTTTAATTTCAAAAATCTTCTTCCTCCTTTTGAAAACTCTTCTTGTTTTTCACTTGAACCACTTTCATAATGAACTTGGACTCATGCCCATGCATTTTCAATACATTTTCATAAATAAACTTCAATCAACTTAAAAATACCTTGGCATTTTTTATGAGAAGACTAAAAGTCAACCAATCTCATTTCAAACCATTTTTGCCACTTTGACTCTTTTATTTTAAAACTTTTCTAAAAAAGATTAGACTCTTGTCAATCTTTGAAGTGGTGCAAACAACTATACTTCTACAATATGTAGTAAAGAGGGATATTTTCAACTTGGGTGTTGAGTGAGGCATTGTTGATTTTAAAATCCAAGCCATATCCTCCACTTTGAGATGATGCAAATTCTCCTTTCTCATGATTGTGGGTAGTAAGTATGTTTTCCACACGGACAATGACAATGATGTCTTATCTCATAAAATTAACCAACACACTTGTGTTTTAAATTTTTTAAAGAGGAACTACGTATACCCTGATCCCCTATTTCACGGAAGGTGGTACGTAGGCACAAAAGGTTCGCAACTGCAGCGGGTGCAAAAATCATAAAAAATATATCTTTTCTCACCTCCACCATCTATTTTTTCAACAACATTTTTATAGCCAAAATATACAGATTTTACAAAGAGGTTCTTGCGGAGTACCGTAGATGTTTAGGGTGCTAATACCTTCCCTTTTCATAACCAACCCCCTTACCTTGAATCTTTCCCCCTCTTTTTTGGGTTATTCGCTCTTTTCCCATTCCTTTGGAAACAATAAAGCGTGGTGGCAATTTTTATTTTGATCTGTATAAGTCTTACAATCCAATGGTTTAGTCTTAAGCATTTCTACCTATACAATTATAATCTTTGATTGTTAGTCCAAATTGTTTACATGTCTGAAATCCTGGTAAAATTCCTAACAAGTTTGATGTTGGAAGTTTTGAGAATGGATGAGAAATAAATGAGATACAGGGACCCTGGCTGGAGGTTAAAGATGAAGTTCATTTCTAGGAATGGACTTGTAATATATATTTATGGTTTTGTTTAAGTTAACGGATGTATAGCCACCCCAGTGGTAAGGCAGCGTGCGTTTATGGTCAAGGGCATGGGTTCAAGCCCCAGCGCTGTCTTTTTCCAGGTTTTTCAACATTTTCCTCTGTTTTGCAAGCAAGCGCGCCTTGGGCCTCCACAACTGGGCCTTTGCATTTTTACTTCTCATAACCCCCTCTTTGCAGGTTTTATAACAATACCCATTTATTTTATTTTTATTCTTTTTTTTTCTGATTTCCAAACAAAATCACTTAATGGGCCAGGCTTAAAAAAAATGGTTTTTTCCTAACAAACACCCTAAATTCCATTTTTACCTCGTGACTTTATTTTTCATATTTCATTTTATTTTATTTATTTTCTTTATTTTTATTATTATTATTATTATTATTATTATTAATTAAATCAATAAATCCAAAAATATATTTTTATTTATTATTTGCATTTTATTAAAAAAATAAAAGACAAAAAATATTTTCTTATTATAAATTTAATCTCTTTTATTAATAATTAGATTTAGGTTTAGTTATTTTCTTTTTTTAATTAAAATTAACTTAGAATTTAGGTTTTATTTTACTTAATTAATTTCCATACTATTTTGATTAAACTTAAAACCTTTTTCTAAAAAAAACCTAAAAATGCTTTCTTGATTAATTTTATTTCTTTTAAACTAGGGTTTAATTTTACTTATTTTAATTATTTATTTTCCATTTACATCCTTGTACATTATATTCCTTTCAATTCTTGTACATTATTCAAGTTTCAATATGGTTGTAATAGATAATTAGGTTAAATTTCTTGAAATCCCCATATGTAAATTTGTATACCCTCCCCCAAATGATGTAATAGCATAGTAAATTTACTTTTTGTAATTTATCGCTTTCATATTAATGCTAGTAAATTAGGGTTTGTATGGAAAGATAAAATCAATGCTTAGAGAACCCTAATTCAAGATAAACCAAGCATGAAAAAATACACACTATTCACACATGCACCCTTGGGGTAATTCCACTTGTTGCCTTATAAAAATGGTCATGTTATGCATGTGAGATGTCTTAGCAAAAACAATAAAAAATACAAGATCATAGTCCCTCGATGACGCTACGAATATTGCCTTACAAATGATCTTAGTCCCTCAAGAGAAATGCTAAGTTCTCACAATATTGCTATCATGACTATACGATGACCCATGCCCGTCCCTTTACATCCAAAGATAAGGCTTCTTATCAATCAATGGTATGATAGCAATATCAAAGGAAAGGAGAGAAATGAACAAAAGACTTTTGAATAGGTAGAAACATTCTTAGTTGCTTGCTCACTTTCAAAACAAACACACACCAAACACTTTCAAAACATGAAATATTTTCAAAACTCCAACACTTTGTACACGTTATTACAAAACGAGAACCATTACAAAGTTTGCCTAAACGAAGGCGCATTTTCAAAAATACTTTCAAAAACTACCACAAAGCACATTTTCAAACAAAGCAAGTGATCTAGCAAGCAACTAAGAGTCCATAGATAACTATGGATGAAAAGGGTGCTAACACCTTCCCTTTTCATAATCTACCCCCCGAACTCAAGAAATAATCTCAAAGGTCTTTCCTGTTCTTTTCAGCCTTTCCTTTTGGATAAAAGAAAAGTCGGTGGCGACTCTTACTAACCGCAATAATTGCGATCAAACGCAAAACATTCCAAGTCAGTTCTCCCATCGTATTACGGAACTGGTGACTCTGTTGGGGAAAACCTTAAAAGTGGGGTTACCTTAGGGTTAGATCACCTTTATTTGCTTTCATTGTTTGACTTGCTTGCTTTACATTTTGGTTCCTTGTTAGGGTTTGTTTTGATCCTCTACCCGGATCTGGGATACCTTATAGGTAAGTAGCAATACATTGTGGAAATTGTGCAGGGTATACCGACATGGTCTAAGCAATAGCTACGTTAGTGTGACACATTGATTGGTACCGGTAGCTCTTGAGTAGTCAAGGAGAATACGGGGCCGTTGTGTGGTGTGATAAAGCACTAACTGACTTAGAACCTTTACTTGACCAACTTGGCCATTAGGAATTAGTGAGATAGCCAAATTTGGTGCAGTCTGATGTTAGTTGATACTCGATACTACACTCATTGAGATCAGACTTCTTAGGATATTTTGGTCGCCATTAAAGAGGCTTGTGCTGAAACAATGCCCGACAAGAAAGATCAGTGATATTGAGATCCCTTAGAACCCCGTTACTATTACTAGGACAGATTGAGCCAACTAAACTTCAAGAGGATACTTACCTATAAGACTCCATGCAAGCCTAAACCTAAGGACTTGTTTGCCTTGTGTGTATATGTGTGATACGGTGGGAGAACTGACTTGATGTTTTGCGTTTCGTTCGCACTTGTGCGGTTAGCAAGAGTCGCCATTGACTTTTCTTTTATCCAAAAGGAAAGGTAAAAAATCACAGGAAAGACCTTTCGAGATTTTCTCGGGTTCGGGGGGTAGATTATGAAAAGGGAAGGTATTAGCACCCTTTTCATCCATGGTTTTCCATGGGCTCTTAGTTACTCATTTAGATCACTTGCTTTTGATTGTGTGTTTATGGTATGGGTTTTGAAAGTATTTTGAAAGATCTCTTTGTAATGGTTCTCGTCTCTATAAGAACGTATACAAAGTTTTGTTTCGAAAAGTGGTTCAAAGATGTGTTTGGAAATCGTGTTTCGAAAAGTATTTTGAAAAGAGGTTTTGCAATGGTTCTCGTCTCTATAAGAACGTATACAAAACGTTTTATCTTTTTTGAAAATGTTTTTGAAATGAGAGTGTAGGTGTAAAGTTTTTGTCATGAGCAAGCGAGTAATTAAGAATGAATCTATCTACTCGAAAGGTCTTAAATTGTTTTTTTTCTTCTTCCTTTTAATGGTGCTATCTTACCATTGATTTGGTAAGAAGCCCCACCATTGGATGTGAAGGGACAGGCGCGGGTCAATTTTACAATCATTGAAGGCAACTTGTGAGACGCTTTAGCAATTTTCGTAAGGGACGAGATCGTTTTAATCGAAGGCAACATCGAGGGTCATTGAGGGACTACGATCTTTGTTTATTGAAGGGTCATTTTCTAAAGCATCCCATATTTGAGGGACATGATTGTATTTCCGAGGCAACGAGCGAGGTTACCCTAGAGGTGCGCGTGTGAAAAAGTGTGTTGGTTTCAAGTTATTTTATTCTTTGATTAGGTCATCTAGCGATTGATTTTTGAATCTTGCCATACATGCCTACTTACTATACAGTATATGGAAAACAGTAAATTACGGGAATTGAAATTCTACGTTGTTGTACCCTAAAATTTGCCCTCTCATTTTATCAAGATTCTCCTTGCACTGTTGACCTGAAATTAGGGTTTGAGTTTGCACAGGGATTTTTGGACTTCCAATGCCTCATTTGACTTTCATACTTCATGTTGGACCTCTAAGATTGCCCATACCAAGTTTCAAGCCATGAATCAAATTTTTGCCCTGTCAATTGGACAGTTGACCTAGAAATCAACTGTATTGGGGAAAAAGTCAATTGTGGCCAATTTACAGTCAAACCTCATAATTTTTTTATCCACATCAACATTATAGACTCATATGAACCATTTGGTCAAGTTTGGACCACAACTCCTCAAGAAATTTGATCAGATCATTAAAAGGGCAAAATGGTCAAAATTAGGGTTTTGACTGTAGAAGGGCAATTTCTGATTTTTCACCTAGCCAATGGCAAATTGGGTTCAAGCATGGTTTCAAGGACTCAATGGCATCATCTTGACCTAATCACAAGGTTCAACAGATCTCAAATGCATTGGATTGACAGATGAATTTTCTAGTCAATTGATCAAAAATCAACTATACACTGAAAAGTCAAACTTTGACTTTTTGGTCAAAATCAAGTGCCAAGGGTCATTTTTCATCAAGATGTGTCAAAACATGAAACTTGTTCATCAAGAAACCTAATTTTGAAAATTAGGGTTTAAGATTGAAAATTTTCATAACTTAGAAATTTTCTAAGTTATGAAAATTTCTTATTTTTTCCTAACTTTTCTCAACTTTTTCACCATGATGCAATTGGATTCAAAGAAAACTTCCAACATGAAAGTTGTTGTACTCCACAAAATCTACAACATTTATTCACAAAGATTTCCCAAAAGATGCTTGGATCTCAAGTTATGATTTTGTGAATAAGGGTCCATGAAACTTTTAACTTATTAAAATTTTGCCCTAGTTTAGGCAGGATTTTGACCTATCTCCATGGCAAATTTTAACATAGTTCCAATTGTAATATCAAAATTCATTTCAAAGATGGATTGTAGAGCATGTTACAAGCTTTCCAAAATTTCCTAGAACTCTCCAAGATCATTTATGGTTAGGGAGAATCGAAAGTTTGAAAATGGAAAATTATCACTTTTGTCCAAGGCATTTTGCACCATGTTACAACTTGCAAATCAGTTTGAACCATGCTTGTACTTGCATTACAGGTTCTAATACTTTCTACACTCATAAATTAAATGAAAATACATTGGTTAATGGAATTGTTTTGATCTTTGAAACTTTGCACAAGGGTTTAATCCAAAAATGGCAAAAAGGTAACAATACCATTTCCATAAAGCACACTTTATGCAATTTTGTTTTCCTTGAGCCTTGAACCTGATATCTTGATACAAACAACATCCACAAACTTCAGGAAAAGCTCACCAACCCTATGCATACTTTGAGCTAGCTTGTACAACCTTGGCCTTTGTCACTTCCCACCTTTTCTTCAAAAACAAGCAATTGTGCAAAAGTCAGCATACCTCTTATATCTATTAAAAACCAAGTCTTGGACTCATTTCAAACGACCTCAGCACAATATACCAAGCCTAAAACACGAGCTCATAGCATCTCAAACACCCTTAAGCACAGAAAACCTTGTTTTCTGCCCAAACAGGGCAACCACTGCAGAACCTTGGCCAAATCCATATTCCCTCGTGCGTTTTGCTTGGAATCATTTCAAACACATTCTAAACAATACACCTAAGTTGTCCAAGCCCTTCTCAAGCAACTGTAACTTCATTTTCAAGCTTCACCATTTTCAATTTCTGAGTTTGCAGGTTGAGTTCTATAGGGAGATTCAAGTCATTTCAAAGCAAGTTGAGCATTGGGAAAGGTCAAGGGAACTTCAAGCAAGCTCAAAAGACCTTCAGGCCTCATTCACAACTCCTACATTGCCATATTCGAACTTGACTGAACAAGGTAATTTCCAACTTTCTATCTCCTTATTTAGACATCCTTAGGCTTATGTTTGTGAAGAAAAAATGTAGTCCTCAATGTCCTTGAACTATACATATGCATAGTTCTTATTTATATTAACTGAGCTGGGAGAATTTGGATGTTGAAGTTGCTGAAAAAACTAGGTCATAACTTAGGGGCACTGAAATTCTCCCTGGTTTCTTAGAGTTAGATCAAGTTTTTTATATGGTTGGAATCGTGATTTAACAAGCTACAAGTTTCATGTTGCAAGATTTCGTTTTTAAGCACGTATGCAGGAATTACAGTTTGAACAAGAAGCGCGCATTTTTTTTGTCTCAAGGAGAGGGATGAAGGGACATTGGGTTGGGCCTGGCTTTGTCTGACTATTGACACCCCATGTTTTACTTCCTGCACCCCCTTTGCCCATTTCTTTAATTTTTCATATTTTTTTGAATATTCCACATTTTTGACTTTTATTTATTTTTTCTAAGCATTAAAAATCACCAAAAATATTTTCTTAATTTTTACTTTTTTTTTTTGGGCATAAAAATAGTTTACTAATAATATATACTTTATTTTTCTTAAATAAATTTCAAATAATATTAAAATACTTACATATTTTATTTTATTATATTATACATATAACATAATATTTTCTCACATATTTTATTTTTTAACATTTTGTATATATTTTTTTATTATTTTTCTTAAACAAAAATGAATAAATAAATAATTAGAATATATATTTTCTTTTAAACAAAAACTAGGGTTTCCACCCTTTCCAAAAAAAATAATCATTTTTATTTTCTTATTTTTAAGACATTAAACAATTTTATTTTACATACATAAAATAAATATACAAAAACATTTGTGCATATTTACATTTTGTTGAATATTTAAATATTTGCTTATTTATTTATTTGTGCAATATTTCAATTTGGTTGTAATAATAGTTTTAGGGTTTTATTTTATGCAAATATCTCATATTCAAACTTGTATCCCCCTTCCCATAATAATGTTGTAATAGTCTTAGATTTACTTTTACGCATTTTATTGCTTTTATGTGCATGATAGTAAGATTAGGGTTTTGTATGCAAAAGACCAAAATCAAACAAATAGCATGACTAAACACAAGACAAAAATGCATGAAAAATGACAACACAATACACACAAGCACCCCTAGGGTTTCATCCACTTTGTTGCCTTAAAAATGGCCATGGTATGCATGCTAGGTATCTTGGCAAAACAAAAACAAAACAAAAGATCATAGTCCCTCGATGACGCTATCTTGGTTGCCTAAAAACAAAAATGATCTAGTCCCTCAAAAACTTGCTAAGATACTTGACACCATTGCTATCATGGTCATACGATGACCCATGCCCATCCCGTTTAACATCCAAAGATAGGGTTGTTTACCAAATACAATGGTAAAACAACAATGTCAAAGTGTTAAAAATGTACAAGAAATACTTTTAATTAGGGTAGACAACTCCTAGTTACTTGATCATTTTCCAACCATCCTTTCTATTTTCAAACAAACACACACACAATTTCAAAACATTTTCCAAACAAACTTTTAAACATTGAAACATTTTTTCAAAGGACAAACACCTTTGTATACATTCAAACAATAATCATTACGAAGGTTGCCTAAACAAAGGCCTCTTTTCAAAATACTTTCAAAACCGCACACAAAAGCACCATTTCAAACAATTGAAAAGCAAAATCAAGTGATCTAAAACAAGTAACTAAGAGCCCATGGAAAACCATGGATGAAAAGGGTGCTAGCACCTTCCCTTTTCATAATCTACCCCCCGAACCCAAAAATAATCTCAAAGGTCTTTCCTGTGCTTTTTGACCTTTCCTTTGGATAAAATAAAAAGTCGATGGCGACTCTTGCTAAACCGAAACATTTGCGAACACAAATGCAAAACCTCAAGTCAGTTCTCCCTCCGGATCACAGAACTGGCGACTCTACTGGGGATCTAGATGAAAGTAGGGTTACCTTATGGTTTTAGATCACCTTTACATGCTTATCTTGCTTTACTTGATTGCTTTACATTTGGTTCTATTGTTTGGGTTTGAAATCCTCTACCCGGATTTGAGAAACATTCATAGGTAAATAGCAATACATTATGGAAACTGTGCGGGGTATACCGATATGGTTGAAGCAATAGCTATATTAGTGCGACATATTTGTGGGTATCGGTAGCCTTTGAGTTAATCAAAGAGAATACGGGGCCACTGAGTGATGTCATGAAGCACTAATGGACTTTTAGAACCTTTACTTGACCAACTTGGCCTTTTTAGGGGTAGTGAGATGACTGGCTTTGGTGCAGTCTGAAGTTGGTAGATACTCGATACTACACTCATTGAGGGTTGTTTTCTTGGAATATTTCGGTCGCCAGTAAAGTGGCTAAACTGAAACAATGAACACAGAAAATAATCCAGTGATATTGAGCTCCTTAGAACCCGGTTACTATTTATAGGACAGGCTGAGCCAACTAAACTTCAAGAGGGTACTTACCTATGAAACCCCATGCAAGCCTGAAACTAGGAACTTGTGTGATTTGTTTGTACATATATACTTGTGCATAACATCATGGACATCATGAAGCATCATATGCATCCATTAACCATTTCAAGGATTTGGATTTTCATCTTTGTTCCTGTTTTGTAGGTAATGGATTCACTTCGCAGGAAAACTATCCAAGTCAACCTTGTAAGAATTCCTCCTCAACTCAAGGAGCTAGCTTCAAGGATTCTTGAGAATTCTCCATTTACCGAGAGGCATGGTCGTCTTCTTACCTTAGTCAACACCAACACTGAGGAAGACATGGTGAAAGTTCTCTTCCAGTTCTTTGACCCCCTACACCACTGCTTCACATTTCCTGATTACCAGCTTGTGCCTACTTTGGAGGAATTTTCTCAACTCCTGAGGATTCCTATTCTCCATCAACTACCCTTCAACGATACGGAAAGAGATCCAAATCCTGAAGATGTTGCTCAAGCCTTACACTTGCAACCATCTGATATCATAGGTCATTGGGAAACTAGAAGTGGTGTCAAAGGTTTCTTGTCAAAATTTCTGTTTGAGAAGGCCCAAAGCTGTTGGAGTTCATTCGACTTACAAGCTTATGAGGAGATTGTAGCTCTTCTCATCTATGGGATGGTCTTGTTCCCTAACCCTGACCAACTCATAGACGTGAGTGCTATCAAAATTTTCATGGCTCGCAACCCAGTGCCTACATTGCTTGGGGATATCCTCTACTCTTTTCACACTCGTACAATGAGGAAAAGAGGTATTATCATGTGTTGTACTCCTCTACTGGCAAGATGGTTTATTTCTCATCTTCCCCAATCAGTCTTGAAGAATGAGCAAGGTTTGAGGTGGTCACAACGGTTGATGACTCTTACATATTCAGATGTTCATTGGTGTTCTCGATCTAGAGAAAATATTATCATCATTGACCGTTGTGGGGAATTCCCTAATGTCCCTCTACTTGGCATTAGGGGAGGCATTACCTACAACCCTTGTTTGGCTCTGAGACAGTTTGGTTATGCCCGAAGGGATGGCCCACATGACATGCTGATTCCAGACATGGTTTTTGACTTCGACAACGGCGATCAAGGACTTCGACAAAGGTTTACCCGGGCTTGGAGGATTCCCAACAAGGTGGACAGTAAGACCTTGGGACACAAGATTTCCATCCCCCTTGAGCCTTACCTCAAGTGGGTACGAACCCGCGCCCAAAGTCTTATGATGCCTTACCCCTACATGCTTCCTGTGATTATAGAGCCTGTTATGGAAGGAGAGGTTCCATACACCCTCCTACATCCTGACATGCCAACATCACTAGAAGATTTACAAAGGAGTTGGATACAGCTCAAGGGAGAGCGCGATAATTTTGAAGCCCAATTCTACGCAAGCGAGAAGAAGGTTTTGGAACTCACTCGTCAACTTCATGAAGAGCAGACTCTTAACACCTACATTACACCAAAGAGGATGCGCAACGTCTTTTTAACTTAGAATTTTGTATTATTTTACCCATGCGGCATTAATGTACTAACAAATTCTATCTTATTAATATGACGTTTGTTTCTTTTTTATTTAAAACAAATTTGAATTTCTGAATCCTTGAATGCATTACATGAATACATATCATTCATCATATGCATAAGTAGGTCTTCACATTAAGTCCCCTTATCTTCCTATTGTTTATTTCAGTAGAGATGGCTCTAGAGAAGACTATCAAGGACATCCAGGCTCAAAATGCTCAACTCCAAGAGATGTTCTTGAACCTGTCCAAGGGACAACAAGAGGTGAAGGCTCTTCCCACAAGGGGCATGGTCATAGGGAATCTAGATGGCATCGGGAATGATCAGTTGGAAGGGCTACAGATTGAGATGGCAACATTGAAAATTCAGATGATGGGACAACTGGTGGGCCAGATGGCTCTTATTCAAAACCTGGCTCAAGGACAAGAGGAGCTGAGAGTCCTCATCAACAAGCTTCATCAAGATGAATGTAACCAAATGGGGCAAACAACTAAGGTTGAGGGTCAAGTCATCATTCAGCCTCCCTTGAGACAAGAAGCCGAGAGAAAACCTCCCCAGTTTGCTTCAGGGTCACAAGCCCAACAACAACCTCGCCAACATCAACAGGGTAATCAGCGTAAGCAAAATACATCTGAAAAGCATTTCACTGAGATTAACATGTCATTATCTCAAGTGCTGCAACGCTTGTTAGAAGTCAAGCTGATTGTATTAAGGGACCCCCCTCGGAATCCCAACACAGCCTTTCCAGGGTACAATCCAAATGCAAGATGTGCGTATCACTCCAACAGTCCTGGACATGACACCGACTGCTGTTGGGCATTGATAAACAAAATTCAAGATCTGATTAAAGAAACAACGTTGGAGTTCACACAAGATGGCCAGATGAAAATCTTCCGCTGAGGGCTCTCCACCTAAAATGAAAAGTTCGAACAAAGAGGCTTCGGTTCATTTTGAATTTCCATTTGTAATTTCTTTTGTTATTCAAACAATTATCTGTTATTGTCAAACTTTGTTTCATTAATGCATTGCGTATGTTTGTCTTGAATTATTTCATTTTTCATTACATTTTAACTATGCTTTTTACTCGCTTTATGACATTCAACTCTTGCTAAAAGTTAGAAGCCTTTAGAGGGAGGATGACAAAAACAATGCCATAATCTCATACAGTATGCTTTTGGACAGACCTTGTTGACGATGTACAGGCGTTTCTTTCAAATCCTAAACACTGGAGTTATAAGGAAGATAATCCCTAGTCAACCCCTTTGAGCCAAAGAAGTAGAAGTTTTCTGTTTTAACACAAATTGAAACCTTTAATCAAAACCTGGGGCAGTGTAGTCTCTCAGTTAATTCAAATGCGCGTTTATACGCAAACTCTCATTTCATAATACAACGAATGACAAAAAAGGATATTCCTTTGGAACCAAAAGACGGTAATGGTTCCCCATCATAAAGGCAGTCATTATCTCTCAAAGAGAAAAAGCCCACTAAGTCAAAACCTACGAAGGAGACTAAAAGAAAAAACTGGGGCATCCCGCTGACTGTAATCTCAAAACAAGAACAGTCAGGCAAAAATTAGGGGATAACAAATCAAAAGAAAGAGGTCACTACAAATCCTCAACAACATGAAAAAATGTTGCGAAAATGACTGTCATCCAACAAATTTAACTTGTTTGAACCATCACCAAAATGTCGTTCCAGACTCATTTGGAGTTTAAACGCACAATTAACTGAGTTTAGGACTGAAGAACATCACGAAGAGCGGGTGGGTACAAATACACTTTGAGCCTTTATCCTTTGTTTCTTAAACCGTGAACCAAGCCATGTTACAACCCTTCAAAAGTCTTAATTGAAGCATGGGTTAGTTTGAAAGCATACTGTTACAAAAGGTATCCTGACTCCTATAAGGCTTTGCTCTAAATCCTGAGTTGAATTTTTCTTACAAAAGCTTTCTGCTAAAAAAATGCATTTTCAAAATTTCAAGACAAGCATAAACTTTGCATTATTTGAATATCGTTGTTTGCATATGGCTATTTGTTTGGCAGCGAAGAAAATCACACAATGAATATCCAATGAACGGAAAGCTCTCTCAGTGAACAAAGTCATTTCAAGCGGGATGGCACTTCCATTGCAAAAATCTCCTATCAACAAGGGGACATGACATGTCATTATCCAGTTAACCTGGGGCAAGTCTCCGTCCCCGTCACTTGTGGCATTGAACGTCAATCCCCACAAAGGTTTACATATTCTTCAAACAGCAGTCCATGATTTATTTTCCCCGGCATCTGTTGTAAGATTTTTCAAGACCTTCTCTGGTTCAGTCAGATCGACACTAAGATCTCCCTGATTCTTATTCCAGTTGAAGATATTCTAAGATTTCTACTGTTTCAGATAAATCTCTCAACGGTTTATTTTGATTCATTTCCAGATTTTTTACTGTTACAGATAAATCTCTCAGCGGTTTATTCTGATTCATTCTCTGTTCAGATCCAGTTCAAACTTTCCGTTAACAATCACCTTTGGATGGCATCTATAAGCCCATATACGACGATTCTCCTTTGTTTCTCCAAATGACATCTTTAAGCCCATTTCCATACATAATCGAATCAGCACATCATCAAGGTCTTCAGCAGAGCTAAAACCTTGAAATACATATCCCCAGCAGGGTTATAATTTCAAACCCTTATTTCCCACCAGGGTTAAAACTTCAAACTCCCGATCCACAGCGGAGTAAAAGACTTTGAACTACAGACCCTCAGCGGAGATGAAACCTTCTTCCCAGTCAAGTCAAATTTCCAATCCCCAGCGGAAACCATTCAGTTTTCCCCAGATCCCCCAGCAAGTTTTCTTAAAATCTGAGAATCAACCAGATAACAGTTAACTTTTATCCCCAACAGAATGAAGATTCTCATTCTTGACTCCCCAGAAGATTGGCATACACCCAAACTCCTGATAACCCCGACAGAATGAAGATTCTCATTCTTGACTCCCCAGAATATTGGCATACACCCAAACTCCTGATAACCCCGACAGAATGAAGATTCTCATTCTTGACTCCCCAGAATATTGGCATACACCCAAACTCCTGATAACCCCGACAGAATGAAGATTCTCATTCTTGACTCCCCAGAAGATTGGCATACACCCAAACTCCTGATAACCCCGACAGAATAAAGATTCTCATTCTTAACTCTCCATAAGATTGGCATACACCCAAACTCCTGATAACCCCGACAGAATGAAGATTCTCATTCTTAACTCTCCAGAAGATTGGCATACACCCAAACTCCTGATAACCCCGACAGAATGAAGATTCTCATTCTTAACTCTCCAGAAGATTGGCATACACCCAAACTCCTGATAACCCCGACAGAATGAAGATTCTCATTCTTGACTCTCTAAGAAGATTGGCATACACCCAAACTCCTGATATCCCTAAACAGAATTAAGACCCTCATTCTTGACTCTTCAGAAGATTGGCATACACCCAAACTCCTGATATCCCCAACAGAATGAAGATTCTCATTCTTGACTCCCCAGTAGATTGGCATACAACCTAAACTCCTGATCTCTCCAGCAGTATAGCTACTCCCCACAAAGTTTTTATTCCCCAACAGAATGAAGATTCTC
This sequence comes from Vicia faba, assembly GCA_948472305.1. Taxonomy (NCBI): domain Eukaryota; kingdom Viridiplantae; phylum Streptophyta; class Magnoliopsida; order Fabales; family Fabaceae; genus Vicia; species Vicia faba. The sequence continues at coordinate 191,500,426 of OX451735.1, read as the reverse complement.
ATTCTTGATTCCCCAGTGATGTTGCCGGAGACCTTATTACTCCCCAGCATGAATTTGTCAAAATTTTTAATCCCCTGCAGATCGAAGATTCTCATTCACCACTCCTCAACAGATTGAAGATTCTCATTCTTAATTCCCCGCAGAAGCCATCAGAGTCTTCCTTATTCTCCAACAGATCAAGGTTTTCCTTTGTTTGATCCCCGGTAGAAATCGCCAGAATTTTCCCTATTCCCCGGTCGAGTAAGGATTCCCATTAATTTAACCCCCAGTAGAGGTCTTCAAAGTTCTCTGGATTTCCCAAGCAGATTTCTCAAGCAGTTTGACATTACTCTCACAACAGATTTTGTCAATACTCCAACTTCAAGACTTGAAGGATCCCTATATCCCCAGGAAAGTCGTGAAGGATTCTCACATCCCCACAGAAGTTGTCAAAGGTTTTGAATCTCCATCAGCGGTCAAGGATTTATTTTCCCCGGCAACAGTCAAAGATCTCATCATCTCCAGCTATCAAGGATTTATTTTCCTCAGCAATACAGCAAATCAGCTTACATGCGCATACATTACATCATATATCATAAACATTGATAAAACACATTTTATTGCATCATACATTTCATGCAACATAACTTTGTGTTTCAGCTAACATTTTACCCTTTTCAGGATAAGATTAACAAGCTACCAATATACAATTAGATACAGCTTAGAGATGCTCCAGGCACGGATGTTATTCTATTGCTTTTTCAGATTCAAAGCTCAGATACAGCTTAGAGATGCTCTAGACACGGATGCTATTCTATTGCTTATTCATATTCAAAGCTCAGATACAGCTTAGAGATGCTCCAGACACGGATGCTATTCTATTGCTTATTCAGATTCAAAGTTCAGATACAGCTTAGAGATGCTCCAGACACGGATGCTATTCTATTTCTTATTCAAATATAGAATTCGGATACAGCTTAGAGATGCTCTAGACACGGATGCTATTCTATTGCTTATTCAGATTCAAAGTTCAGATACAGCTTAGAGATTCTCCAGACACAGATGCTATTCTATTACTTATTCAAATACAGAATTCGGATACAGCTTAGAGATGATTCAGACACGGGTGCTATTCTATTTCTTATTCATATTCAAAGTTCAGATACAGCTTAGAGATGCTCCAGACACGGATTCTATTCTATTGTTTAGTCAAATTCAAAGTTTACATACAGCTTAGAGATGCTCCATACACTGATGATATTCTATTGTTTATTCAGATTCCAACTACCAGATACAATTCAGATACGTTCCAGACGCGGACACCATCCTGAATACTCATTCTTCTGACTTACAACTTATAATTCAACAAACATTCTTGGATGGCATCTTTAAGCCCATCTCCAGCAAGATTCCATCACGTCTCCAAATGGCATCTTTAAGCCCATTTCCTCAACTACACTTTGACGAGTGCAAATTTACAGGCACTGTAGTGTCCAATCATCTTTTACCTTCGAGTCACGAACGGCAAACTCGCCAATCTAACTCTTCAGGTTTAAGAAGATTGAACAGGGGCAGTTGTTGTACCCCAAAATTTGCCCTCTCATTTTATCAAGATTCTCCTTGCACTGTTGACCTGAAATTAGGGTTTGAGTTTGCACAGGTATTTTTGGACTTCCAATGCCTTATTTGACTTTCATACTTCATGTTGGACCTCTAAGATTTCCCATACCAAGTTTCAAGCCTTGAATCAAATTTTTGCCCAGTCAATTGGACAGTTGGCCTAGAAATCAATTGTATTGGGGAAAAAGTCAACTGGGCCAATTTACAGTCAAACCTCATAATTTTTTATCCACATCAACATTATAGACTCATATGAACCATTTGGTCAAGTTTGGACCACAACTCCTCAAGAAATTTGATCAGATCATCAAAAGGGCAAAATGGTCAAAATTAGGGTTTTGACTGTAGAAGGGCAATTTCTGATTTTTCACCTAGCCAATGGAAAATTGGGTTCAAGCATGGTTTCAAGGACTCAATGGCATCATCTTTACCTAATCACAAGGTTCAACAGATCTCAAATGCATTGGATTAACAGATGAATTTTCCAGTCAATTGATCAAAAATCAACTGTATATTGAAAAGTCAAACTTTGACTTTTTAGTCAAAATCAAGTGCAAGGGTCATTTTTCATCAAGATGTGTAAAAAAATGAAACTTGTTCATCAAGAAACCTAATTTTGAAAATTAGGGTTTAAGATTGAAAATTTTCATAACTTAGAAATTTTCGAAATTATGAAAATTTCTTATTTTTTCCCAACTTTTTCACCATGATGCAATTGGATTCAAAGAAAACTTCCAACATGAAAGTTGTAGTCCTCCACAAAATCTACAACTTTGGTTCAAAAAGTTTTCCCAAAATATTCTTGGATCTCAAGTTATGATTTTGTGAATAAGGGTCCATGAAACTTTTAACTTAGTGAAATTTTGCCCTAGTTTAGGCAGGATTTTGACCTATCTTCATGGCAAATTTTCACATAGTTCCAATTGGAATATAAAAATTCATTTCAAAGATGGATTGTAGATCATGTTACAAGATTTCCAAAATGTCCAAGAACTCTCCAAGATCATTTATGGTTAGGGAGAATCGAAAGTTTGAAAATGGTAAATTATCACTTTTGTCCAAGGCATTTTGCACCATGTTACAACTTGTAAATCAGTTTGAACCATGCTTGTACTTGCATTACAGGTTATAATCCTTTCTAAACTCATAAATTAAATGCAAATACATTGGTTAATGGCATTGTTTTGATCTTTGAAACTTTGCACAAGGGTTTAATCCAAAAATGGCAAAAAGGTAACAATACCATTTCCCTAAAGCACACTTTATGCAATTTTGTTTTCCTTGAGCCTTGAACCTGATATCTTGATACAAACAACATCCACAAACTTCAGGAAAAGCTCACCAACCCTATGCATACTTTGAGCTAGCTTGTACAACCTTGGCCTTTGTCACTTCCCACCTTTTCTTCAAAAACAAGCAATTGTGTAAAAGTCAGCATATCTCTTGTATCTGTTAAAAACCAAGTCTTGGACTCATTTCAAACGACCTCAGCACAATATACCAAGCCTAAAACACGAGCTCATAGCATCTCAAACACCCTTAAGCACAGAAAACCCCATTTTCCGCCCAAACAGGGCAACCACTGCAGAACCTTGGCCAAATCCATATTCCCTCGTGCGTTTTGCTTGGAATCATTTCAAACACATTCTAAACAATACACCTAAGTTGTCCAAGGCCTTCTCAAGCAACTGTAACTTCATTTTCAAGCTTCACCATTTTTAATTTCTGAGTTTGCAGGTTGAGTTCTATAGGGAGATTCAAGCCATTTCAAAGTAAGTTGAGCATTGGGAAAGGTCAAGGGAACTTCAAGCAAGCTCAAAAGACCTTTAGGCCTCATTCACAACTCCTACATTGCCATATTCGAACTTGACTGAACAAGGTAATTTCCAACTTTCTATATCCTTATTTAGACATCCTTAGGCTTAGGTTTGTGAAGTAAAAATGTAGTCCTCAATGTCCTTGAACTGTACATATGCATAGTTCTTATTTATATTAACTGAGCTGGGAGAATTTGGATGTTGAAGTTGCTGAAAAAACTAGGTCATAAATTAGGGGCACTGAAATTCTCCCTGGTTTCTTAGAGTTAGAACAAGTTTTTTATATGGTTGGAATCGTGATTTAACAAGCTACAAGTTTCATGTTGCAAGATTTCGTTTTTAAGCACGTATGTAGGAGTTACAGTTTGAACAAGAAGCACACGTTTTTTCTGTCTCAAGGACACGGATGAAGGGACATTGGGCTGGGCCTGGCTTTGTCTGACTATTGACACCCCCTGTTTTACTTCTTGCACCCCCTTGGCCCATTTCTTTTATTTTTCATATTTTCTTGAATATTCCACATTTCTGACTTTTATTTATTTTTTCTAAACATTAAAAATAACCAAAAATATTTTCTTAATTTTTACTTTTTTATTTTTTTATTTTTTATTATTTTTTTGGGCATAAAAATAGTTTACTAATAATATATACTTTATTTTTCTTAAATGAATTGCAAATAATATTAAAATACTTACATATTTTATTTTACTAATATATTATACTTTATTGTATATATTATTTTTATTGTTTTTCTTAAACGAAAATGAATAAATAAATAATTAGAATATATATTTTCTTTTAAACAAAAATTGGGTTTCCACCCTTTCCAAAAAAATAATCATTTTTATTTTCTTATTTTTAAGACATTAAACAAATTTATTTTACATACATAAAATAAATATACAAAAACATTTGTGCATATTTACATTTTGTTGAATATTTAAATATTTGCTTATTTATTTATTTGTGCAATATTTCAATTTGGTTGTAATAATAGTTTTAGGGTTTTATTTTATGCAAATATCCCATATTCAAACTTGTATCCCCCTTCCCATAATAATGTTGTAATAGTCTTAGATTTACTTTTACGCATTTTATTGCTTTTATATGCATGATAGTAAGATTAGGGTTTTGTATGCAAAAGACCAAAATCAAACAAATAGCATGACTAAACACAAGACAAAAATGCATTAAAAATGACAACACAATACACACAAGCACCCCTAGGGTTTCATCCACTTTGTTGCCTTAAAAATGGCCATGGTATGCATGCTAGGTATCTTGGCAAAACAAAAAAAAAACAAAAGATCATAGTCCCTCGATGATGCTATCTTGGTTGCCTAAAAACAAAAATGATCTAGTCCCTCAAAAACTTGCTAAGATACTTGGCACCATTGCTATCATGGTCATACGATGACCCACGCCCGTCCCGTTTAACATCCAAAGATAGGGTTGTTTACCAAATACAATGGTAAAACAACAATGTCAAAGGGTTAAAAATGTACAAGAAAGACTTTTGATTAGGGTAGACAACTCCTAGTTACTTGATCATTTGCAAACCATCCTTGCTATTTTCAAACAAACACACACACAATTTCAAAACATTTTCCAAACAAACTTTCAAACATTGAAACATTTTCTCAAAGGACAAACACCTTTGTATACATTCAAACAAGAATCATTACAATGGTTGCCTAAACAAATGCCTCTTTTCAAAATACTTTCAAAACCGCACACAAAAGCACCATTTCAAACAATTGAAAAGCAAAAGCAAGTGATCTAAAACAAGTAACTAAGAGCCCATGGAAAACCATGGATGAAAAGGGTGCTAGCACCTTCCCTTTTCATAATCTACCCCACGAACCCAAAAACAATCTCAAAGGTCTTTCCTATGATTTTTGACCTTTCCTTTGGATAAAATAAAAAGTCGGTGGTGACTCTTGCTAAACCAAAACATTTGCGAACACAAACGCAAAACCTCTAGTCAGTTCTCCCTCCGCATCACATACGCTATTACAAAGTGTTCGGGAATGGGGGTACAATTGTTACAAATGGGGATGAATCAAAAGAGATAGAAATGTTCGAATATCAAACAATACAACCAAATCAAATTTTTGTGCGATTTAATTAAAGCTATGATAATCCATGAGATAAAGTCAACAAAATATGAAATGTTAAGTATTTACATGAAAAGAGAAAAATAAAACCTATTCTAAAAAATTGATTAAATTAAAAATCTTTATTTTTTGTATTTTTTATTAGTTATATAAATAAATTTAAAGAAAGAAGACAAACTAAATTAATTTTTTTTATGTTTTATTAAAATGTAAAAAATTAATAAAAAAAACTAGTTTATAAAAATAAAATGATAAATATTTATTATAAAAAACCTAAATCAATAAAAATATTTTTTAGTTTTATGCATTTGTATAATAAAAAAGAATGTAAAAGAAAAACAAATTAAATTAAAAACGCAGTGGGCTTTAGGTAAATGAGATGTGAGGCCCAAAGGAAAATATTGTTTTGTTGTAACTAAAAAAAAAATAGGCATAGGGAGGTGTATGGCCAGCAGACACGAATGGGTTTAGGGGAAATGTAACAAAACCGGCCCATGTTCTTAAATCTGCATAATTGTTTGATTAAGGGAAGCCAAACTAAATTAGGGTTCTTGAACCTTTGTTTATAGCGGCGCTGCTCTCTTCTTCGTTCACCTCTGTATCATCCTTTACTCATCCCTTCCATTTATTGTTGGAACCTCTGAATAACTTCACTACCCGTCCCCATTTCACAAGCGAAATCGCTCTTTTACCTATTTGTCTCACTATGATTTGGCGTTTTGGAAACCCTAAGTGTGGAATTCGATTTAAGCCTAAAGGGTCTAAATTTGGTTCATCTGATCTTCCTCCCCAAGCTCTCAGTCGTCGGAACGCTACCTCTCTCGCCTCCCTAATCGAATTTCTAAAGTTTTTTTCTTGAAGAGGTGAAGTTCTGCTATCCTATTAAAGCTTAAACGAGTTCATTGATTTTTTGTCTTGTTATGTGCCTTTCTGTTAATCAATCTTATTCCTTAGATGCAGGGAAATATGTTATGAGGAAGGTGAAGAATCCATACTTGTTTGGAACTTTTCTGTGAAATGGAAAGGGGATGGTGAGACTGAGGGCAGTGCTCCTTGGTGGCCGGAGCTTCATGGGGGAAGAGATGAAGATTGAAAGCGTGATTTTTTGGTAACTCTTCTGCTTCCTTTATTGAATGATGATGATATTTGGTTATCTTTTGGATTTTGTGGCTTGTTACTGTTTTGTTTGATGATGGTTTTAGGTTTTTTGGTTTTGGAGGTTACTGTGTTTGACCCGTTGTAATGCTGGTTTTTTTGTTTATCAGTTTGAGGCTCGTGTGTTTCAGTTTGTTTTTCTGAGTTTGAGGTTTGGTTTTGGTTGCAGTACTTGAGATTTGAGGTTTTTTGACAGGTTTTGGTATGTTTGGCTTTGTTACAGGTTTGATGGATGATGTTACTGGTTTATGTTTTGGTTCAGGTTTTGGGATGCTTTTGCTTTGTTACAAGCTTTGTTGTTGATTTTGACAGTTTAGCTTGATGATGGTGGGTTTGAAAAAGGGTTAACAGGTTTTGTTGTTGGTTTTGATGATAGTTGCTGGTTTATGTTTTGGTTCAGGTTTTGGGATGTTTTTGCTTTGTTACAGGCTTTGCTGTTGGTTTTGACAGTTTGGCCTTGACATGTTTTTAAAGGTTGTTGATTTGGTTCTTTTGAGAGTTTTGATGGTAGTGATGGTTTGGACTTGTTACAGTTTTGGTTTGAGGATGTTGTTTTGAGATGGTTTGACAGTTTGAAACTTTTAGGTTTTAGAGTTGTGGATTGACAGTTTGAGGGTTGGAGACTTTGACAGTTTTTGAGTTTGATAATTTTTTCTATGTTTTGATGGTTTATATTTTGAGACCTTTGGCTTAGTATGTTTTGTTGTTGATTTATGTTTTTGGATCAGGTTTGGCTTTGCTACAGGTTTTGTTGGTTTTTTTTTGAACTTGCTATTGTATGCTGGTTTTTTATAAGCTTGAAGCTTGGTTCAGGTTTTTGTTGCTTTGGGATTTCATTTGGCTTTGAAGTTTTGGTTACAGTATTTTTTGACTTGAGAGTTTTGTTTACTATAATATTGGTGTTGCTTCTGTTGAATTCCTATTCAAAATGGTGGGAAAACAAAGAATTTGAATATTTTACTATATTGTTCTTTTGGCTTTTTGGTGGCAGTTTTGTTTTCTAGCAACTTCTATGCAATTTGTGACAGTCAAGGAAGCAGGGATGTGCATCCCAATAACCTAGGTGACTTCTTTCCTCTCTTCTCTCTCAATGAAACTAAGAAAGTCAATTGCTCCTTTGCCCTTTTTTCCAATTCTGAAAAGTTTGCAATGAAAAATGGAAAATGATGAACTAGGCTTCTTGAACAAGATTTTGCTTGTTTGACTTAGCTTATTATATTGCCATACTTCTGCTTTGCTGCCTGCTTTTGTTGATGATGTTTGTTGCTATATTGTTGCCTCGTTTTTTTTTATGTTGTTTGCATTTTGTCCAATTTTGCGCTACTGTTTGGGCATTCTGTTTACGCATTTTACTTGTTTGGACAGCTTTGTTGTTTGTTTGGACAGTTTTGCTGCATTCTGCTTGTTTGGACAGCTTGTATCATTTGTAATATTTTGTTTGCTTCAGTTTGTGCATTTCTGCTTGTTTGGACAGCTTCATTTCTTTTCCTCTTTCTTTTATGAACCAAGAAGAATAATCTTCTTGTGATTTGCAAATAGAGGAAATAAATGGTGATGAATTAAAATGGCCTTCTGATTCCACTTTGCAAACTTTAATGATGAATAGCATTTAAAATCTCTGTTTATGCCCAAATGATTTTGTACTAATCATTTTTCTTTCTTTTGTTTTCATGTGAGCACAATGGATATGACAAAGCAAGGAAGGCAAGAACTTTATGGCAAGCATGGAGGTCTTTGGAGATAGCAAAAGAACTTCAGTCAAACTTAGGCATAGATTAGTTCTCCTAGGCCAATCAAACATTTGAATTTCCTTTGTATTTTAGAACAATCATTCTTGTATTGTATCCAATAGTTGTACTGATTCATTTTCAAATACGATAAGTTGTAAAACCTAAAGTATTTAAATAATAAATTTTTTTGTAACAACGTTTGAAATTGGAGAAAATCATATGAAATGTTCTGGTGTTACTTGAAATCTTTAATCAACAATAACTTGTAATTTTCTCTTCGCATCCTATTTGATTTTTTTGAAATGCCCAATCAAGACAATTGAAACAAAATGCTCCAATCTGATAACTTAAATTCCAATAATTTTGTAATCTTGCAATTGCATTCCAAACAAAACCCACACTGTATATTCCATTTCCTAACCAAGCAAATGTTTTAAAAGACGCAAATCATCTGGTTAACCTGGATCAAAATCATGGTCGTCCCAAATGACAGTCTTAATCTCTTGTCCCAAACAAACCATGCTCTGAGAACAAACACTGTTTTTTTCAGTAAACTTGAGAAAGCATGAAGACCTGTGAAAACTAATTGAATTTCTGAGAACTCAATTTCTTCTGAGGAATGCAAGAAAAACCCTAATTGTTGGTTTACTGCCACAGAAGAAAATTTGTCTGATCGATTCTTGAGCCAGCTTGAACATCTGAGAAACCCTAGGGTTGTGTTTTATATGAAAAATGGGAGGGCAAATTTTGGGGTACAACAGCTTCCCCTGTTCAATCTTCTTGAACCTGAAGAGTTAGATCGGCGAGTTTTGTCGTTCGTGACTCGAAGGTAAAAGATTATTGGACACTAGAGTGCCCATAAATTTGTACTCGACAAAGATGTAGTTGAGGAAATGGGCTTAAAGATGCCATTCAGAGAGTATGTTAGAATCTTGTTGGAGATGGGCTTATAGATGCCATCCAAGAATGCTTGTTGTAAATCAAAAGAATAAGCATCAGAATGGTGTCCATATATGGAACGTATCTGAGCTGTATCTGTACTTGAATCTGAATAAGTAGCAGAATGGCTTCCGTGTCTGGAGCGCATCTGTATTGTATCTTGAGGATGAACCTGAATAAGCGACATAATGGCTTCCGTGTCTGAAGCATATATGTACTGTATCGGTACTTGGAATTTAAATAAGCGGCAGAATGGCAACCGTGTCTGGAGCGTATCTGAACTGTATCTGAATGAGAAATAGAATGGCTTCCGGGTCTGTAGCGTATCTAAACTGTATCTAAAACTTGAATCTGAATAAGCAACAGAATGGCTTCCATGTCTGGAGTGTATATGTATTGTATATTGAAATTGAAATCCGAATGAATAACAGAATAACTTTCGTGTATCTGTACTGTATCTGAAGGATGAACCTGAATAAGCGACATAATGGCTTCCGTGTCTGAAGCGTATCTGTATTGTATCTGAAATTGAAATCCGAATGAGTAACAGAATAACTTCCGTGTCTGGAGTGTATATGTACTGTATCTGAAATCTTTGAATATTTGTTAAAGATAGCTGTTAATCTCATCCTGAAAAGGGTAAAATGTTAGCTGAAACACAAAGTTATGTTGCATGAAATGTATGATGCAATAAATGTGTTTTATCCATGTTTATGATATATGAATGTAATGTATGCGCATGTAAGCTGATTTGCTATATTGCTGAGGAAAATAAATCCTTGACTGCTGCCGGGGAAAATAAATCCTTGACTGTTGAGGATTCCGTTGTGAGAGTAATGCCATATACATCTTGAGGAATCTACTTGGGGAATCCAGAGAATTTTAATGACTTCTACTGGGGATTATTGACGGGAGTCTTTGTTCTGTCGAGAAGCAATAAAAACTCTGTGGGGAAAAGTTTATTCCTGTTTGGAAAAAGTTTAGGAGTTTCGGTCGTCTGCCACTCTACTGGGGAGTTACCCTAGGTTGGGGAGAAACAAAAGTTAACTGTTATCTGGTTGATTTTCAGGCTTCAAGACAACTTGTCGGGGGAACCTGGAGAAACTGGATGATTTCCGCTGGGGATGATAGTTTGAAGTTTCAGCTCCGCCGGGGATTGGTAGTCTCAGCTCCGCTGGGGATCTGTAGTTCAAAATTTTGACTCCGCTAGGGATTTGTATGAAGTGTTGTAGGGATTGCTCATGGAATAGCCTAAAGACGTTTTTCTAATCTTTCTACCTGTCAGTAATTGCTCTTTTTCATTCTGTTTATTTGTAAACAGTAATTATGTTCAAATGCATATGTTCATTAACGAATCATTGGACGTTTTTGCAAATAAAACACAAGTGTAAAGAAAAAGGCAAATAGTTTTCTGTACTTTGAAAGAGATATCTTTGTATTTACTTTGAATAAGTATTTTGTACAACGAAGACAGACATCCTACTAAGAGGATGGTGTCATAAATAAGAAAAAATTTATAAAGAAAGATAGTTATGTGTAATAATCCCATAGGGTTCCCATTCTGCTATAGCCATCGTATCTCTGAATATCTTATCCATTTGTTTCTTCGTCAGAAGATGATTGAATTGATCAGAAGCTCCGAGTTCGTCCGTGAAGAGATTGTCCTTAAAATGATCCGACGAGACATAGTCATACGCTTTAATTTCCTAACTTTTGCCTGGACCGCCCTTTCGGGTTTTCAATCCACCGGGAAACCCTTTTTTCCCAAGTCGCCCTTTTGGGTTTTCAACTTGCCGGGTGTACAGATTTTTTTTGTTTTATCCCTAATTTTTGCCTGAACCGCCCTTTCGGGTTTTTGATTCACCGGGATGCCCTTGTTTTGCCTAGGTGTGTCAACCTAGCGGGTCTCTTATGCGTAGTATCTTTTGACTATGTCTGCATTCGCAGGATGCGGCAGATCGTCACCGTCCATGGTGGTTAAGATCATTGCCCCACTAGAAAATATGTTCTTGATTACAAATGGTCCTTCATAGGTAGGAGTCCATTTGCCCCTGGGATCACTTTGTGGAAAGATGATGCGCTTGATCACAAGATCTCCAACTTGATACACTTGGCGTCTGACTTTCTTGTTGAAAGCCTTGATCATCTGCTTTTGATACGTCTGACCGTGGCAAACAGCAGTAAGTCTCTTCTCGTCAATTAAGTTTAACTGATCAAGTCGGGTTTGGATCCAATCGTCTTCACTCAAACCTGCATCCTTCATAATTCTTAAAGAGGGGATCTGGACCTCAATAGGTAAAATAGCTTCCATGCCATATACCAAAGAATAGGGTGTTGCCCCAGTTGAAGTACGAGCCGTGGTACGGTACCCGTGGAGAGAAAACGGTAACATCTCATGCTAGTCCTTGTAGGTGACTGTAATTTTTTGTATGATCTTTTTGATGTTTTTGTTTGCAGCTTCGATAGCACCATTCATCTTTGGCTGATAGGGGGATGAATTGTGATGTTGAATTTTAAACTGTTCGCATAAAGCAGGGATCATAGTATTGTTAAGGTTTGTACCGTTATCAGTGATGATCCTTTCGGGGATACCGTACCGACAGATAAGGTTCTGCTTGATGAAGCGGGCAACAACATTCTTAGTAACGGATGCGAAGGAAGCAGCTTCGACCCACTTTGTGAAGTAATCAATGGCCACCAGAATGAAGCGGTGTCCATTGGATGTTGTAGGCTTGATCTCTCCAATCATGTCGATTCCCCACATAGCGAAGGGCCAAGGAGTTGTTAAGACATTTATAGGAACAAGAGGCACGTGCACCTTGTCTGTATAGATTTGACATTTATGACAAGTCCGGGAGTGTTGATAGCAGTCTGCTTCCATGGTAGACCAATAGTAGCATGCTCGTAGAATCTTCTTTGCCATCGTATGTCCGCTAGAGTGAGTGCCAAAGGTACCTTCATGCAATTCAGCCATGATCTTTTCAGCTTTAGCCTTGTCCACACAACGGAGCAGAATAGAATCATGATTGCGTTTGTACAGGATGCCATTACTTAGGAAAAACTTAGCTGAGAATCTCCTTAAGAACTTTTTGTCATTGACTGAAGCTCCTTCAGGATATTCTTGAGCCTCGAGATACCTTTTGACTTCATGAAACCAAGGCTGGTCCACTACTTCTTCGGTATTAATCTTGTGACAGTGTGTTGGTTCGTCCATCCGTTCAATAGTGATCTGGGGAGCCTCGTTGTCCCAATTAAGTTTAAACATGGATGACATTGTAGCTAGAGCATCTGCTAGCTGATTTTCTTCTCGCGGGAAGTGCTAGAAGGTAATCTGCTCGAAATGTGGTAATAATGTCAAGACATGTTCTTTGTAAGGGATGAGGTTTGGAGGCTTAGTATCCCATTCTCCTTTGATCTGACTGATGACCAAAGCTGAATCCCCAAACACAACTAAAGATTTGATTCCCAAGTTTATGGCAGCCTTGAGTCAAAAGATGCATGCTTCATACTCTTCCATGTTGTTCGTACAGTTGAAGCAAAGTCTGACTGTAAAAGGAGTATGGCATCCTTCTGGAGATATAAGCACAGCACCGATACCGTTACCAAGCACATTGGAGGCACCATCAAAGTACAGGGTCCATCGGGATCCTTGTTCAGGTCTGTCATATGGTCTGAAGTCTTCAACATTGTCCAATGTCATGATGTCTTTGTCGGGGAAGTCGAACTTCATGGATTGATAATCTTCTACAGCTTGATGGGCCAGATGATCATCTAGCACACTGCCCTTTATATCTTTTTGGGTAGTGTACTGTATGTCATATTCCGTTAAGATCATCTTCCATCTAGCTATCCTTCTAGATAAAGCAGGCTTCTCAAAGATGTACTTGATCAGATCCATCTTAGATACCAGCAAAGTGGTATGAGTCAACATATACTGCCTTAGCCGGCGAACAGCCCATACCAAAGCGCAGCAAGTTTTCTCGAGCAGTGAATATCTAGTTTCGCAGTCGGTAAACTTTTTGCTAAGGTAATAAATGGCATGCTCTTTTCGGCCAGACTCGTCATGCTTCCCCAGTATGCACCCCATTGAATTCTCTAGGATGGTCAGATACATGATTAGAAGTCTTCCCTTGACGGGTGGCATCAAGATAGGAGGCTCTAGTAAATACTCCTTGATTTTATCAAATCAATTTGACAGTCATCATTCCATTTAACTACCTAATCTTTCTTCAACAGCTTGAAGATTGGTTCACAGGTAGATGTTAGGTGAGAAATGAACCTAGCAATGTAGTTTAGGCGTCCCAAGAAACCTCTGACTTCCTTCTCAGTGCGAGGAGCAGGCATTTCTTATATAGCTTTGACTTTGGCAGGATCAACCTCGATGCCTTTGTTGCTGACAATGAAACCTAAGAGCTTACCGGACCGGACTCCGAATGTACACTTGTTTGGGTTCAATCTGAGCTTGTACTCCTTCAACCTGACAAACAGCTTTTGCAAGTGATCAAGGTATTCTTCTTCAGTTTGTGATCGGGCTATCATGTCATATACGTAGACCTCTATCTCATAATGTATCATATCATGAAACAAAGCTACCATGGCGTGTTGATAGGTTACCCCGGCATTCTTCAGTCTGAATGGCATCACTTTGTAGCAGAACGTACCTCACTGTGTGACGAAAGTAGTTTTCTCCATGTCCTCAGGTGCCATTTTGATCTGGTTATAGCTTGAGAATCCGTCCATGAAAGAAAATACTTTGTGTTGAGTTGTGTTTTCAACCAGGATGTCAATATGCGGAAGTGGAAAGTCATCTTTAGGGCTGGCCCTGTTTAAATCTCTATAGTCCACGCACATTCTCATTTTGCCGTCCTCTTTAGGCACGGGCACAATGTTAGCAACCCATTGTGGATAGGAAGTAACAGCCAGAAATCCAGCATTGAACTGTTTCATAACTTCTGCTTTGATCTTCTCTGACATGTCGGGTCTCATGCAGCGGACCTTTTGTTTCACTGGTGGACAGTCTTCTCTTATGGGTAGACGGTGTACCACAATGTCTGTATCGAGTCCCGACATGTCTTCGTATGACCAGGCAAAGATCTCAACATAATCATGCAGTAGCTGAATTAGGCGCTCCTTGACACTCGGCTCTAGATTGGCACCCATTCTGATTTCCTTTCTGTCTTCCTCAGTACCCAAGTTGATTGTATCCAACAACTCCTCATGAGGCAGAATAGCTCTTTCCTCTTATTGTAGAAGTCTAGCCAATTCCCCTGTCACCTCACAATCTTCCTCACCTTCGTATTCGGCATGGTAGATCAAATCTTCAGAGTCACTGAAGGCTATAGCAGTATCGTTACCCATGGGATCCGGAATGGAAGAGTACCTGCATTTGTGAGTGTGGGTGTGTGTAAGGGTATATCCATCTTAAAACAAATAAAATGTAAAAAAGAAAGACAATGAACACAAAAGTTTGTATGAAAAACGTCCATGATTCATTGAAATGACATATGAAAATGAAATAAGAACCCTTACAAATGGACCATTGTGCCTCGGGTAAGACACAAGGTTGAAAAAGTAAGAATTGTTTGTGAATTATTACAGATCCAATAGAAATGGAAAAGATAAATTACTGCGGTATGAAAGTAATCGGAATAAAGTCTTTTGCTTCCCAGTTGCACAGTCCTCCACCAACATTAGGAAAAATCCAGTCTTCCAAGCTGCCCTCTTCTTCACTGTCCTCTAGTGCATTAACCCCTTGATGGCTGATCTTCACAGGTGGCCCTCCGGCACGGGAGCGGCGCATGGCCTTCTGACCAGTCGAAGTAAATCCCAGGCCAAACTTGTCTGATTTGAAAGGAAAGTCTGGAAGCTGCCTCCAGATAGTGGATCCGCCTTCTTCCACCACCGCCCTTGCATCCTTGAGTGATGACATCCGAGGCGGAGGTCTGGTAATCGTGGGTATAGAGGACATTGTCTTGGTTGCCGCTATCTCCTGAGCTACCTCTTCAAAATGCTGGAAAGGAGTTTCGATGAATTCGCCATCCAATTCTACATAACGGAAAGAATTCAGATGACTGATCATGTATTCCTCTTCGCCATGAACAGTTATTATTTTCCCCTGGATAGGGTACTTGAGAATTTGATGCAGAGTAGAAGTGACAGCTCCAGCATGGTGGATCCAAGGTCTTCCCAACAGGCAAGAATAAGAAGGACGGATGTCCATCACATAGAATGTGGAGTTGAAGGTTTCAGTTCCCACCTTAATCGGGATGTCCACCTCCCCGTGGACCATCCTTTTAGAACCATCAAAGGCTCTGACAATTATATTGATGGGTTTCAGGGTTAAGCCTTCACAATCCAGTCTATCCAAGGCTTTCTTCGGAAAGACGTTCAAAGACGAACCAGTGTCTACCAGTACGTGTGCTAGGGTTGTCCCTCTGCATTCCACCGAGACATGCAAAGAATCATTATGTTTTCTCCCTTTCGAAGTTAAATCTGCATTGGAGAATCCTAGACCATTGTCAGCTGTTAAACTAGCCACACATTCCTGGAACTGATCAACGGAGGTTTCTTGTGGCACGTGGGCCGTCTTCAAAAATCTTATCAGAGCCTTAGCATGAGCTTCTGAATAAAGCAACAGGGCCAACATGGAGATCTTTGAGGGAGTTTGCCCCAGCTGTTCCACCATATCATAATCGCTTTTCTTGATTATTTTCAAAATTTCCTCCATTTCTTTTTGAGAGGTTTCAGGGATGATCAACGACTGAGCCCTCGTCCTGACGGGCTCTTCTTGGATACCTTTCCCTCGAACATCAGTAGCAGCAGAGGGGATAACCACGGGGGTTATGACTTCTTCTATGATTGGTGTACTTGCAGATATGTTTACCGGTGTAGAGATAACCTTAGGAGCAGCTGAGGGTCCAAGAATTTCCTTTGGAGGGGAAATCTTTGGAGAAAAGATTCTTCCACTACGGGTAACTTTTCTTGTTCCGGCAATATTACTGATGTCGGAATTGTCTTCTTCAGAACTCTCTTCCTCGGCAGTCTGTTCAATCTGTTTGACACCATGGTAGTAGATTTCTCCACCATAGTTCCATGGTACTGATTTGTCGGACTTGTACGGGACTGGCCCGGGCATGGTTATCTTCAAAGGTACAACCTTCGGAGCGGATGTAATCCTAACAGGTCTTTTAGGGACCTTGGAAGGATTGGCGGATATGGTTATTATTGAAACATCGTTAACAGGAGTTGATAAAACAGGAGTCTTCTCAAATAGGATTTCTTGGTTATCAATTAGGCGTTGGATGCTTATCTTCAACAATGGACAGTGGGTTAATGAGGATGAACAAAGGTGACAATCTTCTTCACAACCTGGGAAAACCCCAGCCTTCAACAAATTTAACTTGATTATAAGGAGTGGAGTTATCAAATCATCTACAGTAGCAACAAACAGATCCTCCTCAACAGCATGGGCGTTGTGGTCGTGCCTTGGCATTAGAGCAGAGATAACATTGGGTTTTTCAGGTGCGTCGAATTCAACTTCTTTAGCATCTATCAAATCCTGAATTTTATTCTTCAGGGCCCAACAATTGTCAGTGTCGTGCCCTGTGCTCTTCGAATGGTAAGTACACCTAACGTTCGGATGGTAGTGTGGAGAAGCAGTATTCGGATTCTTCGGGGCCTCTTTCAGACTTGCTAGATTTAACTTCAAGAGATTGGGTAGAACTTTGGCAGGAGTCATGTTTACCCTGGTGAATTGCCTAACTGGCCTTTCCACCCTAGTTTGATTGGTTCTCGGTTGAATGGTTCTGGACTGATCAGATGCAGACTTCTGAATCATAACAGCCCCCACCGCTGGCCGGCGCTCAACTCTTCCTTGACCCCTCTGAGAGTAGACAGCTGATACTTCTTTCTTTCCCGTGAAAGGTTTTCTGATGGAAGCAGAAGTAGATGCATCTTTTTGAATTTTCCCGCTTTTTATACCGGCCTCAACTCTTTCTCCGGTTAGAATCAAATCAGTGAACCCAGCGGACGAACTTCTAATCAGGTGATTGAAGAAAGGACCTGACAGGGTACCCAGGAACATGTCTACTAGATCTCTCTTAGATAAAGGTGGTTGCACCCTTCCGTCTAAATCCCTCCACTTTTGGGCATAGTCTTTGAATCTCTCGTTGGACACCATGGCCATACTCTGGAGTTGAGTACGGGTTGGTGCCAAGTCGGCGTTATATTGATACTGTTTATAGAAGTCGGCTACCAAGTCTTCCCAATTATGCACATCAGACCTCTCCAACTGGTAGAACCAATCAAGCTGTGTTCCTGACAAACTGTCCTGGAAAAAGTGGACCCACAAATTTTTGTCAGCAGAATGCGGTTGAATTTTCCTGACATAAGATCGTAGGTGCATCTTGGGACAAGGCACTCCATCGTACTTGGCCAATAGTGGCACCTTAAACTTCAGAGGGATTACTATTCCAGACACCAAACCTAACTCCTTAAAGTCCAGCCCTGGTACTCTCTGTATCTCCATAGCAGCTAGACGCTCTTCCAAATTTTTGTATTTGTCATCGGCCGGAGGGTACTGTTGTTCGGAATAGTCTTCTTCCTCTTCTTCTTCTGCTTCAGAATCAGATGGTACTGCCGTCTCTTTACCTTTTATTTCCCCCTCTTTAGATGTTGATGGGAATTCCAAGGTTCGTCTGGCTTGTCCTTTAAACCTTCTGCCCATGACAACCACACCGGCTCGCTTCTTCTTCTTTTTCTCTTTCTCTTTCTCTAGCAGAGTCTTGAGCTCCTCCTGCCCCTTGGCTAAGGTCAAGAGTAGCTGTTGAAATTGTGAATTCTGAGCTTGTAAGTCTTTGACCGTTTGTTCTAGATCCATCTTGCTGAAATAAACAGCAGAGAGATGAGGAAACTTGGTGTGAAGACCTGCTTATGCATATGATGAATGATATGTATTCATGCAATGCTTTCAAGGATTCAGAAATTCAAATTTATTTTAAACAAAAAAGAAACACACGTCATATTAATAAGATAGAAATTGTTAGTACATCAATGCCCCTTGGGCAAAAATAATACAAAATTCTAAGGTAAAAAGACGTTGCGCATCCTCTTTGGTGCAATGTAGGTGTTGAGAGTCTGCTCTTAGTGAAGTAGCCGAGTGAGTTCCAAAACCTTCTTCTCGATTGCATAGAATTGGGCTTCGAAAGTATCGCGCTCTCCCTTGAGCTGTATCCAACTCCTTTGTAGATCTTCGAGTGATGTCGGCATGTCAGGATGTAGGAGGGTGTATGGAACCTCTCCTTCCTTAACAGACTCTATAATCACTGGGAGAATGGAGGGGTAAGGCATCATAAGACTTTGGGCACGGGTTCGTACCCACTTGAGGTAAGGCTCAAGGGGGATGGAATTCTTGTGTCCCAAGGTCTTACTGTCTACCTTGTTAGGCCTCCTCCAAGCTCGGATGAACCTTTGACGAAGTCCTTGATTGTCGTTGTCGAAGTCGAAAAGCAAGCCTTGAATCAGCATGTCATGTGGGCCATCCCTTCGGGCATAACCAAATTGTCTTAGAGCCAAGCAAGGGTTGTAGGTGATGCCTCCCCTAATGCCAAGTAAAGGGACATTAGGGAATTCCCCACAATGGTCGACGATGATAACATTCTCTTTGGTTCGAGAACACTAATGAATATCTGAATGTGTAAGAGTCATCAATCGTTGTGACCACCTCAAACCTTGCTCATTCTTCAAGACTGATTGGGGAAGATGAGAAATAAACCATCTTGCAATATTGGATTGATAGATGAATTTCAGTCAACTGATGAAAAGTCAACTATACACTGAAAAGTCAAACTTTGACTTTTTGATCAAAATTAAGTTTCAAAAATCATATTTGATCAAGACATGTCAAAATATGAAATTTGTTCATCAAGAAATTCAAAATTCAAAATTCTAGGACTTAGAAATTTTTCCAAGTGTTAGAAAGTTAACATTTTTTCATAACTTTGTGCCAAATTTCCACCATGATGCAAGATGATTCAAGGAAAACTTCCAACATGAAAGTTATAAATCTCAATGAGATCTAAAACATTGTAGGGCAGAACTTTTTCTAGAAATGCTTGGATTTCAAGTTATGAATTTATGAAGACATGCCATGAAACTAAAATAATTAGTGAAATTTTGAGCATTTTAGTTAGGATTTTGATCTAACTTCATGGCAGCTTTTCACCTAGTTCCAAATTGAATCTTCAAAAATATCCAACATAAAGGTTGTATATGATGTTACAAGCTTTCCAAAATGTTCAAGAACTAATTGAGATCATGTTTTATCTAAGAGAATCGAAGACAAGAAGTTGGACATTCATTCTTGAATTATAGGTCATTTCCATGATGAACGGGAATTCAAATCTCTTAGCCATGCCTTGTAATCTTGCTTTGCAGGCCTCCAAGTCTATAAATCTCTCCATAATCAGAAGATTACACAAACTTTATGGCTATTATCCATTAAATCCAAGCTTTGTCTAAGTTAACTTGCTTTTTTTGGAAGAAAGGCAAGACTTCCATTTGGAAAAGTATGCTTTTGCAAATGTCAACCCTTCTTGAGCCTCTCAATGGATCCTTCTGCACACACTCAACCTAGAAACTCAGAAGAGGCATGTTTAAAGTAATTTAACCACTCTACATAGCTTGTACCATGCATTGTGATTTTGGTTTTCCACTTTACTTTAAAACAAAACAACCTAGCCATAACCCTACAACTCAGAAATCCCTTGTGCAAAACATCTCTAACCTTTTCCATACAAATATACAAGTCTTTGGCAAGCAAATAGATGAATGCTTAAGCCCTCAAACCCTCTCAAAGTTAAGATTGCATAAATAACATCCATTGTTGCACTTTCTGGCCAGAAATCCCAAACACCTAATCCACTCGTGCGTTTCTGGGCCTTTCACTTCCAAAAGTTCCTAAACATCATCTACAAACAATCCCACACCCTGTTACATGACAGTAACATCTCCATCACTTTCCTCCATAACCAAAAAATAGAGCTTGCATCTTGGCTTCTCCAGCACGACTCAAGCACTCCCAGCATCAAGTAAGGGTGGAATTAGCTTCTTGGGAACTTGAGGAAGCTAACTTGATCATCACCATCACTTGAAACAAGCTCAAACTATTTCAAGATTTCCAGTTTTTGAGGTATTTTTCTGAACTCTCATCTCTTCATTTAGGTATTGTTAGGCTTGTATTTTCAAAGACAAAATGTAGATATCATTGCCCTGAAGTTGTACATATCCATAGTTTTCATTTATTTTGCCTGAGCTTAGAGAATTTTAAGTTTGAATCTCTGAAAAAAGTTAGGTCTGGATTTGGTACTTTTAGAAATACATGCTCATCTTTGATTGTTAGTCCAAATTGTTTACATGTCTGAAATCCTGGTAAAATTCCTAACAAGTTTGATGTTGGAAGTTTTGAGAATGGATGAGAAATGAATGAGATACAAGGACCCGGGTTGGAGGTTGAAGATGAAGTTCATTTCTAGGAATGGACTTGTAATATATATTTATGGTTTTGTTTAAGTTAACGGATGTATAGCCACCTCAATGGTGAGGCAACACGCGTTTATGGTCAAGGGCATGGGTTCATGCCCCAGCGCTACCTTTTTTCATATTTTTCAACATTTTCCTCTGTTTTGCAAGCAAGCCGGCGCACCTTGGGCCTCCACAATCGGGCCTTTGCATTTTTACTTCTCCTAACCCCCCTCTTTGCAGGTTTTACAACACAGCCCATTTATTTTATTTTTATTCTTTTTTTCTTATTTCCAAACAAAATCACTTAATGGGCCAGGCTTCAAACAAAAACTGTTTTTTCCTAACAAACACCCTAAATTCCATTTTTACCTCCTGACTTTATTTTTCATATTTTATTTTCTTTATTTTCTTTATTTTTATTATTATTATTATTATTATTATTATTTATTAAATCAAAAAATCCAAAAATATATTTTTATTTATTATTTGCATTTTATTAAAAAAACAAAAGACAAAAAATATTTTCTTATTATAAATTTAATCTCTTTTATTAACAATTAGATTTAGGTTTAGTTATTTTCTTTTTTTAATTAAAATTAACTTAGAATTTAGGTTTTCTTTTAATTAATTAGTTTCCATACTATTTTGATTAAACTTAAAACCTTTTTCTAAAAAACACCTAAAAATGCTTTCTTGATTAATTTTATTTCTTTTAAACGGGTTTAATTTTACTTATTTTAATTAATTATTTTCTTTTAGATAATTAGGTTAAAACCAAGGCTCTTTCTTAACAAAAATCAAAACAAAAAATCCATCTCTTTTCCTTTTACATCCTTGTACATTATATTCCTTTCAATTCTTGTACATTATTCAAGTTTCAATATGGTTGTAATAGATAATTAGGTTTAATTTCTTGCAATCCCCATTTGTAAATTTGTATACCCCATCCCCCAAATGATGTAATAGCGTAGTTGTTGTACCCCAAAATTTGCCCTCCCATATTTTTCAAGAAAATTTGCCAAGTCAAGCTGCAAAATTCCCCAAGGGTTGCACAGTGCAAAGGTCTCCTATACAGTCAAAACTAGGGTTTGTGTTCTGATCAAGAAATTGAAGGTTTCAAAGGCCCAATCAAGTCTCATATGCCTACAAATATGGTCAAGTATCCTCATATCAAGTTTCAAGGCATTCAGCACAAAATTGCACAGTCAAAAACCCTAATTGCACCACAGTTAACTGTAGGGGCAAAATGGTCATTTGGCAGTCAAAAGTTCAAATTTTTGGTCAACATATCATTTTGAAGCCACAAACATCATTTGATCAATGCTTGATCATGATTCTCAAAATTTGGCTCAAGAATCATCAAATTGCAAAAGTTTCCTTATTTGGACAGCTGAAAAAGTCAACTGAAATTGACCAGGGCATAACTTTCACATGGATTATCATAAAAATTCCATCCAAAGCTCATTTTGAAGAGAAAGACATTTCCTACAACTCATCTTCATACTTCAAGTCCAAGAAATGCTCTCACAAAAAGTTATCAATTTCAACATTATAGGTCATTTTCAAAAGTCAACAAAAAGGAACTTTAAGTCAAAGGCCATAACTTGAGATTGGTAAATCAAAATGACATGGGACCAAAGGAATTGGTTAGAGGACTCAAAGACCTTTCCAAAATGTCCAAGAACATGAGAAAAGCTTAAAAATTGAGCAAGTTATGCCTTGTGGAAGTTGGGAAATTTTTGGATATTTTAAAAAGTCAACATTACTTCAAATGACCTAAAATTGCTAATGGGCCCATTTTTCTTCCATGATTCATCATTCCAAGCATGTGCACGACCACTTGGCCCAAAGGGAAGTATTTTCTCATTTTTTATTTATTTATTTGAATTATTATTTATATTAATTCATTTAAATCATTTAAATATATGAAAAATATCTAACTTGACCTAACCAATCTTTTTGTACATATTTTGGACTCAATATTTCGTGCTTAGCTAAATGTGGAAAGATTTGGAGTGATTGAATCCTAATTGACACAAATGCACATAGAAAAGATATGAAAAAAGATCCTTAAAATCAAATTTCCAAAAACCATCAATGCCATGGATTTGATTGAGTTTTGTTGACCTAATTTGTTCACTACATATGCCTGATCATAAACCTAATCATAAGAGACAAGAAAGCTGCGCTAAGAGGCCATTGAAAACTTGAAAAAATTCTCTAAAAACTCAAAAACTGAAAAGCACTTTTTAGGTCGATTCAGGGCATAAAAACCATCCCATTAGCTTCCTGGAAGGTTCCTGAACGTGTTCTAATCCATAACACTCATCAAAACTCCAAGAACTGGTATATTGAACCGAAACTGCATCAAGAAAATTCCACAATCGTGCATCATGATTTAAGCATCTTTTGCATTTTTTATTTATGGATTCATGTTCATTATGATGTTTTGATGCTAACCAACATATCCAATTGCTTTTTTGTGCGCTATATACGATTATGCCATGTTTGACTTTTAGGGTTTTCAGAGTTTTGAATTGGGGTTTTTCACCCAAGGAAAAATTAAGGCTTGTGACCACCACCATTCAATTCAGCGCATGGAGACGAAGAAGAACCACCCCTCGCGCTGAATTTATGTGCCAAGGAGAGCTAATCGCTATTTTCTTTAAAGCCCTCTAAACCCACGCGTGGAAAACCGTTGCGTTATGGTCTTGTTTCAGAAAAAAAACAAAACACGCGAAGAAGATGATTAGGTGGCGAGGCTTGATTGGAGCGTTTAAATATTTCGCGCGTTTGAACCACTAACGTTTTGTTTCTTTTATATTATTTGTTGTTTATTTATTTAACGAATGGATTCAGTGGCTCAGCTGGAAAGCGTTGGTTGCTTCAACATCCAAGACTTGGGTTCGAGCCCCAGGTCTGCATTATTCTTCATAATATTTTTCAATTCAGGTTCACATGCTGTTCTACTTGCTGAGGACTACCATACACTTCTAGAATCAGCCATCCACGCCCATCTAGAGATCAAACCAAAGGCCTAGATCTGAAGTACACCCTACGCTTGAGTCAACTTGCCAGCACACTACTCAAAAAAGGTCCACAAGGCCATGATCAATTGGGCCTGGATTTCTAAAAGCATACCTCTATTTTGGGGACTACCCCCCCCCCCTGGTTTGCAATTCTTTTTATTTTTTCTTATATTTTATTTTTTCAATTATTGTTTTATTTATTTTATTGTTTTGATTTAATTAATTTTTTTTTTTTACAAAATACAAAAACCTCATAAAAATCAGAAAAGATAAATACTTTAATTATTTTCATAAACAAATTGCATGTAAATAAATTAATTTAAATTAGGGTTTTAATGTTAATTCTTTTAATAACAAAAAATACAAAAAAAATGTAGAATTAGGTTTAATAAATTTTATTCCTTTTAATTTTTCTTTCTCATAATAATATTTATTTATTTTATTTATTTTTTTATATAATCAAAGTTGCATGAAAATAACTTAGGTTTAAATTAGGTCAAATTTCAATATTTCTTAATAAATTAACAAGTAACTAGAATTAGGGTTTGCCTTTTAGTTTAATTTTAATTAATTCTTTTTCTCATCAAATTCCTAAAAACACTAAAAATACCAAAAACATTCTCTTTTAATTTTTAATTTTAATTCCTCATTAACTTTAATATTTTGCAAAAGGGTCCAACGCCCTCGTTTCGATTTAATTTCGCATATTTATTTTATTTTGCTTAAATAATTATGTACCTCTCCCGAAGCCTTGTAATTATATCTCGCACTTTTACCTTCTTTACTTTTCTGTCAAATCGGGTCCTGGATAATTTTGGCGATGTGGACCCGCGCCATTTGTAATAGCTTTAGATTTACTTTTTCCTCGCAACTTTTAACTGTTAAACAAAGCATGCAAGAATGAATGGACTTAAATAAAATCAAGCGTAGAACACCAATAACATGGACAAGAAAAATACAAATGAAAACGACACACGAATCGCACACACCACCCCTAGGGTACGCCTCACTGTTGCCTTGCCTCGAAAGGTGATCGTCGAGTAGAGGATGTCTTAGTAAGTCCTCATGATCCGGGAACCTGGCATGAGGGTAGCTTCTAAGGTGTCTTCCCATTGCTCTGGTGATCACTATGTCCCGAACCTCGAATTGACCCGAACACCTCCAACGGTGGTGCTACCTACCTCTCAATGGTGGGATGGCATTACTTTAAGGGACATCTACACAGACGAATTCCTTAGGGTAGGTAGGTTCTCGTAGATACTTGCTCTAATTTCAAAACAAAACAAAAATCTTTTCACACCGACACTTTTCAAAAGCTTTCAAAGCGATTTTTCAAACACTCTGACACAAGAGTCGATCTGAAATTTTCAAAGAAACTTTTTTAAAAACCCACATTGAAAAGCAAACAAACTATTTTTGAAAACACAAGTGAGCAAGTATCTAAGAGCCCATGGATAACCATGGATAGAAAGGGTGCTAACACCTTCCCTTTCTATAACCTACCTCCCGAACCGAGAGCAATCTCTTTAAGGAATTTTTCTGTGCTTTTGTCCTTTCCATTTGGAGAAAATAAAAGACGGTGGCGACTCTTGCTTCCGTGACATTTCGCGAACCAGCGTTAAACAGTCAGTTCCAGATCCACCGATCACAGAACTGGCGACTCTGCTGGGGAACAAAACTTAAAGTGGGGTGTACCTTAGGGCTAGCTCATAACTATGTTTTCAATTGTTTTCCTTGTGTGCTTTAAATTGTGGGTTGCTTGGGAGTTCTATAGATCCTAACCCGGATCATGGGGATACCTTCTTAGAAAGTAGCAACAAGGCTGTGAGGGAACTGTGCGGGGTATACCGACATGGTTGAAACAGTCTGCTACGTTGATGTGGCACTTTGGTGTGTACCGGTAACCCTTGAGTTCAGTCAAGGAGAGTACGGGGCCTCCGCGTGGTGTCATGAAGCATCAACAGACCTTAGGAACCTTAATTGAACTATCTTGGCCTCTTTAGGGTAGTGAGATAACTGACTTTGGTGCAGTCCGAGGTTGGTTGATACTCGATACTACACTCAATTGAGGGTTGCTTTCCTGGAATATTTCGGTCGCCAGTTCAGTGGCTAAATCGAAACGATGAACAATGAAAGCAATCCCGTGATATTGGGAACCTTAGAACCCGGTTACTTTGATTAGGACAGGTTGAACCCACCAACTTCAAGAGGGTACTACCCAGACCCCATGCTGGCCTTAAACCTTAAGGGCTTGTCTTGTGTGCCTTGTGTGCCTTACATGTTTGTCTTTGTAAATATCTGTGGTGTGTTTAATCATAGCATCATGACATCATCCAGCATCATATGCATTGACTAACCATTTCAGGGGTTCGAATCTTCATCTTTGTTCTTTGTTTTGTAGGACATGGAAACTGTTCGCAGAAAGACAATTCAAATCAGTCTTGTAAGGATCCCTCCTCAGCTTAAGGAGCTTATATCCAGGATTCCCGAGAACTCTTCATTCAGTGAAAGGCATGGAAGCCTCATTAGCTTGGTCAACACCAACATTGAGGAAGACATGATAAAGGTCCTATTCCAGTTCTTTGATCCTCTGCATCACTGTTTTACCTTCTTGGATTATCAGTTGGTACCTACATTGGAGGAGTTCTCCCGGCTCCTGAAGATCCCTATCCTTGATCAGCTACCCTTCAACGGTACAGAAAAGGAACCTAAGCTTGAAGAGATTGCTAAAGCCTTGCACCTACAGTCATCTGACCTCAAGGGACATTGGGAAGTGAGAAGTGGTATCAAAGGGTTCTTAGCCAGGTTTCTGTTTGAAAAGGCCCATAAATGTTGGAACTCCCTTGACTTGCAAGCTTTTGAAGAGGTTGTGGCCCTCCTTGTTTATGGTTTGGTGTTGTTTCCTAACCCAGATCAGCTTATTGATATCAGTGCTGTCCAGATCTTTATGTCCAGGAATCCTATCCCTACGTTGCTGGGGGACATCCTTCACTCATGTTACACTCGAACCATGAGAAAAAGAGGTGTCCTTATGTGTTGCACTCCTCTCCTGGGAAGGTGGTTTATTTCGCACCTTCCACAATCAGTTTTGAAGAATGAGCGGGGTTTGAGATGGTCACAACGGTTGATGACTCTTACACATGCAGATATACATTGGTGCCCTAGGTCCAGAGAAGATGTCACTATCATCGATCGTTGCGGGGAGTACCCTAATGTTCCTTTACTTGGAATCAGATGAGGTATTACTTATAGCCCATGCCTGGCTTGGAGACAGTTTGGTTATGCTCGGAGGGATGGTCCTCATGACATGTTAATTCCTGACATAGTTTTTAACTTCGACAACGATACTCAAGGACTTCGCCAGAGATTTATCAGAGCTTGGAGGATGCCCAGTAGGATAGACAGCAAGACACTGGGGCACAGGAATTCCATCCTGTTGGAACCTTATCTCAAGTGGGTACGAGCCCGCTCCCAGAAGTTAGTAATGCCTTATCCTCATATGCTCCCGGTAATCAAAGAACCAGTCTTGGAAGGAGAAGTGTCCTACACTATTCAGCACCCTGATATGCCCACATCCTGGGAAGAGATGCAGAAAAGCTGGATCCAGCTTAAGGAGGAAAGGAATTCTCTTGAGACTAGTCTGCATGCCAGTGAAAAGAAAGTCTTGGAGCTCACCCGCCTGTTGCATGAGGAGAGGAATCTCAACACCTACATAGCTCCGAAGAGGATGCGCAGTGTATTTTGGGATTGATCTGATTTTTGTACTTTTGCCCATGAGGCCTTGATGTATTAAACAATGATTTCCTTAATGATAACGTGTGTTCCTTTTTGTCTGCAACAAATTTGAACTTTCGAACCCTTGAATGCATTGCATACGCATTTCATACATCATGTGCATAGCAGGTTTTTACTCTTTTCAGGTTGCTTACAGTTCTTCGTTGTTTATTTCAGCATCATGAATACCGACTCTTCATCAACTGAGACATCAATCAAGGCTCTTCAGGCGCAGAATGCGCAGTTTCAAGAATTAATCAAGGGTTTGGCTCAAGGCCAAGAAGAACTAAAGGCTATGCTCCTGAAGAAGGAGAAGAAGAAGAAGAGAAGAACTGTTCTGTTCAACTCGGGTCGAAGGTTTAACAATACTCTGCAACAGGAAGAGGCTGGTTCTTCTGTTGACAAGAATTCCCCTCAGGCAAAAGCAAGGGTTCCTAGTCCAGTGGTCTCCGACAACGAGACAGATTTTGATGAAGAGCAGTACCCTCCTGCAGAAGACAGATATAAGCAACTGGAGGACAGATTGAAGGCTATGGAGGTTCAACAGGTACCTGGGCTGGATTTCGGGGATCTGGGTTTGTCAACTGGTGTGATCATCCCCCACAAGTTCAAAGCACCATCCTTCTCTAAATATGACGGGGCATCTTGTCCCAAGCTGCATTTAAGGTCCTATGTTCGGAAAATTCAGCCGTACTCTGCGGATAAGAATCTATGGATCCACTTCTTCCAGGAGAGTCTTTCAGGGACTCATCTCGAATGGTTCTATCAGCTGGATGGGACCAAGGTTCGTAACTGGGAGGAGTTGGCTACTGCTTTCTACAAGCAGTATCAATATAATGCCGACCTTGCCCCCACACGTACCCAGCTTCAGGGTATGACGTTAGGTGCAAGCGAAGGTTTTAAGGAGTACGCTCAGAAGTGGAGAGACCTGGCTGGCAGGGTGCAGCCACCATTGACTGATCGGGAGTTGGTAGACATGTTCCTGGGGACCCTATCTGGGCCATTTTTCAACCATCTCATTGGGAATTCTTCTGCTGGGTTCACTGATTTGATCTTGACTGGAGAGAGGATTGAAGCTGGGTTAAAGTCTGGAAAAATTCCGAAGGGTGCATCATCTAGTTCTGAGAAGAAGCCCTTCAAGAAGGAGTCTAGTGCCGTATATGGTTCCAGGAAATCAGAGAGACATGAGCACCGCCAATCTGTCAGTGCGGTAATGATTGCTAAGCCTGCTGCCGCTCCCCGGCCAAACAATCCTCAGAAGGTTGAAAGACCCCGGAGAGAATTCACCCGCTTAGGCATGACTTTGTCGCAGATCCTGCCACAGTTGCTCTCAACCAATTTGGTGACTGTCAGGGAGGCTCCGAAGTTCCCCAATACTGCATCTCCCAAGTACAACCCGAATGCTCGTTGTGCCTACCATTCAGATAGCCCGGGACATTCTACTGATGACTGTTGGGCGTTAAAGAACAAGCTGCAGGACCTTATTGACGCCAAGGAGGTACAATTTGAGGCATCTGAGAAACCTAATGTGGTGACAGCTCCCCTGCCTGCTCATGGAGTAAATGCTATTGGGGACGAAGAGGAAGTTGATGAAGCTGAGTTTGATAGCTGGATCTATCCGGCAACCGACGGTGGACTCAACAATTGGAGTGCAAAGGACAACTTATCTGTTTCTCTTGTTACTGAGTAATGAATTCCTATGTTTTGTTATTTTGTAATAAACAATGATAAACTCTATGGCCCGGTGTCTTACCCGAGGCACCGTGGTTCTATTTGGGAGGGCATACAAACTGTCATTTCATATATCATGAATGAAAATCTTGGACGTATTTTTCGCATTGCAAATATTGTGCTCCTTTTCTGTCTTTCCTTTCCTTTACATAATTTTCAAAACAGCTGTATTTACACACACACTCACTCATACAGGTTTCAATCCACTCTGGATCTCACTGGTAACGACTCTGCTACTTCCAGTTATGACTTCGAAAATCCGATCAACTTAGCCGAAGACGAAGGTGAAGACGATTGCGAAGTGCCTGGCGAGCTTGCAAGACTGTTACTTCAGGAAGAGAGGGCAATTCAACCCCATGAAGAGCCAGTGGAAACAATAAACTTGGGTACTGAGGCAAACAGGAAAGAAGTAAAGATTGGTGCCAACCTAGAGCTCAGCGTGAAGCAACGGTTGACTCAGATGCTGCATGATTATATGGAGATCTTTGCCTGGTCCTACGAAGACATGCCCGGGTTGGATACCGATATTGTGGTCCATCACTTGCCAACTAAGGAAGATTGCCCTCCGGTTAAGCAAAAGGTCCGCCGTATGCGTCCAGAAATGTCTAAGAAGATTAAAGCCGAGGTTATGAAACAGTTTAACACTGGGTTCCTTGCAGTGACTTCTTACCCTCAGTGGGTTGCTAATGTGGTGCCGGTACCTAAGAAGGACGGTAAGGTCAGAATGTGTGTCGACTACAGGGATCTGAACAGGGCCAGCCCCAAAGATGACTTCCCTCTACCTCACATTGATGTCCTTGTTGATAACACAGCTCAGCACAAGGTCTTCTCTTTCATGGATGGCTTTTCAGGTTACAATCAGATCAAGATGGCACCTGAAGACATGGAAAAGACGACATTTGTTACTCAGTGGGGCACCTTCTGTTACAAGGTCATGCCATTTGGATTAAAGAACGCTGGGGCAACCTACCAACGTGTCATGGTTGCTTTATTTCATGACATGATCCATCATGAGATAGAAGTGTATGTTGACGACATGATCGCTAGGTCCCAGACTGAGGAAGAGCACCTAGATCATCTGCAGAAGTTGTTTGACCGATTGAAACTATACAAGTTGAGATTGAACCCGAACAAGTGCACCTTCGGGGTAAGATCTGGGAAGTTGCTAGGCTTCGTGGTCAGTGACAAGGGCATTCAAGTGGACCCTGCTAAGGTCAAAGCTATTCAAGAGATGCCAGTTCCCAAGACAGAGAAGGAAGTCAGAGGCTTTTTAGGACACCTGAATTACATCGCTCGATTCATCTCACATCTGACCGCTACTTGTGAGCCAATCTTCAAGCTGCTGAAGAAAGATCAGGTAGTACGTTGGAATGACGAATGTCAGGCTGCCTTTGACAAAATCAAAGAGTATCTCCAAGAACCACCTATCCTTATGCCACCGGTTGAAGGGAGACCTCTGATACTATATCTGACAGTGCTGGACAACTCAATGGGGTGTGTGCTGGGGCAGCATGACGAGTCTGGCCGAAAAGAGCATGCCATTTATTACCTTAGCAAAAAGTTTACCGACTGTGAGACCCGATACTCACTGCTTGAGAAAACTTGCTGTGCTTTGGTATGGGCTGCTCGCCGGCTGAGACAGTATATGCTGACTCACACTACCTTGTTGATCTCAAAGATGGATCCTATAAAGTACATATTCGAAAAGCCTGCTCTGTCTGGGAGAATTGCAAGATGGCAGATGATCTTGACGGAATACGACATTCAGTACACAACCCAGAAAGCCATCAAGGGAAGTGTATTGGCAGACCACCTGGCACATCAAGCTGTAGATGACTATCAGTCCATGAACTTCGAATTTCCAGATGAAAGCATCATGATAGTGACTGATTGTGAAGTACCTGGACCGGATGAAGGACCTGAACCGGGATCCCGATGGTCTATGCACTTTGACGGAGCCTCCAATGCTTTGGGTAATGGTATCGGCGCCATCACCATATCTCCTCAAGGTACTCATACTCCACTCACTGCCCGGCTGTGTTTCAACTGTACCAACAACATGGCGGAGTATGAGGCGTGCATCATGGGTCTTCAGGCTGCGATCGACCTAAGGATCAAATTTCTAAGTGTCTTCGGAGATTCCGCTCTTGTGATCAATCAGATCAAAGGAGAGTGGGATACGAAACATCCAAATTTGATTCCTTACAGAGAATGTGTGTTGGACCTGATCCCCCACTTCACAGAGATAACCTTTGAGCACTTTCTAAGAGAAGAGAATCAGTTAGCGGACGCGTTAGCTACAATGTCTTCTATGTTCAAGGTCAAATGGGATAATGAGGCTCCCCGGATCATCATCTGGAAACTGGACGAACCGGCATACTGTTGTGATCTCGAAACTGAATTGGTGACTGAGAAGCCTTGGTACCACGAAGTAAAGAGATATCTGGAAGCTCAGGAATACCCTGAAGGTGCCTCTATCAATGATAAGAAGTTCCTGAGAAGGTTCGCAGCAAAGTTCTTCCTTAGCAACGGTATCTTGTACAAGCGAAACCATGATTCAACTTTACTGCGTTGTGTGGATAAGACTGAAGCAGAAAGAATCATGGAAGAGCTACATGAAGGGACCTTTGGTACGCATTCCAATGGGCACACTATGGCTAAGAAAATCCTACGGGCAGGATATTACTGGTCCACAATGGAAGCTGACTGCTACCAACATTCCAGGACATGCCACAAGTGCCAGATTTATGCAGACAAGGTGCATGTTCCTCCGGTTCCCCTGAATGTTCTGACTGCGCCTTGGCCGTTTGCAATGTGGGACATAGACATGATCGGCGAGATTAAACCTACGGCATCCAATGGACATCGCTTCATCCTAGTGGTGATTGATTATTTTACGAAGTGGGTTGAGGCAGCATCCTATGCTACAGTAACCAAGACTGTTGTGGCACGGTTCATTCGGCACAACCTGATCTGTCGGTACGGCATCCCTGAGCGGATTATTACAGACAACGGTACCAATCTAAACAATTAGATGATCGCTGAGCTCTGCGAACAGTTCAAGATACAGTACCACAATTCTTCTCCTTACAGACCGAAGATGAATGGGGCTGTAGAAGCAGCAAATAAGAACATCAAGAAAATCATGCAAAAGATGACAGTGACTTATAAAGATTGGCACGAGATGTTACCGTTCGCTCTACATGGGTACCGTACCTCAGCTAGGACGTCAACAGGGGCAACTCCTTTCTCTCTAGTTTATGGCATGGAGGCAGTCTTGCCGATCGAAGTGCAAATACCCTCTCTCTGGATAATGAAGGATGCAAATCTGAACGAAGATGATTGGATCCAGACACGACTTGATCAACTCAACCTCATTGACGAAAAGAGACTTGCTGCTATCTGCCATGGTCAGACGTATCAGAAACGGATGATCAGGGCATTTAACAAAAAAGTCAGACCACAGGAATATCGAGTTGGGGATCTGGTAATCAAGCGAATCATCCTTCCTCAGAGTGATCCAAGGGGAAAATGGACCCCTACGTACGAAGGGCCATTTGTGGTTAAGCGTGTGTTCTCAGGAGGAGCCATGATATTGACCAATATGGATGGTGACGACCTTCCTCACCCCGCCAATGCAGACATAGTAAAAAGATACTACGCATAAAAAAAGACCCGCTAGGCTGACATGCCTAGGTAAAAATTAGTGCTTCCCGTCGAACCAAAAGGGTTCGGGCAAAATGAAGGGATGAAAACGAAAAATCTGTACACCCGGCAAGTCGAAAACCTGAAAAGGCGGCTTGGGCAAAAATGGGTATCCCGGTGGACTGAAAACCCGAAAGGGCGGTCCGGGCAAAAATTAGGGATAAAAGCGTAATACTATGTCTCATTGATCACTTTGCATCCAGAATCCGGTATCTGCGTCAAGTTCAAACGGCATCGATCAGTCAGCTTCACCTTCAACCAAGGTCATCAAGTGATGAGACGCTCGGAGTTATAAAGGCAATAGCAGAGTTGAAACCCAATGGATCATTCATTTCACACAGCTGTTTTATTTTCTTTTGTACAAAATTTGTATAAACTCTTTCGTTCGGCGACGTTCTCTTACTAGGACGTCAGCCTCTTATACACAAAACGCCTATTTACAGGCCATTCAAAATCAATACAAATATATTTTCAGTTAAACGTGCCAAGTGTTTTTTCTTTTTCTGTTTTGTTTTGCGAAGAACGTCCAAGGTTCAATTTGTGATATATGCATTGACAATAATTTGCTAACTCATAAATATGTGCATACGAAACAAAGGAATTAATTGCAGGTGACACTAGAAACAGGGGCAATAAAGAGTTGTCCAAGCAATCTAGTTGTTCCATCCTCCAAGGTACCTAGGTGGGTTCAGCTAAAGAATACGACCAAGTACATATTAAATCCCCAGAGAGTGGTTCAGCAAAACAGTGCATTCTTCTCCAAGCAAAATTATCAAATCTCAAGGAAGTTGGGTACCCTCCCGTAGAGCTCAACATTCCCCAGTAGCAGTACATGCATTCTTAACAAGCATCCCCGGCAGTCTCGGCCTAAAGATTGTTCCCTGGCGGTATACCAACATTCAAAAGAATCACTTCCCCAGCATATCAAAACTCCCCAGAAGAGTCCAATCCAGTTTCCTCAGGAAAGTTGGAATTCATATCCCCAAGCAATAAGCTTATCCCCAGTAGATTCTGGAAGCTTATCCCCTCGCAGAGCACGAATGCGTCTCCCGACTTTATTCAAAGAGTTATTTCCTTAACAGGATATAACTGGGTTATCCTCAGCCAAAAGCCACGGAAAGAGCGTCGTCAACGAAGTCTTCTTACCCCAGCGAAGTCCATCAAATACCCCCTATACAATAAGGGTATCCCCAGCAAACTATTATCAACAATTCAGCAAAGCATCCCTCTTCCCACAGAGTATTGCTTCCCAGCATGGTCGTTAGAGTATTTTGTTCTCCCCGCAGAATCTTCCATTTGCCAAGTTTATTCCGCAACGGAGTCATCTTCTCCTACCGGTATTCTTGCAGTTATCATCCCCAGCGGAAGCAAAATCTATTCTTCAACATCAGCCCAGGATACGACTTCCCGGCACCCGTCAAAGATTTACTTTCCTAGACAAAAACGTACATAAAACATCACATACATCATTATAACATGCATAGACACATCATATCATACAAGTTTCATTTATATTGAGAACATCATTGCTTGATCCATATCATGCATTGCATATAACTGACCTTTACCTTTCAGGAAAGATCCAGTTAAGTTCTCAAGCTACATTTCAAGACCTAGACCGGTTCAGTTAAATCGACCCTAAGATTTTCCTGATACTTATCCAGTCAAAGGCCTTCTCTGGTTCAGTCAGATCGACCCTAAGATCTCCCTGATGCTTATCCAGTTGAAGACATTTCAAGACCTAGACCGGTTCAGTTAAATCGACCTTAAGATTTTCATGATTCTTATCCAGTCAAAGGCCTTCTCTGGTTCAGTCAGATCGACCCTAAGATCTCCCTGATGCTTATCCAGTTGAAGACATTTCAAGACCTAGACCGGTTCAGTTAAATCGACCTTAAGATTTTCCTGATTCTTATCCAGTCAAAGGCCTTCTCTGGTTCATTCAGATCGACCCTAAGATCTCCCTGATGCTTATCCAGTTGAAGACATTTCAAGACCTAGACCGGTTCAGTTAAATCGACCTTAAGATTTTCCTGATGCTTATCCAGTCAAAGGCCTTCTCTGGTTCAGTCAGATCGACCCTAAGATCTCCCTGATGCTTATCCAGTTGAAGATATTTCAAGACCTTGTCCGGTTCAGTTAAATCGACCCCAAGATTTTCCTGATGCTTATCCAGTCAAAGGCCTTCCCTGGTTCAGTCAGATCGACCCTAAGATCTCCCTGATGCTTATCCAGTTGAAGATATTCCAAGACCTTGTCTGGTTCAGTTAAATCGACCCCAAGATTTGCCTGATGCTTATCCAGTCAAAGGCCTCCTCTGGTTCAGTCAGATCGACCCTAAGATCTCCCTGATTCTTATCCCAGTAGAAGACACCCAAGATTTTCTCAACGAGCGTTGTTGAAGTTAAAATCGCTCAATGTTCTCTTACCATTCATGCTAAGGCAGTAACCATCCCTGGTTCATTCATCGCCGTTTGAAGCTCCAGACTCAGCTCCTGTAACCAGTCAGGACACATCTATACTAAGCATCTAGAAATCAGCTCCTGCAACGTGTCAGGTACTCATTTGTTCTTTTGCAGGTATGCAGGTTCTCGCCAAGGAACCTCCTACGCGATCAACATCTAGATGGCATCCATAAGCCCATCATCCTATCCAGCAATCTCCAAATGGAATCTATAAGCCTATTCCCCCATCATCACTGCAACTATGTGAGTGCAAATTTTCTGGGCACTCTAGTGTTCAATCACCTTCTACCCTCGGATTACGAAAGGCACGTCAGCCAATCTGCATCCTCAGGTCTAAGAAGATTGAACAGGGGCAACTGTTGTACCCCAAAATTTGCCCTCCCATATTTTTCAAGAAAATTTGCCAAGTCAAGCTGCAAAATTCCCCAAGGGTTGCACAGTGCAAAGGTCTCCTATACAGTCAAAACTAGGGTTTGTGTTCTGATCAAGAAATTGAAGGTTTCAAAGGCCCAATCAAGTCTCATAT
Source organism: Vicia faba (assembly GCA_948472305.1). Taxonomy (NCBI): domain Eukaryota; kingdom Viridiplantae; phylum Streptophyta; class Magnoliopsida; order Fabales; family Fabaceae; genus Vicia; species Vicia faba. The sequence continues at coordinate 191,464,319 of OX451735.1, read as the reverse complement.
GCCTACAAATATGGTCAAGTATCCTCATATCAAGTTTCAAGGCATTCAGCACAAAATTGCACAGTCAAAAACCCTAATTGCACCACAGTTAACTGTAGGGGCAAAATGGTCATTTGGCAGTCAAAAGTTCAAATTTTTGGTCAACATATCATTTTGAAGCCACAAACATCATTTGATCAATGCTTGATCATGATTCTCAAAATTTGGCTCAAGAATCATCAAATTGCAAAAGTTTCCTTATTTGGACAGCTGAAAAAGTCAACTGAAATTGACCAGGGCATAACTTTCACATGGATTATCATAAAAATTCCATCCAAAGCTCATTTTGAAGAGAAAGACATTTCCTACAACTCATCTTCATACTTCAAGTCCAAGAAATGCTCTCACAAAAAGTTATCAATTTCAACATTATAGGTCATTTTCAAAAGTCAACAAAAAGGAACTTTAAGTCAAAGGCCATAACTTGAGATTGGTAAATCAAAATGACATGGGACCAAAGGAATTGGTTAGAGGACTCAAAGACCTTTCCAAAATGTCCAAGAACATGAGAAAAGCTTAAAAATTGAGCAAGTTATGCCTTGTGGAAGTTGGGAAATTTTTGGATATTTTAAAAAGTCAACATTACTTCAAATGACCTAAAATTGCTAATGGGCCCATTTTTCTTCCATGATTCATCATTCCAAGCATGTGCACGACCACTTGGCCCAAAGGGAAGTATTTTCTCATTTTTTATTTATTTATTTGAATTATTATTTATATTAATTCATTTAAATCATTTAAATATATGAAAAATATCTAACTTGACCTAACCAATCTTTTTGTACATATTTTGGACTCAATATTTCGTGCTTAGCTAAATGTGGAAAGATTTGGAGTGATTGAATCCTAATTGACACAAATGCACATAGAAAAGATATGAAAAAAGATCCTTAAAATCAAATTTCCAAAAACCATCAATGCCATGGATTTGATTGAGTTTTGTTGACCTAATTTGTTCACTACATATGCCTGATCATAAACCTAATCATAAGAGACAAGAAAGCTGCGCTAAGAGGCCATTGAAAACTTGAAAAAATTCTCTAAAAACTCAAAAACTGAAAAGCACTTTTTAGGTCGATTCAGGGCATAAAAACCATCCCATTAGCTTCCTGGAAGGTTCCTGAACGTGTTCTAATCCATAACACTCATCAAAACTCCAAGAACTGGTATATTGAACCGAAACTGCATCAAGAAAATTCCACAATCGTGCATCATGATTTAAGCATCTTTTGCATTTTTTATTTATGGATTCATGTTCATTATGATGTTTTGATGCTAACCAACATATCCAATTGCTTTTTTGTGCGCTATATACGATTATGCCATGTTTGACTTTTAGGGTTTTCAGAGTTTTGAATTGGGGTTTTTCACCCAAGGAAAAATTAAGGCTTGTGACCACCACCATTCAATTCAGCGCATGGAGACGAAGAAGAACCACCCCTCGCGCTGAATTTATGTGCCAAGGAGAGCTAATCGCTATTTTCTTTAAAGCCCTCTAAACCCACGCGTGGAAAACCGTTGCGTTATGGTCTTGTTTCAGAAAAAAAACAAAACACGCGAAGAAGATGATTAGGTGGCGAGGCTTGATTGGAGCGTTTAAATATTTCGCGCGTTTGAACCACTAACGTTTTGTTTCTTTTATATTATTTGTTGTTTATTTATTTAACGAATGGATTCAGTGGCTCAGCTGGAAAGCGTTGGTTGCTTCAACATCCAAGACCTGGGTTCGAGCCCCAGGTCTGCATTATTCTTCATAATATTTTTCAATTCAGGTTCACATGTTGTTCTACTTGCTGAGGACTACCATACACTTCCAGAATCAGCCATCCACGCCCATCTAGAGATCAAACCAAAGGCCTAGATCTGAAGTACACCCTACGCTTGAGTCAACTTGCCAGCACACTACTCAAAAAAGGTCCACAAGGCCATGATCAATTGGGCCTGGATTTCTAAAAGCATACCTCTATTTTGGGGACTACCCCCCCCCCTGGTTTGCAATTCTTTTTATTTTTTCTTATATTTTATTTTTTCAATTATTGTTTTATTTATTTTATTGTTTTGATTTAATTAATTTTTTTTTTTTTACAAAATACAAAAACCTCATAAAAATCAGAAAAGATAAATACTTTAATTATTTTCATAAACAAATTGCATGTAAATAAATTAATTTAAATTAGGGTTTTAATGTTAATTCTTTTAATAACAAAAAATACAAAAAAATGTAGAATTAGGTTTAATAAATTTTATTCCTTTTAATTTTTCTTTCTCATAATAATATTTATTTATTTTATTTATTTTTTTTATATAATCAAAGTTGCATGAAAATAACTTAGGTTTAAATTAGGTCAAATTTCAATATTTCTTAATAAATTAACAAGTAACTAGAATTAGGGTTTGCCTTTTAGTTTAATTTTAATTAATTCTTTTTCTCATCAAATTCCTAAAAACACTAAAAATACCAAAAACATTCTCTTTTAATTTTTAATTTTAATTCCTCATTAACTTTAATATTTTGCAAAAGGGTCCAACGCCCTCGTTTCGATTTAATTTCGCATATTTATTTTATTTTGCTTAAATAATTATGTACCTCTCCCGAAGCCTTGTAATTATATCTCGCACTTTTACCTTCTTTACTTTTCTGTCAAATCGGGTCCTGGATAATTTTGGCGATGTGGACCCGCGCCATTTGTAATAGCTTTAGATTTACTTTTTCCTCGCAACTTTTAACTGTTAAACAAAGCATGCAAGAATGAATGGACTTAAATAAAATCAAGCGTAGAACACCAATAACATGGACAAGACAAATACAAATGAAAACGACACACGAATCGCACACACCACCCCTAGGGTACGCCTCACTGTTGCCTTGCCTCGAAAGGTGATCGTCGAGTAGAGGATGTCTTAGTAAGTCCTCATGATCCGGGAACCTGGCATGAGGGTAGCTTCTAAGGTGTCTTCCCATTGCTCTGGTGATCACTATGTCCCGAACCTCGAATTGACCCGAACACCTCCAACGGTGGTGCTACCTACCTCTCAATGGTGGGATGGCATTACTTTAAGGGACATCTACACAGACTAATTCCTTAGGGTAGGTAGGTTCTCGTAGATACTTGCTCTAATTTCAAAACAAAACAAAAATCTTTTCACACCGACACTTTTCAAAAGCTTTCAAAGCGATTTTTCAAACACTCTGACACAAGAGTCGATCTGAAATTTTCAAAGAAACTTTTTTAAAAACCCACATTGAAAAGCAAACAAACCATTTTTGAAAACACAAGTGAGCAAGTATCTAAGAGCCCATGGATAACCATGGATAGAAAGGGTGCTAACACCTTCCCTTTCTATAACCTACCTCCCGAACCGAGAGCAATCTCTTTAAGGAATTTTTCTGTGCTTTTGTCCTTTCCATTTGGAGAAAATAAAAGACGGTGGCGACTCTTGCTTCCGCGACATTTCGCGAACCAGCGTTAAACAGTCAGTTCCAGATCCACCGATCACAGTAGTAAATTTACTTTTCGCAATTTATCGCTTTCATATTAATGCTAGTAAATTAGGGTTTGTATGAAAAGATAAAATCAATGCTTAGAGAACCCTAATTCAAGATAAACCAAGCATGAAAAAATACACACTATTCACACATGCACCCTTAGGGTAATTCCACTTGTTGCCTTATAAAAATGGTCATGTTATGCATGTGGGATGTCTTAGCAAAAACAATCAAAAATACAATATCATAGTCCCTCGATGATGCTACGAATGTTGCCTTACAAATGATCTTAGTCCCTCAAGAGAAATGCTAAGATATCTCATAACCTTGCTATCATGACTATACGATAACCCGTGTCCGTCCCTTTACATCCAAAGATAAGGCTTCTTATCAATCAATGGTAAGATAGCAATATCAAAGGAAAGGAGAGAAATGAACAAAATACTTTTGAATAGGTAGAAACATTCTTAGTTACTTGTTCACTTTCAAAACAAATACACACCAAACACTTTCAAAACATGAAATATTTTCAAAAGTCCAACACTTTGTATACGTTCTTACAAAACGAGAACTATTACAAAGTTTGCCTAAACAAAGGCGTCTTTTTAAAAATACTTTCAAAAACCACCACAAAGCACATTTTCAAACAAAGAAAGTAATCTAGCAAGCAACTAAGAGCCCATAGATAACTATGAATGAAAAGGGTGTTAATACCTTCCCTTTTCATAATCTAACCCTCGAACACAAGAAATAATCTCAAAGGTCTTTCATGTTCTTTTTAGCCTTTCCTTTTGGATAAAAGAAAAGTCGGTGGCGACTCTTGCTAAACGCAACAATTGCGATCAAACGCAAAACATCCCAAGTCAGTTCTCCCACCGTATTACAGTAGTATTTTTGTTCTTTATTTCTTTGTATGAAATCCCTAACTTTTTCCATGATTTCCCTTTCGGATTTTCAATCCACCGGGATAATTCTTTTTGTATGTATGCCCCTAATTTTTGCCTGGATCGCCCTTTAGGGTTTTTGATCCACCGGGGCGCTCCTTTTTGCCTAAGTCGCCCGTTTAGGGTTCGAGCTTAGCGAGCTTTTTATATATAGTGTTTTTTTACTGCGTCTGAATTTGCTGGATGCGGTAGTTCTTCCCCATCCATTGTTGTAAGGATAAGACCACCTCTGGAGAATGTTGTTTTTACTACATATGGACCTTCGTAGTTGGGTGTCCACTTACCCCGTGAATCGAGGCGAGGTATCAAAATCTTCTTGAGCACTAGATCCCCTTCTTTGAATATTCGAGGGCGTACTTTCTTGTCGAAGGCTCTCTTCATCCGCTTCTGATGTAGCTGACTATGGCACAGAGATATCAATCGTTTTTCTTCAATAGGGTTGAGCTGATTGAGCCGTGTTTGCACCCATTCTGCTTCTTCCAGCTTTGTTTCCATTAGAAACCGAAGTGATGATATCTCGATTTCAACTGGAATCACTTCCTCCATGCCATATACCAGCGAGAAAGGAGCCGCTCCTGTTGATGTGTGCATCGAAGTGCGATAGCCATGTAGAGCAAAGGGAAGCATTTCATGCCAATCTTTGTATGTTTTCACCATCTTCTTGATGATTTTCTTGATATTTTTGTTGGCTACTTCGACGGCCCCATTCATCTTCGGTCTGTATGGTGAGGAATCATGATGCTCGATTTTGAAGTCATCACACAGTTCCTTCATCATTTTGTTGTTTAAATTGGACCCGTTATCGGTAATTATTCGGCTTGGGACACCGTATCTGCATATGATATTCTGTTTGATGAAGCGTGTAACCACTTGACTTGTCACGTTAGCATAGAATGCTGCTTCTACCCATTTGGTAAAGTAGTCGATGGCTACCAGTATAAAACGGTGTTCGTTGGATGCTTTCGCCTCGATCATGCCAATCATATCAATTCCCCGCATTGAGAATGGCCAAGGGGAGCTCATGAAGTTCAGAGGAGTTGGTGGCACGTTTATCTTATCGGCATAGATCTGACATTTATGACACGTCTTCGTGTAGTGATAACAATTGACTTCCATTGTTAACCAATAATACCCTGCTCGCAGAATCTTTCTAGCCATGGCATACCCATTTGTATAAGTCCCGAAAGTACCCTCGTGGATTTCTCTCATAAGTGTATCCGCTTCTTGCTTCTCCACATACCTGAGTAGTACCATGTCGTAGTTTATTTTGTATAGCACCCCATTAGTCAGGAAGAATTTTGAAGCTAACCTTCGCAGAGTTCGCTTGTCAATGATAGAGGCATTTTTTGAGTATTCCTGTTTTTCTAGGTATTTCTTGATGTCGTAGAACCAAGGCTTATTTTCCGGTCCTTCTTCAATAGCAAGACAGTGTGCAGGCTCTTCGAAATGTCTGATTGTGATGTGTGGTTTGTGATTTGGCCAGGTTACCTTGAACATAGCTGATAAAGTTTCCAGGGCATCTGCCATTTGATTTTCTTCTCGCTGGATGTAGCTGAAAGTGATCTCGGTGAACTCCTCGGCCAACTTCAAAACATGATCCCGATATGGAATCAATTTTGGGTGTTTTGTATCCCATTCACTATTAACCTGATATATGACTAATGTAGAGTCCCCAAATACTTCGAGGTGCTTTATTCTCAGATCAATGGCAGCTTTTAGACCTAGTATGCAAGCTTCATATTCGACAATATTGTTGGTGTAGTTGAAACACAATCTTGTGGTATACGGCTTGTGATAGTTTTTCGGAGAAGTCAAAATTGCCCCAATGCTAGGCCCTATTGCATTTGAAGCCCCGTAGAACGTGAGTATCCAACGTTCCCCTGGCTCGGGTCCTTCGTCGGGTCCTGGTATTTCATAGTCGGCTATAATCATGATGTCTTCGTCTGGAAAGTCGAACTTCATAGGCTGGTATTCTGGCAGCGGTTGGTGATCTAGATGATCATCTATTATACTACCCTTGATGGCCTTCTGAGTGACATATTGGATGTCATATTCTGATAATAGCATCTTCCATCATGCGATTCTCCCGGTAAGAGCCGACTTTTCAAACACATATTTTAGAGGATCCATTCTTGCTATAACCACGTAGTGTGGGTTAACATGTATTTCCTCAACCTCTTGGTAGCCCGAGCCAATGTGCAACAAGTTTTCTCGAGGAGTGAGTACCTGGTTTCGCAGTCAGTGAATTTCTTACTGAGCTAATAAATCGCATGCTCCTTTCTGCCTGTTTCATCCTGCTGTCCCAAAACACAACCCATTGATCCTTCGAGCACTGTCAGATACATGATGATTCGTCTTCCGGGGACTGGAGGCATTAAGATTGGTGGATCTTGCAGATACTGTTTTATCGTCTCGAAGGCAATTTGACAATTGTCATTCCATACTACCGTCTGATCTTTTCGTAATGACTTCAATATTGGCTCGCATGTAGCTGTTAGATACGATATGAACCTTGAGATGTAATTTAATTTCCCTAAGAAACCATGCACTTCCTTTTCTGTCCTCGGTGTTGGCATACCTTGTATAGCTTTTACTTTGTCGGGGTCCACTTTAATACCCCGCTGGCTTACAATGAAACCCAACAATTTTCTTGATCTTTCGCTAAATGTACACTTGTTCGGATTTAACCTTAGTCTGAACTTGCGTAGCCATTCAAATAGCTTTTATAAATGTATGATGTGTTCCTCCTCCGTATGGGATTTGGTGATCATATCATCTACGTACACTTCAACCTCTTTGTGGATCATATCATGGAATAATGTGACAATTTCCCTCTGATAGGTTTCCCCTGCATTCTTGAGACTGAATGACATTACTTTGTAGCAAAAAGTTCCCCAAGGTGTCATGAAGGTAGTCTTTTCAATGTCTTCGGGTGCAATTTTGATTTGATTATAGCCTGAGAAGCTGTCCATGAATGAGAATACTAAGGCTTGAGTCGTGTTATCCACCAGAACATCTATGTGGGGTAGCGGGAAATCGTCGTTGGGGCTTGCTTTGTTCAGATCTCGATAATCCATACACATGTGTGAAACAACCGATTGAAAATCATCAAATAATGAAGTCGCCATTGAACGTCTTTTATCCCACATGAAGGGAAAGGTAAACATCGAGAAAACCTGATAAGGGAGAAGTCGCGGTCTTGCGATTGAGAGATCGGGTAAGGGAGTCTGTTACGCGAGGGGAAGGTATTAGCACCCCACATGCCCGTAGTACTCTACGGTATCCACTCTTGTTATTCTAATCTTATGGGTGTGTTCAAACTATGCTTATTGTTTACTACCGCTAAAGGGGGAATGCATGCAAAATAAAGGAGAAAAGAATGTAGGGAAAATAAAAATTATGCTCGTTCAGGCCCTACCCCAATGCCTACGTATCCCTTTTAAGGAATCAGAGCAGCCGTAGTTTGGCTCACATGTTTTTGTTGGTTTGTATTCTTTAATGAACAATATTAATTTCGCCTTCTGCTGCAACTCGACCTTTGGAGACTTACGCGTCAGCACAGAAGTGAATTAACATGCTCTTTTGAAAGGAGTTTGAAAGAAAAGCCCAAAGGCAAAAAGAGTTTGTATTGGCTGGTGTTATTGTTTGTGGATAACAGCTAGTTAATCTCAAGAGAGAGATATTAGCCATTTCTCTACTTATTCATGAAATAAGTCTTTGAGACTTGAACCATACCAAAGCTTAGAATAAGAGAACAATAAGGTCGAGAAGAAACCCTCTTATCATCTCTCATACTTAACAAAGATGCGATTCTCATCAGTAATTTTTAAGTATTTTGAAGTTTGTAAGAAAAAGAAATTTTTTGTTTTAAATGCATATGCAAAAAAGGGGGAAGAAAAGTCAAAAGGAGACTAGCCTGTTTCTAAACCTAATGTTATCATACAATGGTAGCCCTAAGTCCAGGATGAATGAAAGGGAAATATCTACATAACGTTAGCATGCATGTTTTAACAAAACTATCCTATAGAGAATATGCAATGAGAGCGAAGTCGTGATCTCAATTTCTAAATTGAGTGACTCATCGATCAACAAGAAATAAAGGAAAGCAATGAAATCTTATAGGGACCATGCACTGAGAGTGAATTCGTGATCTCAATTTCTAAATTGAGTGACTCATCGATCAACAAGAAAGTAAACAAACACAAGCACAACACATAGAGCAAATAAAGTGTGGAATGCCTGCTACAAGTCTTTAAACAGCGACTTCAAGCGCACGCTCTTTATTTCCTACTTCTCATGATATCTAGAAACAGTAAAGTGAGAAATGAGATAAACGAGAGAGAATACCAAACAGATATCAATCTGTAGCAAGGTGTATCAAAACAAAGAAACCCGACGATCTTCGTGAAAGCTTCACAAATCAAGAAAAGAGTCAGAAATCAAATGCTCGGAATAAGTGTCGAAGCATCACCGATGTGAAAATAAATCACAATTGAAATCTCAAGCACATCCGCATATCACATAATAAACCTGCATAAGGCTCAAATCTCAATAAGCCAAGGTGCATCACAAATTTCGAATAATCGGATAACCATGAATTAATTCCTAAAATCAAATAAAAAAATCTAACAAATTTTTATATTTGATTTAATGATTTTTATCATATAATGAAAAAGTTCAAGAAAGTCTAAACAATTCACAAAATTAATTAAAAGAATATACTAAGAGAATAAATCCAGAGGGTGCAAGCCAATAAACAGGAGGTGCAGTAGAAATCCAGATCCTGATTCTAAACCCAGCAGTATGGCACAAATAGTCGTTTTTGTCATAAGTGATCAGGCTGCCAAAAAAAGGAGGTTATGGACTATGGGGAGTGTAGGTCGGAAACATGTGGTATTGTAGTAACAGCATAAGGCGCTGAAGGCCCATCATGAAAGTAGTCCAAGAGCTGGTTTTTTTTTTTACTTGCAACCAAGTCTTATAGCGTCAAAAATGCATAGAAACGGGCCTAAAAGACATATGTGATTCGATCCAGGGCCCTATCATCATCAGCTCCAATTCATTACCTTCAATTCTTCATTAAAACAAAATAAAAGAAAGTGAATTAAACCTAGAACGATGTGTGGCGTTTCAGCTTCCACGATCAAAATTCTTCCCCCCTTCTCAACAAAATATGCTGCGAACCTCATCTCTTCCGATGCCTCTCAGTCGTCACTGTGAATACCTCCGCCAAACCTCCTGATTAACCTTTACCGCTACAAACTATTGTCCATCACTGTTCCCTTATGTTCATCTCAACGCTTGCGATTCTGTTTCCTCCGCTTGCATTCGCGATTTGTTTGCACTTTCAACCAGAACAAATAATCATAGTAGTGAGTAAAAGAGATTTACCTACCGGATAAATCCAGTGGTTCTTCAACAACGGTGCCGGTGTCGAGAAATCCAAGAAAGTTGTGCGAGAGGAGAATCAGGTATGCATCACCCCATAAACTTGTTTATCCTCGAATCTTCTTCGCGATCCTCTTGATTCAACCCTTTTGCATCTCTCTCTTTCAGATTTTCGTGCGATGTGTATGCCTTGCGAAGAACTGTGATTTACAGTATTAATGAAGATAGAATTATCGATGATAAAGGTTAAAGAGAATCGCTGATGAACATATGAAGAATCGGTCATGATGATGATGATGAACACGCGATTTACGGATTGAGGCAGTGGAAAGAATCAGTTGCAGAGAGGCGATTCTTGAAGATGGAAGAAGGTGACAATATAGGCAAAGTTGAGAGAGCTGAAGATGGTGATGAGAAGGTCGAAGAGGCTGAGAGATAGAGAGAGGTATGAAGATAGAGAATGAAGAATGATGATGGAAGAAAGAGGAATTTCAGAGGGAGAAAGAGAATTGAAGCTCTGTTCTGGAAGATTGAAGAATGGAAGCAGAGTTTTGGAGAGAGATTTCAGAGAAAGTTTTCTGTGAATTTTTCTGTGATCCTTCTGAATGAATTCAACCAAAGTGAGTTTCTGTTTTTATAATTATGTTGTTGCTGTTAGAAGTTAGTTAGGAATTGGTTAGAGTAGAAGTTAGGGGATTGAGTTCTGTTATTTAGAAATTCTGTTAACTCTATTGTACTATACTCGGTTCTGTTATAGTTAGTTGGGAAGTTTTCTGTTAGTTGTTAGTAGGCTGTTAGTTTAGAATTTTGTTATATTTCTGTTACGAATTTTTAGAAGTTAGTTGGACTTGTTTGGAGAAGATAGGAATTCTGTTGGAGAGGCAGTTAAGGGGTTGTTCTGTTATGCTGGATCGGCCTCTATTACAGGTTTACACGGTTCTGTTAGGGAATTGGTTAATTATTTTATGAGCTAAATTGTTTCCTTGGTTTGATTTTTATGCAGGGCTGGGATTTGGTTGCCAAGGTATGCTGATAAAGACTGGTACGAAGCAGCAGATGCACAGTTTGGTGAAAGCATGGAGTTGTGGCCTTAAGAATTTAGAGCTTTAGGCTTAGAAACATAGAACCAAATTCCTTGTAATTATTTCTTTTTGTATACTTCAAGCATGTAATGGCACCATGTACTTGTAATAGGATAAACCTTGTAAGCAAATTTGTTCCATCTTGACTTTCTAGTCTGAGCTTCTTTTCTTTTCCAATATTTAAACTATTTCAAATCTTGAATGATAAGAATTTGGTTTAAGCATGACTTTGTAATAATCTACATGACACCTTGAACTTGTATTTGAACTCGAGCGACGAAATGCACTTGAATGGATTCATATGTATTTTGAATGGGATTTGAAGAACCTTGTTTAGAACCTTAAATGATGTTTGATTATTTTAATGGACTCGGATCAATACTTGAATGATGAATTCTGTGATGTTTGAATCAAGTTATGTACCTTTCATAGTTCCACCATAGTTGAACTCCAATTACATGCTTGAAATAATATTGCCAATCAAAATATTGGATGTATGTTATCAAAAGGCAAATGAATCGAATACTTGAACTAACCATGACGCTTGCCTTATAACTCAAAACAAGATCTTGAATCAATACTTGGATCTTAATCAAATGTTACATCGTTCTTGAATTTCATAGAAAAATTGGATTCAATGTTTAAGTTCATATTGTCCACACCTTGCACTCCAAGCCAAAGACACCTCTTTGAATTGATGAAATGTGGATCCTCAAGAAATCTTAATGCACCCCTTGTATTGATCCTTGACGAATCAATTTTGATGCCATAGAGAATCCATGAACCAAAATCTTAAATCATACCAATTGATCGCTTGGTAACACTGAATTCATAGCCCACATGACTGAACATCTCACCATAATGGATTCAAAACGACTTCAATTTCTAATGAGCAAAAAACCAAATCAACCTGCCTTCTTGCTAAAATTTCTAACTTCAAACTCAATTCAACCTCAAGGGACAAGTATTAAAAAAACATCAATTGGTAGACGAGTGCCAAAATGCTTTCGATAAAATCAAAGAGTACTTACAAGAGCCTTCTGTTTTGATTCCACCAGTCGAGGGAAGACCATTGATCATGTATCTAATTGTTTTGGAAAACTCAATGGGGTGTGTGTTGGGGCAGCATGACGAGTCTGGCCGAAAAGAGAATGTTATTTATTACCTGAGCAAAAAGTTTACCGACTGTGAAACAAGATATTCACTGCTCGAGAAAACTTGTTGCGCTCTGGAATGGGTTGCTCGCTGACTAAGACAGTATATGCTGACCCATACTACCTTATTGATATCTAAAATGGACCCAATAAAATACATCTTCGAGAAAACTGCCCTCTCTGGGAGAGTAGCGAGATGGCAGATGATCCTGACAGAATATGACATACAATATACTACCCATAAAGCAATAAAGGGCATTGTCCTAGCTGATCACCTTGATCATCAAGCTGTGGATGACTACCAGTCCATGAAGTTCGAATTCCCAGATGAAAACATCATGATGGTAAACAACTGTGAAGAATTCAAACCATATGATAGACCTGAACAAGGATCCCGATGGACCCTGGTTTTTGATGGGGCGTCCAACACACTCGGCAATGGTATAGGTGTTGTACTCATATCTCCTGAAGGGTGTCATACTCCCTTTACTGCAAGACTCTGCTTTAATTGTACCAATAACATGGCAGAATACGAACCGTGCATTTTTGGTCTCAAAGCAGCCATAGACTTGGGGATCAAATCCTTAAATGTATTCGAAGATTCAGCTTTGGTCATCAGCCAGATCAAAGGGTAATGGGACACCAAACACCCTAACCTTATCCCTTACAAAGAACATGTACTGACATTGATCCCACATTTTGAGAAGATTACCTTCGAGCATTTCCCGCGCGAAGAAAATCAGCTAGCAGACGCACTAGCCACAATGCCATCCATGTTTAAACTTAAATGGGATAACGAGGCTCCCCTGATCACCATTGAACGAATGGACGAACTAGCTCACTGTCACGAGATTAATACTGAAGAAATAGTGGACCAGCCTTGGTTTCATGAAGTCAAGAGGTATCTCGAGGCTCAAGAATATCCGGAAGGAGCTTCAGTAAATGATAAGAAGTTCTTAAGGAGATTTTGTGCTAAGTTTTTCCTTAGTAATGTCATTCTCTACAAACACAATCATGACTCTGTTTTGCTCCGTTGCATAAACAAGATTGAAGCAGAAAATATCATGGTTGAGTTACATGAAGGCACTTTTGGCACCCATTCCAGTAGGCATACAATGGCAAAGAAAATCCTACAGGCAGGCTATTACTGGTCTACCATGGAAGCAGATTGCTATCAACACTCTCAAACCTGCCACAAGTGTCAGATTTATGCTAACAAGGTGCACGTACCTCCGATTCCTCTGAATGTCTTGACGGCTCCTTGTCCCTTTGCTATGTGGGGCATCGATATGATTGGGGAAATCAAACCAACAGCCTCCAATGGACACCACTTCATCCTAGTGGCCATTGACTATTTTTCAAAGTGGGTTGAGGCAGCCTCTTTCACTTCTGTGACCATGAATGTTGTAGCCCAGTTCATTAAACAAAATCTCATATGTCAGCATGGTATCTCGGAGAGGATCATCACAGACAATGGTACGAATCTAAACAATACTATGATCACCGCCATGTGCGAGCAATTCAAGATTCAGCATCACAATTCTTCCCCTTGCCGGCCAAAGATGAATGGTGATGTCGAAGCCGCAAATAAGAATATCAAAAAGATCATACAGAAAATGACAGTCACATACAAAGACTGGCATGAGATGCTACCATTCGCTCTCCACGGGTATCATACCACAGCTCGCACATCAATCGGGGCAACACCCTACTCTCTGGTTTATGACATGGAGGTTGTCTTGCCTATTGAGGTCCAGATCCCCTTTCTGAGAATTATGAAAAATGCAGGACTGAATGAAGACGATTGGATCCAGACTCGACTTTATCAACTAAACTTGATTGGTGAGAAAAGGCTTACTGCTATCTGTCATGGTCAAATGTATCAAAAATGGATGATCAAGGATTTCAACAAAAAGGTCAGACGCCAAATATATCAAGTCGGGGATTTGGTGATCAAGCGCATCATACTACCACAAGGTGATCCCAGGGGCAAATAGACTCCTACATACGAAGGAACATTTGTAATCAAAAGTATATTCTCTGGTGGAGCAATGATCTTGACCACCATGGATAGTGACGACCTGCCACACCCTGTGAACATAGACATAGTCAAAAGATACTACGCATAAAGAGACCCACTAGGTTGACACACCTAGGCAAAACAAGGGCATCCCAGTGAACCAAAAGGGTTCAAGCAAAAATTAGGGATAAAAAAAAATTGTACACCCGGCAAGTTGAAAACCCGAAAGGGCGACTTGGGCAAAAAAGGGTATCCCGGTGGACTGAAAACCCGAAAGGGCGGTCTAGGCAAAAGTTAGGGAATTAAAGCGTATGACTATGTCCCGTTGGATCACCTTACGGACAACCTTTGGTTTCTACTGACAAACTCGACGATTCTGATCAATTCAATCAACTTCGGACAAGGCAACAAATATACAAGATGCTCAGAGACACGAAGGCTATAGCAGAATGGGAACCCCATGGGATTATTGCACATAGTTATCTTTTCTTTGTATCAAAATTTTCATTTTTACAACGGCATTCTCTTACTAGAATGTTTGTCTCATTGTACAAAAATACTTACTCAAAGTCAATACAAAGATATCCCTTTGAAAGTGCAAAACTATCTATTTTTCTTTACTCCTGCGTTTTGTTTACAAAAACGTCCAATGATTTATTTTTGAACATATGCATTTGAACATAATTACTGTTTACAAATAAGCAAAGTAAAAAGACAATCATTGATGGCTTTAAGAGATAGGGTAACATATTTGAGCTATTCCATAAAATCCCCTGCAGTGTGCAGTTTAATCCCTAGTGGAACAAAACTCCCAGTTATCAATCCCCAGTAGAAGTCGTCCAATTTCTCAGGATTCCCCAACAGGATTTTATAAGCAGTGCACGACATTTCCCTTACGACAAGGTTTATTTCTCTAAACGGAAATTCATCAACACTTTAACTTCACAACATGAAGACTTACACTCCATATCCTCAGCAGCAGTCAGGGATTTTATTTCCCCTATCCAATAACAGTGCAGCAGATTAGATCACATACGCATATATCGCATCCATATATCATAAACATCGATAACACGAATTCATGTATCACAATCTCATTATACCATGCATTTCATACAACATGACTTTGCATATTAGCTAACATTTTACCCTTTTAAGGATAAGGTTAATCAATAGCTACCACTAACAATGTTCAAAGGCCTTTCAGATACAACTCAGATACACTCCAGACACAGATGCCATTCTGATACTCATTCAGATTCAGCTTTCAGATACAGTTTAGATACACTCCAAACACGATGTCATCCTGATACTCATTCAGATTCAACTTTCAGATACAATTCAGATACGCTCCAGACACGGATGCCATCCTGATACTCATTCAGATTCAACTCTCAGATACAATTCAGATACGCTCCAGACACGGATGCCATCTTGATACTCATTCAGATTCAACTCTCAGATATAATTCTGATACGTTCCAGACACGAATGTCATTCTGATACTCATTCAGATTCAAATTTCAGATACAGTTCATATACGCTCCAGACACAAATGCCATTCTGATGCTCATTTAGATTCAACTTTCAAACTCAGCTCATATACGCTTCAGACACGAACGCCATTCTGACACTCATTCAGTTTCAGCTTACAAATATTGTTCAGCAATCATTTCTGGATGGCATCTGCAACCCCATCTCCTACAAACTTTCCATCATCCTTCCAAATGGCATATGTAATCCCATTCCCCCTACCATCTACCATCACATCACCGAGTGCAAATTTCTGGGCACTCTAGTGTCCAATCATCTTCCACCATCGAGTCACGAATGGTAAAACTCGTCAATCTAACTCTTTAGGTTTAAGAATATTGAACAGGGGAAGCTGTTATACCCCAAAATTTTCCCTCTCATTTATCAGGAATTTGCTCACAAGATCTCCCTTGACTCAAGACTGCACTAGAGTTGATCAGCTCAAGAAACCTCCTTAAGCATTGATGACCAAAATTAGGGTTTGAGATTGCACAAGGATATTTGAACTTTCAATGCTTCATATGACTTTCATGGATCATTATGGACCTCCAAGATTACTCATGTCAAGTTTCAAGCCTAGTATCACACTTTTGCTCAATCAATTGAGCAGTTGACCTAAAAATCAGTTGTGTTGGGGGAAAAGTCAACTATGGCCAATTTATAGTCAAACTTCATAATTTTTTATCCACATCGACAATTTAAACTCATATGTATCATTTGATCAAGTTTGGACCACAACTCCTCAAGAAATTTGATCAAATCTCCAAAAGGGCAAAATGGTCAAAAATTAGGGTTTTGATTGGGAAAGGGCAATTTCTGATTTTTGACCTAGCAAATGATCAATTGGTTTAAGGCATGATCTCAAGAGCCTAATTGCATAATTTTTAACTAATGACATGGCTCAAAACATTGCAAGTCCAATAGATTGACAGATGAATTTTTCAGTTAACTAATCAAAAGTCAATTGTATACTGAAAAGTCAAACTTTGACTTTTTGGTCAAATTCAAATGCCAAAGATCACAGTTCATCAAAACATGTCAAAATATGAAACTTATTCATCAAGAAATCCAAAATTCAAGATTTCATTTTGAAAAGTTAAAATTTCTAAACTTAGAAATTTTTCCAAGTGTTGGAAATTTCTTATTTTTTCATAACTTTGAGAAAAAATTTCACCATGATGCAAGGTGATTCAAGAGAAACTTCCAACATGAAAGTTGTAGATATCCATAAAATAGACAACTTTTATTCACATAACTTCTTCCAAAAGTTCTTGGATCTCAAGTTGTAATTTTAAGAACATGTGGCCATGAAACAAAACACTTAATGAAATTTTGCCCTAATTTGGTCAGGATTTTGACCCAACTTCATGGCCCTTTTTCATATATTTCCAAGGGGAATCTTCAAAAGAAATTCAAATATGGGTTGCAGAGCACATTGCAAGCTTTCCAAAATTTCCAAGAACTCCTTGAGATCATTTTTGAGTAGGGAGAATCGAAAACATGAAGTTAGGGTTTTATCACTTGAATTACAAGTCATTTTATGATGAACAAATTTAAAATTCAAAGTTGTGCTGCATAACCTCTACTTTTTAGGCATCAAACTTGTTAGGCACTCCATAATTAATGGCTTGCACAACTGTTAGAGGTCTCATTTCAAGCATTCAATGCAAGGCCATGCTTTATATCCATTTTGGGAAGAAAATGTACATTGCCATTTTGATAAAGTGACTTTTTGTACAAAACTTGTTCTTGAGCCTTGCACTTGTTCTCTTCTGATCATACAAGTCCCATAACCCATAAAAAACTTGTTAGACACTTACAATCACCCAGCCCATGCTTGTACTTCACATTGAAACTTGGTTTCACACTTTTCTTCAAAATCAAGTAACCTAGCAATTAGCTAAAAACTTGTACTTCTGATTGTCCAAAGCTCTCAAACTCTTTTGTTTATACATACACAAACCATTTGCCACAAAGACACGAATTCTTAAGCCCTCAAACACTTTGAAATCAGAAATTGCACCAAAAACCTCCATTACTTGTCATTTCTGACCTTGAACTTCAAATACACAATCCACTCGTGCGTTTTCACTTTTAATCAATCACAAAGCTTCTATAACTCATATAGAGGCTACCCAACCCCTTACTACACAACTGTAACACCATTTACCATAACCTCCATAACCAAAAAACAAAGTCTACATGTTGACTTCTCCAGGCCATTTCAGCCACTCTCCAACCAAGCTAATCATTGCATTAGCTTTCTAGGACCTCAGTGGAGCTATTCTGATCATCACAACATCTTGAGAAGTGCTCATTTGCAGAACACGATTTCCAGTTTTGAGGTAAGTTATCTCAACTTTGAACTCTTCATACAAGCATTATTAATGTTTAATTTATAAATAAAAAATGTAGACATCATTGTTCTGAAGCTAACCATGTCTTTAGATTTCATTTATATTGCTTGAGTAGTTAGAATTTTGAATCTGAACGTCCTGGAAAAATTAGGTCAGAATTTGGTACCATTCAAAATTCATGTACATTCTTGAGAATTAGTTTAAGTTGTTTATATTTCTGGAATCGTGGTAAAATTTTACACAAGTTTCATGTTTACTTTGTTGCAAATGGTTGAGAAATGAACAAGTTATAGTTGGTCTGGCTGGAGGTTGAAGATGAAGTGTAAATCAGGGCGCGTTTTGTATCATATATTTATTGTTTTGCTTATGTTAACGGATGTATAGTCACTCCAATGGTAGAAGCGCGCGCCTGTAACCTTTGGGACATGGGTTCGAGCCCCAGTGGTACCCTTTTGGATTTTTTCACATTTTTGCATTCTGACTTTCTGTTTTTGGCAGGCGCTGGGCCTCCTTGGGCCTTGTTGTTTTTGTTTTTGCTTGCTAACTCCCTTGTTTCATTTACACACCCCTGGCCCAGTTTTATTTTCTTTTTCTTATTTTTATTTATTTATTTGTTTTCTTAAATATTTTTCTAATATTAAAAAAATCATAAAAAATATAAAAATAGTAGATTTGTATTTTGACATAGTTTATTTATTTTTTCTCACAAAAAATTGTTTCATTTAATCAATACTTTATTTATTTTACTAATTATCTTTGTAAATTTAATTAAAAATAGATCTTTTGTTATTGTCTTTTACACCAATTAAAATATATTATTTTAATATAAAAAAAGGCCAAAAATATTTTATCACACTATAAATTATTCTTAAGACAAAAATACAAAAAATATTCTTCTTCTAAACTTAATTTCTTTTAATCAATTAATAGATTTAGGGTTTTATTTAAAATCTTTTCTTAGTAAATTTAGGTTTTATTTTTAATTAATTATTTTCTTCTAGCTAATTAGGTTAAAAATCAAAACCCCTTTTCTCATGAAAAATCAAACAAATATCTATTTTCTTTGCATTTACATTCTTGCATATTTATCTATTTTTGTACATTTATTTATTCAGTTCTTGTACCAATTCAATATGGTTGTAATAGATTAATTGGGTTTATTTTCTTACAATCCTCATTTATAATGTGTCCACCCCCTCCTATAATTATTGTAATAGCGTAGTAACTTTAAATTCCACAATTTATCGCTTTATGTATAATTGTTAGTAATTAGGGTTTGTATGGAAAGACTAAAACCAATCAAATAGAAAACCCTAATCAAAAACAAAATCAAGCATGAAAACAATACACTTGCACACAAGCACCCCCTAGGGTAAATCCACTTGGTTGCCTTACAAAATGGCCATATTACGCATGTGAGGTATCTTAGCAAAAACAAAGCAAAATACAAGATCATAGTCCCTCGATGACGCTATTTAAGTTGCCTTTCAAATGATCTTAGTCCTTAAAAAAGAATGCTAAGATATCTTGCTACATTGCTAATCATGGTTATAGGATGACCCATGCCCGTCCCGTTTACATCCAAAGATAGAGTTACTTTCCAAATCAATGGTAAGATAACAATGTCAAAGGAAAAAGGAAATGAACATGAAAGACTTTTGAGTAGGTAGAATGATCCTAATTACTTGCTCAATTTCAAACAAAACATCCTTTCTATTTTCAAAAACAAACACCTACACTTTCAAACATCTTACAAACTCGAAAACATTTTCAAAAGATCAACATCTTTGTATACATTCTTACGAACGAGAATCATTACAAAGTTTGCCTAAACAATGGCCTCTTTACAAAATACTTTCAAAACCACACAAAGCACAATTTCAAACAAAAGCAAGTGATCTAGCAAGTAACTAAGAGCCCATGGAAAACCATGGATGAAAAGGGTGTTAATACCTTCCCTTTTCATAATCTACCCCCGAACTCAAGAAATAATTCCAAAGGTCTTTCCTGTGCTTTTTCACCTTTCCTTTTGGATAAAAGAAAAGTCGGTGGAGACTCTTGCTAACCGCAACATTTGCGATCAAACGCAAAACATCCAAGTCAGTTCTCACCGTATCACACAAGGCAAAAGATGCATTTTTGTTCTGTTACAATCGATTGCAATGCTGATGCAATTGATTGCATCAGTGTTTTTTTTCTTCAAAAAATGTAAAATTTTGCTGTGACAATCAATTGCACTATTACTTCAATCGATTGCACCCTATTAAAATCATAAAATCAACATTTCAAAAGGCCAAATTCTTGTTCAAACTTTCCATCAAACACCTTATGATCATGGATTCAATTGAGCACGAAAATTCTATCAAATTATGAGAAAATAACACAAATGGAATCACAAAACATTGCTCAATGAATCAAACCCAAAGATCAACAAGAGATCACATTGTGAAAGATGAAAAATCCAACTTACCAAAGGTAGATCTAAAGAATTATCAAAACAACTTCAAGAATTTGCTTCAATTCAGCCCTAAGAATCAATTTCCCAAGCTTGGATGTAGAGAATTGATGAAGAGAAAGTGTTTATATGAAGGTTTAGCTCAAAGATTAGTAAGCTTCAATGCAAAGCTTACTAACTTTTTTTTTGAAAATGGAGTTTTGAGTGAATTTGGTAGATGGAGAGAATTGAGAGATTTTTTAGCAAGATGAATTTGGCTATCAAAAGCTTGAGATTTGAATGAAATGAAGGATCTATTTATAGAGTTTAGGCTTGGGATTGGTGGTGGTTTGGTAATTAATTCTTGGAGACAAAATTTGAATTAATAATATATCTTTCAAAAATTGGAGTCAAAATTTGAACTAATGATATATCTTTCAAAAATGAAGACAAATTGGAGCCAAAATTTAAATTAATGATATATCTTTCAAAAATGAAGAAAAATTGGAGCCAAAGTTGACAAGCTCGAAATTGCTTATTTTTTCAAAATTTCACTATGTGCAATCGATTGCACTCTGGGAGCAATCGATTGTACAATGAGTTTTTTTCAAATATTATGCAAAATGCACTATGTGAAACCGATTGCACTCTGGGAGCAATCGATTGTACAGTGAAAAAAAATGAAAATTTTTAATTATTTTTTCTTTGCAAATAGATATTTTAGGGAAATAATACCGAAAAACCTTATTTGTCAGATGTTTTGACTCAGTACCTACAAAACACAAATATACAAAGACAAAGACAGATTTTTTTTTGTATTTTGATTAGAAGTTAGTCAACAACACAAGAGCAAACTTAAAGATAGGATGCAAATGTGATGAATGAAGCTATTTGTTAATGATTGTGACCAAATGACAAAATATGATATGAAAGTGCGACTGAAAAAGTTAGGGGTGAAATTTAGGGTACAACACATACTTCAGGAAATAGATGGACGATAAGTCCAACATCATCCAAGCCTTATGTCATATTGAAGTTATGAAGAAGCAGACAGTGTGGCTTGTCTCTCAAGCACCTCCTCGAGCTATTCTATGCTTGCCTGCTCCAGAAGTAAGACTTTCAAAAGAATAAGTTGTTGATTATGATATGGAAACTCAACCTTCATATGCTACTGCTTATGAGCTGGTTGAGTCTAGAAATACTGCTATTGAAGTTGGTAACTGTTGTACCCCAAAATTCTCCCTCTCATTTATCAATACTTTTCTCACAAGGTTCCTTTGGCTCAAGACTGGATTAAAGTTTGGTCAGCTCAAGGCATCTCATCATGCACTGATGACCCAAAATTAGAGTTTGAGGTTACACAAGGATTTTTGGACTATCAATGCTTCATATGACTTTCAAACATCATTATGGACCCCTAAGATCACTCATGACAAGTTTCAAGCCTTGAACCATATTTTTGATCAGTCAATTGGACAGTTGTCCTAAAATTCAGCTGTATTGGGGAAAACGTCAACCATGGCCAATTTACAGTCAAAATTCATAATTTTTGATCCACATCAACATTCTAGACTCATGTGTATCATTTTATCAAGTTTGGACCATAATTCCTCAAGAAATTTGATCAAATCATCAAAAGGGCAAAATGGTCAAAATTAGGGTTTTGACTGAGGAAAGGCAATTTCTGATTTTTAACCTAGCAAATGACCAATTGAGTTAAGGCATGATTTCAAGGATTCAAATGAATCATCTTTACCTTATTACATGGCTCAAAACATTTCAATTTCATTGGATTGACAGATGAAATTTGCAGTCAACTGATCAAAAGTCAACTGTATACTGAAAAGTCAAACTTTGACTTTTTGGTCAAAATCAAGTACCAAGGATCACAATTCATCAAAACATGTCAAAATGTGAAACTTGTTCATCAAGAAATCCAAGTTTGAAGATTAGGGTTTGAATTTGAAATTTTTCTTAACTTAGAAAATTTTCTAAGTATAGAAAATTTCTTATTTTTTTTCAACTTTAGGCCACTTTTTCACCATGATGGATAATGATTCAAAGAAAGTTCCCAACATGAAAGTTGTAGACCTCCATGAAATCTACAACTGTTCTTCACACACTTTTCCCTAAAGATGCTTGGATCTCAAGATATAAATTTGTGAATACATGGTCATGAACTAAATAACTTAGTGAAATTTTGCCCTAATTTAGGCAGGTTTTGGACCCAATTTCATGGCAATTTTTCACCTAGTTCCAAGAGGCATCTCAAAATGAATTTCAAAGATGAGTTATAGAGAATATTTCAAGATTTCCAAAATGTCCAAGAACTCCTCAAGATCATTTTTGAGTAGGGAGAATCGAAGAGATGAAGTTGGCATTTTCTCACTTTTTGTCCAAGCCATTTCATGAAGAACAAAGTTGCAATCAGTACCTATGATGCCTAATCCATGCTTTACAGGTTCCAAACTTGTTCCTCACTCCTTAATTTAATTCTTACTCAGTTTAAAAAGCTTTGATCCATGCCCTAGAGCCATTACCCAAGTTGTAATTCCATAAATGGCATAAAGTGACCATTGCCATTTTGAAAAAGATCAACTTTTGCCACTTTCCAATTCTTGAGCATCGCACCTGTCTCCATTGCATGTACAAGTCTTATAGGACTAAAGCAATTTGTACAAGAATATACCAACCCTAAGAGAGCAAGTACAAGCATGGTAAGCCTTGTCCCTTCACTTTACTTCAAAAGCATGAAAGGTTGCAAAAAGGTAAAAACTGGCACATTTGTTGGAAGGTTGACATAAAACCAATTCCATACTAATATACAAAGACAATACAACTTAACACATGATTAAAAAAGGCCTCAAACACTCCCAAGCTAAAAAACACCAGAAAACTGTCCAAACTTGCAATTTTGGCATAAGCACACCAATATCTCATTTGGCTCGTGTGTTTCCATTCTTGATCATCAAAACATCTTACCTACTTGATATCAAACCAATCCAGACCTTCATCCTGTTCTGTAACCACTTTTTCATCATCTGCCATTGTTGCTTTCAAAGCTTGCATGTTGACTTGGCCAAGGAGTTTCAGGCACTTTCAGAGCAAGGCAAGGGTGGGAATACATTTAGGGAAGTTCAAGGAAGCTCAAGCAAGCATCAGGCCTCCATCAAACTCACTCCAGTTCAATCCATGATTTCAACTGAAGGAGGTAAAATCTCAACTTCTATCTCCTTGTACAGGCAACCATTGGCCATGATTTGTGAATAAATAATGTAGCTCTCATTGCAACGAAACTATACATATCTTTATCTTGCATTTATTTTACTTGAGCTGAGAGAATTTAGAACTTCAAGTTTCTGAAAATATTAGGTTTAAATTTAGGGTTGTTAAAATTCTTTCTGACCTTTGATTGTTAGTTCACATAACATATATGGTTGGAATCGTGAGTTCAAATACTACAACTTTCGTGTTATGAGTTTTCATTTTCATGAAAGTATGAGAGAGTTACAGGACATCTGGCCAAGCTTGAGGAAGAAGATGAAGTACAGGGCAAGGACTTGTTTCATGTTATATTATTTTTGCTTCCCTTAAGACAATGGATGTATAGCCACCCCAGTGGCAAAGTAGCGCGCTGGTGAGACCCATGTCCTGGGTTCGAACCTGGGCGCTACTTTTGTTTTTCACACTTTTCCTATTTTTCCAGTTTTTGCTTTGTGCAGGTTTGGGCTTAGTCTTTGGGCTTAGCATTTTTTTGCTAACACATTACTACCAGCTTTGCTACATCACCCCCCTTGCCCAACTATTTTTGCATTTTTATTTTATTTGTTTTATTTTCATTTTAGTTTATTAAATATTTTCTTTAATGCATAAAATCCTAAAAAATGTAAATTTCATAATATTGCATTTTATTTTATTTTAGTTTAGTTTTCACATAGAAATATATTTTATTTTTAATATATATCATATATTTCTTAATAAACTTGTATAAAATAATTAAAATATATTTAGTTTAATTTATTTATTCCTTTTTTTTTTCATTCCATACTCATAAATATTTATTTTTGCATATATGAAAACTTTATCTTTTTATACAATATTATTTATTATTTTAATACAAAAAATCCATAAATAATAGTATATAAGAACCTTATTTTCTTTATAAAAAAATAGTAATTAGAGTTAAGCCTCCCTTCTAAAAATTAATTTCTTTTCCTTATAATTTTAGGTTTAGATAAAATTTCTTTTACATAAAAACAAAACAAAAAAATCTTTTCTTACATGTACATTATATTACATACTTAAATATTGTCTTTTATTTATTCTAATTAATACAAATTCGATTTAGTTGTAATAATTTATTTAGGTTTACATTCTTGCAAATCCCCATTAAAATTTGTATTCCCCCTCCCATAAAATTGTTGTAATAGCTTAGTAATGTTTACATTACGCAATTTATCGTTTTATATGCCATGATTAGTAACTAGGGTTTGTATGATAAGATCAAAACAAAGCAAAATAGAAAACCCTAAATACAAGACAAAAACAAAGCATGAAAATGACACACTTGCACATAAGCATCCTTAGGGTTTCTCCACTTGGTTGCCTAAAACAAAAATGGTCATATTACGCATGCAAAGTATCTTGGCAAAACAAACAAATATAAAGATCATAGTCCCTCGATGACGTTATTCAAAAGGTTGCCTTATAAAATGATCTTGGTCCCTCAAAAAATGCTAAGATACTTTGCAATATTGCTAATCATGGTTATACAATGACCCTCGCCCGTCTCGTTTACATCCAAAGATAGGGTTGTTTACCAAATCAATGGTAAGACAACAATGTCAAAGGAATAGAAAATGCACTAGAAATACATTTGAGTAGGTAGATTACTTCTAGTTACTTGCTCCATTTCAAACAACTATCCTTGCTACTTTTAAAACAAACACACACATTTCCAAACATTTTTTCAAACATTGGAAACATTTTCAAAAAAGACAAACATCTTTGTATACATTCTTACGAACGAGAATCATTACAAAGATTGCCTAAACGAATGGTCTCTTTTACAAAATACTTTCAAAACCACACCAAACACATTTTCAAACAATAAAAGCAAGTGATTTAAGAAAGTAACTAAGAGCCCATGGAAAACCATGGATGAAAAGGATGCTAATACCTTCCCTTTTCATAATTTACCCCCCGAACTCAAGAAAACATCTCAAAGGTCTTTCATGTGCTTTTTCACCTTTCCTTTTGGATAAAAGAAAAGTTGGTGGCGACTCTTGCTAACCGCAACATTTGTGATAAAACGCAAAACCCTCAAGTCAGTTCTCCCACTGTATCACAGAACTGGCGACTCTGCTGGGGAGTATTATAAAGTGGGGTTACCTTAGGGCTAGATCACATTTATTTGCTTACATTTGTTTGAATTGTTTGCTTTACATTATGGTTCTTTGTTTGGGTTTGAATCCTCCACCCGGATTTGGGAAACATTATAGGTAAATAGCAATACATTGTGGAAACTGTGCGGGGTATACCGACATGGTCTAAGCAATAGCTATGTTAGTGTGACATATTTGTGGGTACCAGTAGCCTTTGAGTTAATCAAAGAGAATATGGGGTCGCTGAGTGATGTCATGAAGCACTAATGAACTTTTAGAACCCTTTACTTGACCAACTTGGCCTTTAGGATGTAGTGAGATGACCGGCTTTGGTGCAGTCTGAAGTTGGTAGATACTCGATACTACACTCATTAAGGGTTAGTTTCTTGGGATATTTCGATCTCCATTAAAGAGGCTTGAGCTGAAACAATGACCAAGGAAACAGTCTAGTGATATTGAGCTCCTTAGAACCCAGTTACTATTATTAGGACAGGTTGAGCCAACTAAACTTCAAGAGGGTACTTACCTATAAAACCCCATGCAAGCCTAAACTAAGAACTTGTTTGATTTGTATGTGCATACTTGTACATAACATCATGGACATCATGAACATTATATGCATCCACTAACCATTTCAAGGATTTTGGAGATTCATCTTTGTTCTTGTTTTGTAGGATATGGATCCACTCCGCAGGAAAACTATCCAAATCAACCTTGTAAGAATTCCTACACAACTCAAGGAGCTAGCTTCAAGGATCCCTGAGAACTCTCCATTCACCGAGAGGCATGGTCGTCTACTCAACTTGGTCACCTCCAACGCAGAGGAGGATATGATGAAAGTACTCTTCCAGTTCTTTGATCCTTTGCATCATTGCTTCACATTTCCTTACTATCAGCTTGTGCCTACTTTGGAAGAATTCTCTCAACTCTTGAGGATTCCTATTCTCAATCAACTACCTTTCAAAGGTACGGAAAGAGATCCAAAGCCAGAAGAGATTGCTCAAGCCCTGCACTTGCACTCATCTGATGTCACAGCTCATTGGGAAACTAGAAGTGGTGTCAAAGGCTTCTTAGCAAAATTTATGTTTGAGAAGGCCCAAAGCTGTTGGAATTCCTTAGACTTGCAAGAATTTGAGGAAATTGTGGATCTTCTTATCTATGGGATGGTCTTATTCCCCAATCCTGACCAACTCATAGATGTGAGTGCCGTCAAAATCTTCATGTCACCCAATCCGGTGCCTACATTGCTAGGGGATATCCTACACTCTTTTCACACTCGCACAATGAGGAAGAGAGGTGTCCTTATATGTTGCACTCCTCTCCTGGCAAGATGGTTTATTTCTCATCTTTCCCAATCAGTCTTAAAGAATGAGCAAGGATTAAGGTGGTCACAAAGGTTAATGACGCTCAAACATTCAGATATTCATTGGTGCTCTCGATCCAAAGAGAATGTTATCATTGTTGACCATTGTGGGGAATTCCCTAATGTCCCTCTACTTGGCATTAGGGGAGGCATCACCTACAACCCATGCTTATCTCTAAGACAGTTCAGGTATGCCCGAAGGGATGGCCCACATGAGATGCTGATTCAAGGCTTGGTATTCGACTACAATAATGACGATCAAGGACTTCGCCAGAGATTCATCTGAGCATGGAGGATGCTAAACAAGGTGGATAGCAAGACTTTGGGACACAAGAATTCCATCCCTCTTGAGCCTTACCTCAAGTGGGTACGAACCCACGCTCAAAGTATTATGATGCCTTATCCTTCCATTCTCCCGGTGATTATTGAGCCTGTTAAGGAAGGAGAAGTTCCATACAATATCCTACATCCTGACATGCCCACATCTCTTGAAGACCTACAAAGGGATTGGATACAACTCAAAGGAGAGCGAGATACTTTCGAAGCCCAATTCAACACAAGCGAGAAGAAGGTTTTGGAACTCACTAGGCTACTTCATGAGGAGCAGACTCTAAATGCCTACATCGCACCAAAGAGGATGCACACTACTTTTTTATCTTAGAGTGTTGTATTGTTGCGCTCAAGGGGCATTGATGTACTCAAACTCTATTTTATTAATATAACGTGTGTTTCTTTTTGTTTAAAACAAATTTGAATTTTTTTTAAATCCTTGAAAGCATTGCATGTATACATATCATTCATCATAACATAAGCAGGTCTTTTGCAATGAGTTTCCTCATCTCTCTACTGTTTATTTTAGTAAGATGGATCTCGAATAGACGGTCAAAGATCTTCAAGCTCAAAACACGCAGTTTCAACAGTTACTCATGACCCTAGCCAAGGGACAAGATGAGTTGAAGACCCTGTTAGCTGAAGAAAGAAAGAAGAAAACAAAGAAAACCATTGGGGTTTTGAACATGGGGAGAAGGTTTCAGGGGCAAACTATAAGAACCTTGAATTTTGCAACCACTTCCGGGGAAGGAGAAGGAAAGGGAAAAGAAGCAGCAGTTCCGTCAGAATCTGAAAAGGATGAAGAAGAGGAAGACTACTCTGAGGAACAATACCCTCTAGCTGATGATAAGTATAGACATCTTGAAGAGAGTTTGAGCGCTATGGAAATACAAAGGGTACCAGGTCTAGACTTTGAAGAATTGGGGCTAGTGTCGGGAATTATGATCCCACCAAAGTTTAAAGTTCCGTTGTTTGAAAAATATGATGGGGTGTTATGTCCTAAAATGAACCTCCATTCATACGTGAGAAAGATTCAGCCGCACTCTGCCGATAAAGACTTGTGGGTCCATTTTTTCAAAGATAGTTTATCCGAAACACAACTCGATTGGTTTTACCAATTAGAAAGGGCCGATGTCCACAACTGGGAAGATCTTGCCGCAGCTTTCTATAAACAATACCAGTATAATGCAGATTTGGCGCCTACCCGTATTCAACTTCAGAGTATGGTTATGGTTTCAAATGAGGGCTTCAAATATTACGCACAGAAATGGAGAGATCTAGCTGGGAGAGTGCAGCCCCCTCTGTCTGAAAGGGAGTTGGTGGATATGTTCTTAGGCACTCTATCGGGCCCTTTCTTCAACCATTTGATTGGGAGCTCATCTGCTGGATTTACTGAGTTAATACTAACCGGAGAGAGGGTGGAAGTTGGCATAAAAAGTGGAAAGATTCAGAAGGATTCATCTGCCTCTGCAGCTGTGAGAAAGCCTTTCACCGGAAAGAATGAGGTATCTTTTGTTTATCCATAAAGGAACCATGGGAGAGCTGAGCGCCGACCAATGGTAGGGGCTGTTATGATCCCAAAGCCTACATCTGATCAACCAAGGAGTAACCAACCAAGGGTGGAAAGGCCAGTCCGGAAATTCACCAGAATTAATATGACTCTAGCCCAGGTTTTACCACATCTTCTGAAATCTAATCTGGCAACTTTAAAATAAGCTCCAAATAATCCCAACATGGCGTCCCCTAATTATCACCCAAATGCCAGATGCGCATATCATTTCGAAAGTCCGGGTCACGACACTAACAACTGTTGGGCCTTAAAAAACAAAATTCAAGACCTTATAGATGCAAAAGAGATTGATTTTGATGCGCCCGAGAAACCAAACGTCATTTCCGCTCCTATGCCTAGGCATGGTCACAACGCCAATGCTATCGAAGATTTGTTTGTCACCACAGTGGATGAACTCTTGACTCCGCTCCCAATCATTAAGATAAACTTGTTGAAAGATGGTATATTCCCAGGTTGTAATGAAGACTGCCATCTTTGCTTATCCTCACCAACTGTTTGCCCTCTGTTGAAGACAGGCATTCAACGCTTGATATACAACCAAAAGATTCTGTTTGAAAATGCTCCTGTTTCACCTGTTCCTGTTGAAGACGTTTCAATCATAACCATCTCCGCCAATCCTTCCAGGGTCCCCAAAAGACCCGTTAGGATTACATCTGTTCCAAAGACTACTCCTCTTATAATTACAAGGCCCGGGCCAGTCCCGTACGAATCAGACAAAATAGTACCGTGGAATTACGGTGGAGAAATCTACTACCATGGTATCAAACAAGATGGGCTGACCGCCGAAGAAGTGAGCTCCAAAGAAGAAGATTCTGACATTAGCAATATTGCCGGAACTAGTAAGATTACCCGTAGCGGTAGAATCTTCTCTCCAGAGATTGCCCCTCCAAAGGTAGTTTTTGGACCCGTGGCTGTTCCGAAGATTACCTCTACAAGTGCTCCTACTGACAAAGACGACATGATCCCTGCTGTTATCCCTACCAACACTTCTACTGCTGAAAATCGAGGAAAAAGTATTCAATAAGAGCCTGTCCGGATGAAGGCTCAACCACTGGCTATCCCTGAAACCTCCAAGAAGGAAATGGATGAGATCTTGAGGATAATAAAGAAGAGTGACTATGACGTGGTTGAACAGTTGGGGAAAACCCCCTCTAAGATCTCCATGCTAGCATTGATGCTGTGTTCTGAGGCACATGCGAAAGCTCTAGTAAAGTTTCTGAAGACAACCCATGTGCCACAAGAGACGTCTGCTGACCAATTCCAAGATTGTGTGGCCAGTTTGACAGCTGATAACGACCTAGGCTTCTCTGATGCTGACGTAACACCAAGAGGGAGAAAGCACAACGAGGCATTACATGTCTCTGTGGAGTGTAGAGGAACAACTCCGGCCCATGTCCTGGTGGACACTGGCTCATCTTTGAACGTTTTACCAAAGAAAGCTCTTGACAGATTGGATTACGAAGGGCTGACTTTGAAACCCAATAACATAGTTGTGAGAGCATTTGATGGCTCAAAGAGGATGGTCCACGGGGAGGTGGACATCCCCATAAAGGTGGGAACTCAGACTTTCAACTCAACCTTCTATGTAATGGACATCCACCCCTATTACTCCTGTCTGTTGGGACGGCCCTAGATCCATAATGTCGGTGCTGTCACCTCTACACTACACCAGATGCTGAAGTACCCGGTCCATGGAAAGATTATCACTGTCCACGGAGAGGAAGAGTACATGATTAGCCATCTAAATTCTTTCCGGTATGTGGAGTTGGATGGCGGGTTCATTGAAACTCCTTTTCAATATTTCGAAGAAGTCTCTCAAGAGGTAGCGGTAACCAAGGTGGTATCCCAAATCCCCAAGATCACAAGACCTCCGCTTCGGATGTCATATCTAAAGGATGCCAAGGCAGTAGTAGAGGAGGGTGGATGCACCATCTGGGGATAGCTTCCAGACATTCCGTATAAATCTGACAAGTTTGGCTTAGGGTTTACTTCAAATTCTCAGAAGGTTGTGCGTCATTCCCGTGATGGAGGGCCACCTCTGAAGATTAGCAACCGAGAGGTCAACGCAGTGGAATATGGTGAAGAAGGTGGCAGCTTGGAGGATTGGATATTTCCTACTTTCAACGGAGGACTTCACAATTGGGAAGCCAGAGACTTTGTCCCGATAACTTTCATCTCTCAGTAATTTATCTTTTACATTTCTGTTCGACTTGTAATATTCACAAACAATTCGCACATTAAAAACCTTGTGTCTTACCCGAGGCACAACGGTCCATTTGTAAGGGTTTTTATTTCATCTTCATATGACATTCAATGAATCATGGACGTTTTTCCATATACAAACCTTTTTGCTCATTGTCTTTCTTTTACATTTTATTATTTAAAGATGGCTATACCCTTACACACACCCACACTCACAAATGCATGTACCCCTCAATTCCGGATCCCATGGGTAACGATACTGCTATGGCCTTTAGTGACTCTGAAGATCTAATCTACCAAGCCGAATACGAAGGTGAGGAAGATTGTGAAGTACTAGGGGAATTGGCCAGACTACTACAATAAGAGGAAAGAGCTATTCAGCCTCATGAGGAACCGTTGGATATAATCAACTTGGGTACCGAGGAGGACAAAAAGGAAATCAAGGTGGGTGCCAATCTAGAGCCGAGTGTCAAGGAGCGTCTAATTCAGCTATTGCATGATTATGTTGAGATCTTTGCCTGGTCATACGAAGACATGCCAGGACTTGATACAGACATCGTGGTACATCATCTGCCAACAAGAGAAGACTGTCCACCAGTGAAACAAAAAGTCTGTCGCATGAGACCTGACATGTCAGAAAAGATCAAAGCGGAAGTCATGAAACAATTCAATGCTGGATTCTTGGTTGTCACTTCCTATCCTAAATGGGTTGCCAACATTGTTCCCGTGCCTAAAAAGGACGGCAAAGTACGAATGTGCATGGATTATAGAGATTTGAATAGGGCCAGCCCTAAAGATGATTTTCCACTTCCCCACATTGATATCCTGGTCGATAATACAGCCCAGCACAAAGTATTTTCCTTCATGGACGGAATCTCAGGTTATAACCAAATCAAAATGGCACCTAAGGACATGGAGAAAACTACATTTGTCACAGAGTGGGGCATGTTCTGCTACAAAGTGATGCCATTCAGACTGAAGAATGTTGGGGCAACCTATCAACGTGCCATGGTAGCCTTATTTCATGATATGATACATCATGAGATAGAGGTCTATGTAGATGACATGATAGCCCGATCACAAACTGAAGAGGAGCACCTTGATCATTTGCAAAAGGTGTTTGAAAGATTGAAGGAGTACAAACTAAGGTTGAATCCAAACAAGTGCACATTCAGAGTCCGGTCCGGTAAACTCTTAGGTTTCGTTGTCAGCAACAAAGGCATCGAGGTTGATCCTGCCAAGGTTAAAGCGATACAAGAAATGCCTGCTCCTCATACTGAGAAGGAACACAGAGGATTTTTGGGACGCCTGAACTATATTTCCAGATTCATTTCTCACCTAACAGCTACTTGTAGGCCAATCTTCAAGCTATTGAAGAAAGATCAAGTAGTTAGATGGAACGATGAATTCCAGATTGCTTTTGACAAGATCAAAGAGTACTTACAAAAGCCTCTTGTTTTGATGCCACCAGTCGAAGGAAGACCACTGATCATGTATCTGACCGTTTTAGAGAACTCAATGGGGGTCTGTATTGGGGCAGCATGATGAGTCTGGCCAAAAAGAGCACGCTATTTACTACCTGAGCAAAAAGTTTACCGACTGTGAAACCAGATATTCACTGCTCGAGAAAACTTGTTGCGCTCTGGCATGGGCTGCTCGCCGGCTAAGATAGTATATGTTGACCCATACTACTTTGTTGATATCTAAGATGGATCTGATAAAGTACATCTTCGAAAAGTCTGCTCTGTCTAGGAGGATAGCTAGATGGCAAATTATCTTAACAGAATATGACATACAGTACACTACCCAGAAAGCTATAAAGGGAAATGTGCTAGATGATCATCTTGCTCACCAAGCTGTAGAAGATTATCAATCCATGAAGTTTGAATTCTGGGATAAAGACATCATGACATTAGACAACTGTGAAGAAATCAGGCCATATGACGGACCTGAACAAGGATCCCGATGGACCCTGTTCTTTGATGGGGCATCCAATGCACTTGATAACGGTATCGGCACTGTACTCATATCTCCGGAAGGGTGTCACACTCCCTTTACTGCCAGACTTTGCTTCAACTGTACGAACAACATGGCGGAATACGAAGCATGCATCTTTGGTCTCAAGGCTGCCATAGATTTGGGAATCAAATCCTTAGATGTATTCAGAGATTCAGCCTTGGTCATCAGTCAGATCAAAGGAGAATGGGACACTAAGCACCCAAACCTTATCCCTTACAAAGAACATGTTTTAACATTGCTACCATATTTTGAGCAGATTACCTTCAAGCATTTCCCGCAAGAAGAAAATCAGCTAGCAGATGCTCTAGCCACAATGTCATCTATGTTTAAACTTAATTGGGATAACGAGGCTCCCCGTATCACCATTGAACGAATGGATGAACCAGAACACTGTCACGAGATTAATACTGAAGAAGTAGTGGACTAGCCTTAGTTTCATGAAGTCAAGAGGTATCTCGAGGCTCAGGAATATCCAAGAGGAGCCTCAATCAATGATAAAAAGTTTTTGAGGAGATTCTATGCTAAGTTCTTCCCGAGTAATGGCATCTTGTACAAACGCAATCATGACTCCATTCTACTTTGATGTGTGGATAAGATTGAGGTTGAAAAGATCATGGCTGAATTACATAAAGGTACCTTTGGCACTCACTCCAGTGGGTATACAATGGCGAAGAAAATCCTATGGGTAGGCTATTACTGGTCTACCATGGAAGCAGACTGCTATCAACACTCTCGGACCGGTCATAAGTGTCAAATTTATGCGGACAAGGTGCACGTACCTCTGGTTCCTCTGAATGTTTTGACGGCTCCTTGGCCCTTTGCTATGTGGGGAATCGATATGATTGGAGAGATCAAGCCTACAACCTCCAATGGACACCACTTCATTCTAGTGGCCATTGACTATTTTACAAAGTGGATCGAAGTAGCTTCATTCGCATCCGTTACTAAGAATGTTGTTGCCCACTTCATCAAGCAAAATCTCATTTACCAATACGGTATCCCAGAAAGGATCATCACTGATAATGGTACAAACCTTAACAATACTATGATCACCGCCTTGTGCGAGCAGTTCAAGATTTAGCATCACAATTCATCCCCCTATCGACCGAAGATGAATGGTGCCATTGAAGCTGCAAATAAAAACATTAAAAAGATCATACAGAAAATGGCAGTCACCTACAAGGACTGGCATGAGATGCTACCGTTTGCTCTCCACGGGTATCGTACCACGGCTCGTACGTCAACTGGGGCAACACCCTATTCTTTGGTTTATGGCATGGAGGCTGTCTTACCTATTGAGGTTCAGATCCCCTCTTTGAGAATTATGAAGGATGCAGGTTTAAGTGAGGACGACTGGATCCAGACTCGACTTGATCAAATGAACTTAATTGATGAAAAGAGACTTACTGCTATTTGCCATGGTCAGATGTATCAAAAACGGATGATCAAGGCTTTCAACAAAAAAGTCAGACGCCAAGTATATCAAGTTGGAGATCTAGTGATCAAACGCATTATCTTACCACAAAGTGATCCCAGGGGAAAATAGACTCCTACATATGAAGGACCATTTGTAATCAAGAACATATTCTCCGGTGAGGCAATGATCTTAACCACCATGGATGGCGACGACTTGCCACACCCTGCGAACGCAGACATAGTTAAAAGATACTATGCATAAGAGACCCGCTAGGTTGACACACCTAGGCAAAAAAGGGGCATCCCGACAAACCAAAAGGTTCGGGAAAAAAATTAGGGATAAAATAAAAAAATCTGTACACCCGGCAAGTTGAAAACCCGAAAGGGCGACTTGGGCAAAAAAGGGTTTCCCGGTGGACTGAAAACCCGGAAGGGAGGTCCAGGCAAAAGTTAGGGAATTAAAGCGTATGACTATGTCCCGTCGGATCACTTTGAGGACAATCTCTTGACTTCCACTGAAAAAACGCGGAGTTTCTGATCAATTCAATCATCTTCGAACGAAGCAACAAATAGACAAGATGATCAGAGATACGAAGGCTATAGCAGAATGGAAACACCATGGGATTATTACACATAGCTATCTTTCTTTGTATAAATTTTTTCTTGCTTTTTATGGCAGCATTCTCTTACTAGAATGATTGTTTCCCCTTGTACAATATACTTATTCAAAGTTAAATACAAAGATATCTCTTTAAAGTACAGAAAACTATTTGTCCTTTTTCTTTACACTTGTGTTTTATTTGCAAAAACGTCCAATGATTCATTAATGAACATGTGCATTTGAACATAATTACTGTTTACAAATAAACAAAATGAAAAAGACAATTACTGACAGGTTGAAAGAATAGGAAAATGTCTTTAGGCTATTCCATGAGCAATCCCCACAGTACGTCATTTAAATCCCCAGCGGAATAAATTTCAAATTATTAATCCCCAATAGAAGTCGTCAAAATTCTCTGGATTCCCCAAGCAGATTCCTCAAGCAGTATATGGCATTGCTCTCACAACAGGATTTGGTCAGTACTTCGACTTCAAGACGTGAAGAATCCATATATCCTTAGCAACAGCCAAGGATTTATTTTCCTTAATCATACAATAATACAACAATACAACAAATCAGCTTACGTGGGCATACATTACATCCATATATCATAAACATTGATAAAACACATATATTGCATCATACATTTCATGCAACATAATTTTGTGTTCTAGCTAACATTTTACCCTTTGCAGGATAAGATTAACAGCAACCGCTAACAATATGCAATCATGATACAGTACGGATACGCTCCAGACACGGATGCCATTTTGTTACTCATTCGAATTCAGCTTTCAGATATAGTACGGATACACTCCAGATACGGATGCCATTCTATTAATCATTCAGATTCAACTTTCAGATACAGTTCAGATACGCTCCAGACACGGATGCCACTCTGATACTCATTCAGATTCAACTTTCAGATACAATACGGATACGCTCCAAACACGGATGCCATTCTGATACTCATTCAGATTCAACTTTCAGATACAGTACAGATACACTCCAGATATGGATGCCATTCTGTTACTCATTCAGATTCAACTTTTAGACACAGTTCAGATACGCTCCAGACACATATGCCATTATGTTACTCATTCAGATTCAGCTTTAAGATACAGTTTAAATACGCTCCAGACACGGACACCATTCTGATACTTATTCTTTCGACTTACAACTTACAATTTAACAAACATTCTTGGATGGCATCTACAAGCCCATCTCCAACAATATTCTATCACTTCTCCAAATGGTATCTTTAAGCCCATTCCCTCAACTACACCCAGTCGAGCGTAAATTTATGGGCACTCTAGTGTCCAATCATCTTTCACCTTCGAGTCACGAATGGCAAAACTCGCCAATCTAACTCTTCAGGTTTAAGAAGATTGAACAGGGGCAGCTGTTGTACCCCAAAATTTTCCCTCTCATTTATCAAAACTTTTCTCACAAGGTTCCTTTGCTCAAGACTGGATTAGGGTTTGGTCAGCTGATGATCCAAAATTAGGGTTTGAGGTTGCATAGTGATTTTTGGACTATCAATGCTTCATATGACTTTAAAACATCATTATGGACCCCTAAGACCACTCATGACAAGTTTCAAGCCTTGAACCATATTTTTGATCAGTCAATTGGACAATTGACCTAAAATTCAACTGTATTGGGGAAAAAGTCAATCATGGCCAATTTACAGTCAAAATTCATAATTTTTGATCCACGTCAACATTCTAGACTCATGTGTATCATTTGATCAAGTTTGGACCACAATTCCTTAAGAAATTTGATCAAATCATCAAAAGGGCAAAATGGTCAAAATTAGGGTTTTGATTGAGGAAAAGCAATTTCTGATTTTTAACCTAGCAAATGACCAATTGAGTTAAGGCATGATTTCAAGGATTCAAATGCATCATCTTGACCTTATTACATGGCTCAAAACATTTCAATTTCATTGGATTGACAGATGAAATTTGCAGTCAACTGATCAAAAGTCAATTGTACACTGAAAAGTCAAACTTTGACTTTTTGGTCAAAATCAAGTACCAAGGATCACAATTCATCAAAACATGTCAAAATGTGAGACTTGTTCATCAAGAAATCCAAGTTTGAAGATTAGGGTTTGAATTTGAAATTTTTCTTAACTTAGAAAATTTTCTAAGTATAGAAAATTTCTTATTTTTTCTCAACTTTAGGCCACTTTTTCACCATGATGGATAATGATTCAAAGAAAGTTCCCAACATGAAAGTTGTATACCTCCATGAAATCTACAACTTTTCTTTACACACTTTTCCCTAAAGATGCTTGGATCTCAAGATATAAATTTATGAATACATGGTCATGAACTAAATAACTTAGTGAAATTTTGCCCTAATTTAGGCAGGTTTTGGACCCAACTTCATGGCAATTTTTCACCTAGTACCAAGAGGTATCTCAAAATGAATTTCAAAGATGAGTTATATAGAACATTTCAAGCTTTCCAAAATGTCAAAGAACTCCTCAAGATCATTTTTTAGTAGGGAGAATCGAAGAGATGAAGTTGGCATTTTCTCACTTTTTGTCCAAGCCATTTCATGAAGAATAAAGTTGCAATCAGTACCTATGCTGCCTAATCCATGCTTTACAGGTCCCAAACTTGTTCCTCACTCCTTAATTTAATACTTAATTAGTTTACAAAGCTTTGATCCATGCCCTAGAGCCATTACCCAAGTTGTAATTCCATAAATGGCATAAAGTGACCATTGCCATTTTGAAAAAGATCAACTTTTGCCACTTTCCAATTCTTGAGCATTGCACCTGTCTCCGTTGCATGTACAAGTCTTACAGGCCTAAAGAAATTTGTACAAGCATATACCAACCATAAGAGAGCAAGTACAAGCATGGTAAGCCTTGTCCCTTCACTTTACTTCAAAAGCAAGAAAGGTTGCAAAAAGGTAAAAACTGGCACATCTGTTGGAAGGATGACATAAAACCAATTCCATACTAATATACAAAGATAATACAACTTAAAACACGATTAAAAAAGGCCTCAAACACTCCCAAGCTAAAAAACACCAGAAAACTGTCCAAACTTGTAGTTTTGGCATAAGCACACCAATCTCTCATTTGGCTCGTGTGTTTCCATTCTTGATCATCAAAACATCTTACCTACTTGATATCAAACCAATCCAGACCTTCATACCTATTCTGTAACCACTTTTTCATCATCTTCCATTGTTGCTTTCAAAGCTTGCAGGTTGACTTGGCCAAGGAGTTTCAGGCACTTTCAGAGTAAGGCAAGGGTGGGAATACATTCAGGGAAGTTCAAGGAAGCTCAAGCAAGCATCAGGCCTCCATCAAACTCACTCCAGTTCAATCCACAATTTCAACTGAAGGAGGTAAAATCTTAACTTCTATCTCCTTGTACAGGCAACCATTGGCCACGATTTATGAATAAATAATGTAGCTTTCATTGCAACGAAACTATACATATCTTTATCTTGTATTTATTTTACTTGAGCTGAGAGAATTTAGAACTTCAAGTTTATGAAAATATTAGATTTAAATTTAGGTTTGTTAAAATTATTTCTGACCTTTGATTGTTAGTTCACATAACTTATATGGTTGGAATCGTGAGTTCAAATACTACAAATTTCGTGTTATGAGTTTTCATTTTCATGGAAGTATGAGAGAGTTACAGGACATTTGGCCAAGCTTGAGGAAGAAGATGAAGTACAGGGCAAGGACTTGCTTCATGTTATATTATTTTTGCCTCTCTTAAGACAATGGATGTATAGCCACCCCAGTGGCAAAGTAGCGTGCTGGTGAGACCGATGTCCTGGGTTCGAACCTGAGCGCTACTTTTCTTATTTTTCCAGTTTTTGCTTTGTGCAGGTTTGGGCTTAGTCTTTGGGCTTAGCATTTTTTTGCTAATACATTACTACCAGCTTTGCTACATCACCCCCCTTGCCCAACAACTTTTGCATTTTTATTTTATTTGTTTTATTTTCATTTTAGTTTATTAAATATTTTCTTTAATGCATAAAATTCTAAAAAATGTAAATTTCATAATATTGCATTTTATTTTATTTTAGTTTTTTTTTCACATAGAAATATATTTTATTTTTAATATATATCATATATTTCTTAATAAACTTGTATAAAATAATTAAAATATATTTAGTTTAATTTATTTATTCCTTTTTTTCATTTCATACTCATAAATATTTATTTTTGCATATATGAAAACTTTATCTTTTTATACAATATTATTTATTATTTTAATACAAA
Organism: Vicia faba; assembly: GCA_948472305.1. Lineage (NCBI taxonomy): Eukaryota > Viridiplantae > Streptophyta > Magnoliopsida > Fabales > Fabaceae > Vicia > Vicia faba. Next base: position 191,424,733 of record OX451735.1, on the reverse strand, counting down.
AAATCCATAAAAAATAGTATATAAGAACCTTATTTTCTTTAAAAAAATAGTAGTTAGGGTTAAGCCTCCCTTCTAAAAATTAATTTTTTTTCCTTATAATTTTAGGTTTAGATAAAATTTCTTTTACATAAAAACAAAACAAAAAAATCTTTTCTTACATGTACATTATATTGCATACTTAAATATTTTCTTTTATTTATTCTAATTCGTACAAATTCGATTTGGTTGTAATAACTTATTTAGGTTTACATTCTTGCAAATCCCCATTCAAATTTGTATTCCCCCCTTCCATAAAATTGTTGTAATAGCTTAGTAATGTTTACATTACACAATTTATCGCTTTATATGCCATGATTAGTAACTAGGGTTTGTATGATAAGATCAAAACAAAGAAAAATAGAAAACTCTAAATACAAGACAAAATCAAAGCATGAAAATGACACACTTGCACACAAGCATCCTTAGGGTTTCTCCACTTGGTTGCCTAAAACAAAAATGGCCATATTACGCATGTGAAGTATCTTGGCAAAACAAATAAATATAAAGATCATAGTCCCTCGATGACGCTATTCAAAAAGTTGCCTTATAAAATGATCTTGGTCCCTCAAAAAATACTAAGATACTTTGCAATATTGCTAATCATGGTTATACGATGACCCTCGCCCGTCCTGTTTACATCCAAAGATAGGATTGTTTACCAAATCAATGGTAAGACAACAATGTCAAAGGAATAGAAAATTCACTAGAAAGACATTTGAGTAGGTAGATTACTTTTAGTTACTTGCTCCATTTCAAACAACTATCCTTGCTACTTTCAAAACAAACACACACATTTCCAAATATTTTTTCAAATATTGAAAACATTTTCAAAAAAGACAAACATATTTGTATACATTCTTACGAACGAGAATCATTACAAAGATTGCCTAAACGAATGGCCTCTTTTACAAAATACTTTCAAAACCACACCAAACATATTTTCAAACAACAAAATCAAGTGATCTAAGCAAGTGTGATCGGTGGATCTGGAACTGACTGTTTAACGCTGGTTCGCGAAATGTCGCGGAAGCAAGAGTCGCCACCGTCTTTTATTTTCTCCAACATGGAAAGGACAAAAGCACAGAAAAATTCCTTATTGAGATTAGATCTCGGTTCGGGAGGTAGATTTATAGAAAGGGAAGGTGTTAGCACCCTTTTTATCCATGGTTATCCATGGGCTCTTAGATACTTGCTCATTGTGTTTTCAAAATGTTTGTTTGCTTTTCAAGTGTGAGTGGGTTTGAAAAAGTTTCGTTTAAAATTTCAGTTTGACTCTTGTATCAGTCCTCAAGAGTGTTTGAAAAGTTGTTTTTGAAAGCTTTTTGAAAAGTGTCGGTGTGAAAAGAAGTTTTTGATTTGTTTTGAATCAGAGCAAGTATCTACGAGTCATCTACCTACCCTAAGGAATTAGTTTGTGTAAATGTCCTTAAGATAGTGCCATCCCACCATTGAGAGGTAAGTTGCACCACTGTTGGAGGTGTTCGGGTCAATTCGAGGGTTAGGGACAGTGTGATCACCGGGCAATAGTAAGATACCTTAGAAGCTACCCTTATGCCACTGATCTTTTTATTCCGAGGCAACCGTTTCGAGGCAACTGTTTCGAGGCAACTTGTTTCGAGGCAACTAGATCAATGGAACATAAGGACTTACTAAGACGTCCTATATTCGACGACCACGTTTCGAGGGGCAAGGCAACAGTGTGATCACCAGAGCAACAGTAGGACACCTTAGAAGTGGTGCGTGAATTATGTGTCATTTTCAGTTATATTTTTATCTTGTCATGCATTGAGTGAGCTACGCTTTGATTTTATTTGGGCATACATTCTTTCATGTGATAGTTAGCAATTAAAAGGTGCGGAAATAAAAATGCGGAAAATAAAGGTCCTACGCTATTACAAGGCGCGAGTCTATACATCGCCAAATCTTTACAAAGACCCGTTTTAAGTAAATAAGTGCGGAAAATTAAAAAAAAAACAGTAAAAAGGTCCTATTTACTATTACATATCCGGAGCAATTACATAATAATCGAACAAATTAAATACGCGCGAATAAAGAAAAGGGAATTAATTTTTTTGTCTTTTTTTTTGGTAATTAAATGAAATTGAAAACTAATTAATTATTTTAATTACAAGAAAATATTTTTTGACCTTTTTTATGTTTTTATGAAATAAAATAAAAAAAGAATTAAAAATGTCAAAAGAAAAAGCCTAAGTCTAAATTTGTTTTTATTTATTGTGAAAAAAGGTTAAAATTAACTAATTAAACTAATTAATTTGTTAGTATTTTATTTACAAAAATAATTACTAAAGTGAAATTAATAATAATAATAATAATTACATTTTTTTTTTTGTTTTTTTCTGAATTTATGAAAATAATTATTTATGAACTAACTAAATAATAATAATAATTAATAAAAGGAAAGAAAATAAGAAAAGAAATGATAAACCAAGGAGGTGAAGGCCGGATTTTGGAGGTTTTACTCAAAATCATCCTTAGGCATCAAAAATTCCATCTAAGCCCATGGTTGTGATCGTCCATGTTTATGGTTTGTCCCAATTTCACCTGTAGACAAAATACCTAAAAACAAAACCAACGAACCCTAGGCACGGGTATTGTTATACGAAGCCTAAAAATGAAATTGAGTATAGCAGTTACATTGGAAATTAGGCATGGAGTATGAATATGCTATTATTTTCCAGAAAAAGTGCAAGAATGGAGAAACATGATTTCGTGTACAGGGGTGAGTTTGAGACAACTTACAACGCTTGGTAGTGGACCTTAGGACGTGTTTGTGGTTGCTTTGGCTTCAGGGAGTGGCAAGGAAGAAAGCCATGTGCTTGTTTGATCTGAAAATGTTTGCAACACCGCTTTAGATCTCTCACTTTTTTGGACAAATTTTAAACTTTTCCTCTGGCCGTTTGTGCACACTCTCCTTTTTTTCTAGGTCTGAATGAGGCTTGCAAGGCTTGTATATATAGGCTTGGATGAGAATCAGTCACATTAAGGAGCTTTTAAGCCTTGCAATGAAGTTTTGATTTTCTCCATAATCACCATTGAAATAACTTGCCATATTTGCTCCAAATTTGAATTTTTTTGCTTGAAATAGGTCTTGAACGAATTTGGTATATGTTTTATGGTGTATCAAAGCTATTCAAACCACAAAATATCCTCCCATTAATTTTCTTGATTTTTATTTGAATTTTAAAGATTTAAAATGAATTAAATCAAATAAAATTAAACAAAAATAGAAAAATTAATTTTTATTCTTGAAATAAAACATGGGACATGTGGGAGGTATGGCAAAGCTGAATCAAGTGGAAAAAGTGGGGCCCTTTTGTCAAAAATGAAGTTTCAAGGATAATTGACTTTGGCCCTTTCACAAAAATTTCCCAACTTCTCCAATGCATATCTTGCTCAATTTTGAAGCTATGAACATGTTCTTGGACATTTTGGAAAGGTCTTGAAGTCCTCTAACCAATGTCTTTTGTCCCATGTCATTTGGATTTACCAATCTCAAGTTATGGTCTTTGACTTAAAGTCCCTTTTTGTTGACTTTTGAAAATGACCTATAATGTTGAAATTGATAACTTTTTGTGAGAGCATTTCTTGGACTTGGAGTGTGAATATGAGTTGTAGGAAATGTCTTCCCCTTCAAGATGAGCATTGGATGGGATTTTTCTGATGAACCATGAAAAAGTTATGCCTTGGTCAAGTTACAGTTGACTTTTCAACTGTCCGAAAATAGAAACTTTTGACACCTTGATGATTTTTGAGCCATTCTTGTGAAATCATGGTCAAGATTTGACCAAATGATGATTGTGGCTTCAAAATAAGATGTTGACCAAAAATTTTGACTTTTGACTGCCAAATGACCATTTTGCCCCTGCAATTGACTGTGGAGCAATTAGGATTCTTGACTGTGCAACTTGATCTTGTGAGCCTTGAAACTTGACATGTAGGTGCTTGACAATGTATATGGGCATATGGGACTTGATTGGGCCCTTGAAAACCTCAACTTCCTTGCAAGAACCAAAACCCTAGTTTGACTGGCTTAGGAGGATGGTTGACTGCGTAGCCCTTGAGTAGACTTTGAACCATTTGAGGTGATGCTTGTCAAAACTTTGAAGATTATGGGAGGGCAAATTTTGGGGTACAACAGTTGCCCCTGTTCAATCTTCTTAGACCTGAGGATGTAGATTGGCTTGCGTTCCTTTCGTGATCCGAAGGTGGAAGATGATTGAACACTAGAGTGCCCAGAAATTTGCACTAACATAGTTGAGTATCAGCAGTGTGACAGCGGGAATGGGCTTACAGATGCCATTTGGAGAGATGGTGGATAAGAGGATGGGCTTATAGATGCCATCTGGAAGTGTGATAGAACCTTGTCGGGAATGGGCTTATAGATGCCATTTGGAACTGTAATGGATAGCTGTGTCCGAATAAGAAATAGAATGGCCTCTGTGTCTGGAGCATATCTAGTCTATGTCTGATTGCTGATGCCTGAATAAATAGTAGAATGACCGCCGTGTCTGGGGTATATCCATACTGCATCTGAATGAGTGGCAGAGTGTCATCCGAATCTGGATCATATCTGGACTGAACAATAGAATAGCATCCGGGATGGAGCATCTCTAAGTTGTCTTTAGAAGTTTGAATCTGAATAAACAATAGGATAGCGTCAGGATCAGGAGCATCTCTAAGCTATCTCTAAAAAGAAATCTGGAATAAGTATCAGAACGTTGCCATGCCTGGGTCACATCTGAACTATCTCTAGAGGGAGTCTTGAATAAGCAAAAGAACAACATCCACATCTGAAGCATTTCCAATCTATCTCTGAAAGGAAATCTAGAATAAGTATCAGAACGTCGCCATGCCTGGGTCACATCTGAACTATCTCTAGAAGGAGTCTTGAATAAGCAAAAGAACAGCATCCATATCTGGAGCATTTCCAAGCTATGTCTGAAAGGAAATCTGGAAGAAGTATCAGAACGTCGCCATGCCTGGGTCACATCTGAACTATCTCTAGAATGAGTCTTGAATAAGCAAAAGAACAACATCCATATTTGGAGCATCTTCCAGCTATATCTGAAAGGAAATCTGGAATAAGTATCAGAATATCGCCATGCCTGGGTCACATCTGAACTATCTCTAGAAGGAGTCTTGAATAAGCAAAAGAACAGCATCCATATTTAGAGCATCTCCCAGCTATATCTGAAAGGAAATCTGGAATAAGTATCAGAACGTCGCCATGCCTGGGTCACATCTGAACTATCTCTAGAAGGAGTCTTGAATAAGCAAAAGAACAACATCCATATTTGGAGCATCTCCTAGCTATATCTGAAAGGAAATCTGGAATAAGTATCAGAACGTCGCCATGCCTGGGTCACATCTGAACTATCTCTAGAAGGAGTCTTGAATAAGCAAAAGAACAACATCCATATTTGGAGCATCTCCCAGCTATATCTGAAAGGAAATCTGGAATAAGTATCAGAACATCGCCATGCCTGGGTCACATCTGAACTATCTCTAGAAGGAGTCTTGAATAAGCAAAAGAACAGCATCCATATTTGGAGCATCTCCCAGCTATATCTGAAAGGAAATCTGGAATAAGTATCAGAACGTCGCCATGCCTGGGTCACATCTGAACCATATCTAGGAAGGTGATCTCTGAATAAACAATAGAACAGCCTCCGTGTTCGGAGCATCTCTAAGTTATATCTGAGAAGAAATAAGTATCAGAACGTCGCCATGCCTGGGTCACATCTGAACCATATCTAGAAAGGGGATCTCTGAATAAACAACAGAACAGCCTCCGTGCCCGGAGCATCTCTAAGTTATATCTGAGAAGAAATCTGGAATAAGTCTCAGAACGTCGCCATGCCTGGGTCACATCTGAACCATATCTAGAAAGGTGATCTCTGAATAAACAACAGAACAGCCTCCGTGCCCGGAGCATCTCTAAGTTATATCTGAGAAGAAATAAGTATCAGAACGTCGCCATGTCTGGGTCACATCTGAACCATATCTAGAAAGGGGATCTCTGAATAAACAACAGAACAGCCTCCATGCCCGGAGCATCTCTAAGTTATATCTGAGAAGAAATCTGGAATAAGTATCAGAACGTCGCCATGCCTGGGTCACATCTGAACCATATCTAGAAAGGTGATCTCTGAATAAACAACAGAACAGCCTCCGTGTCCGGAGCATCTCTAAGTTATATCTGAGAAGAAATCTGGAATAAGTATCAGAACGTCGCCATGCCTAGGTCACATCTGAACCATATCTAGAAAGGTGATCTCTGAATAAACAACAGAACAGCCTCCGTGCCCGGAGCATCTCTAAGTTATATCTGAGAAGAAATATGGAATAAGTATCAGAACATCGCCATGCCTGGGTCACATCTGAACCATATCTAGAAAGGTGATCTCTGAATAAACAACATAACAGCCTCTGTGCCCGGAGCATCTCTAAGTTATATCTGAGAAGAAATCTGGAATAAGTATCAGAACGTCGCCATGCCTGGGTCACATCTGAACCATATCTAGAAAGGTGATCTCTGAATAAACAACAGAACAGCCTCCGTGTCCGGAGCATCTCTAAGTTATATCTGAGAAGAAATCTAGAATAAGTATCAGAACGTCGCCATGCCTGGGTCACATCTGAACCATATCTAGAAAGGTGATCTCTGAATAAACAACAGAACAGCCTCCGTGCCTGGAGCATCTCTAAGTTATATCTGAGAAGAAATCTGGAATAAGTATCAGAACGTCGCCATGCCTGGGTCACATCTGAACCATATCTAGAAAGGTGATCTCTGAATAAACAACAGAACAGCCTCCGTGCCCGGAGCATCTCTAAGTTATATCTGAGAAGAAATCTGGAATAAGTATCAGAACGTCGCCATGCCTGGGTCACATCTGAACCATATCTAGAAAGGTGATCTCTGAATAAACAACAGAGCAGCCTCCGTGCCCGGAGCATATCTAAGTTATATCTGAGAAGAAATCTGGAATAAGTATCAGAACGTCGCCATGCCTGGGTGTTGTACCCTAAAATTTGCCCTCCCATTTCTCAATGATTTCTCATCACAAAACCTTTGAAGCCCAAGATCCAGTTAGGGTTTCATCTGCTCAAGACTTCTCCTTGCACTGTTGACCCAAATTAGGGTTTGTGTTTGCACCAAGATGTTTTGACCTAAAGTGCCTAAGATGACTTTCATGCTTCATATTGGACTCCCAAGTTTATCCATACCAAGTTTCAAGCTTTGATTCCAAGTTTTTCTCAGTCAATTGGACAGTTGACCTAGAAATCAGCTGTATTGGGGAAAAAGTCAACTGTGGCCAATTGACAGTCAAACCTCATGAAAATTGACCCACATAAACATTATGAACTCATATGGACCATTTGATCAAGTTTGGATCACAATTCCATAAGAAATTTGATCAGATCACCAAAAGGGCAAAAATGGTCATTTTTAGGGTTTTGACTGCACAAAGGCAATTTTTGACTGTTTGACCTAGTCAATGGCAAACCAAGCTCATATATGGACTCAAGGACCCCATGGAATTATCTTGACATGCTCAACAAACTCAAAAGATCCCAAGTACACAAGATTGACAGTTGAATTTCCCAGTCAATTGATCAATTTTGACTGTATACTGAAAAGTCAAACTTTGACTTTTTGGTCAAAATCAAGAGTCAAGATTCATTTTTCATCAAAACATGCCAAATCATGAAACTTGTTCACCAAGAAAGCACAAAATGCAAATTAGGGTTAGAAATTAGAATTTTTCATAACTTAGAATTTTTCTAAGTTATAAAAAACCCTAATTTTTTCCCAACTTTGCCCCACTTTTTCACCAAGATCCATTTGGATTCAAACAAAAGTCAAAACATGAAAGTTGTAGCTTGTTGCATAATCTACAAATTTGATTCACAAAGTTTTCCCATTTGAGGCTTGTATCTCAAGTTACAAATTTTTGAATAAGGGCACTAAACCATTCTTAACTTAGTGAAATTTTAACCTATTTTGACAAGGTTTTCTACCCAACTTCAAGGCCATTTTCCATACACTTCAACTTGGAATTTCAATTTGCACTTCAAAGATGGATTGTAGTACACATTCCAAACTTTCCAAAATGTCCAATAACTTCTTAAACAACCTCATGGTTAGGGAGAATCGAATTTTGCAAAATGGGAAAAAGTCACTTTTGTTCTTGGCCATGTACATGTTCATAACACTATGCATTTCAGTCTCAGCTTGCATATCTTGATTACAGGTCCTTAAACCATCCAACACTCATAAATTTAATGCATATTCTTTGTGCCAAGGCCATGTTCTTTGTGTTCTAGCATTGCATAAAGGATTAATCCCAAAATAGATAAAGCATTTCTTCCATTTTTGCAAAAGGTAGCTTTATGTCCAATTACAAATCCAAGAAGTACAGCCCATATCTAATTGGCACAAGTTTATGAGTTAATCACACTGATCAAGGAGGGATTATGCAGCATAGTATGAGGGCATGTACAGGCTAGAGGCACAAAGTAACCATTGCTTGCTTAAAGTGTAAGAAACACATCATAACTTAGAACAACTCTCATATCAGCTTGCAAACACTTAAGTGAACTTGTGAAACACACTCAAGACATCTCAACCAAGCTATTGCACGACCCTAACACCTCTCATACACTCCCAATCTCAGAATCATCTTCAAACTTCAAAAACAGGGCCAGGCCTACAGTTTGAGTGCCATCTTCCATTTCCCTCAAGCTCTCTTGCCCAAACCAGTTCACATACATTCCCTAGCATCTATGCAAGCTAACCATGACTTGAAACACGACCTGTAATCCCTCTAACCAGTTCCACCATTTTCAGTTTCTTGTTTTGCAGGTGAAGTGCTCTAGCACGATTCAAAAGCTTTCAAGACAAAGTAAACATTGGAATAGCATCCCTGGACCTCAAGGAAGCTTTTCCATTCATCACCTTGCACTGAAAGCTTCCTCATTTCCAGATAGAACTTCAACTGAACAGGTATTTTGGTGAACTTCTATCTCTCTTATTAAGCATCATTAGCCCTAAGTTTGTGAATAAACAATGTTCTACTCATGCCACTGAACATGTACATGTTTTTACTTTTCATTTCTTTTGCTTGAGCTGTGAGAATTTGAGGTTTGAAAATGGCAGAAAATCTAGGTTAGGATTTGGGGGAGAATAAATTCTCCCTCATCTTAGAGAGTTAGATCAAGTTCTGCATATGGTTGGATTCGTCTCTTGATGCTGAACATTTTTTATGTTATGAGTTTTCATTAATAAGCCAGGAATCAGGAGTTAGAAGATTGAGAACAGGGCGCGCGTTTTTTGAATAACATAGTTCAGAGGTTGAAGAAAGGTTGCATTGGGCTGGGCTTGCTTTGTGTTTTCTTTTTGCACCATACAATTTGTTCTGAACCCCCTGAGCCCATTTGCTTTATTTTTAATGTTTTTTTGACTTTTTCTTTTTTTAATTAACTCATTTATTTTTTCTCAGTATATTAAAAATTTAAAAATATTTTTTCTCACCATTTTTGAATTTATTAGGTATTTAGTTGATTTTTCTCTTAGTTTGAACATAAATAAATAAATATATATGTTTTGTTTAAAATATTAAAATATTGGAAATACATTTTACACACTTTTATTTTGATTCTACTTTCTGAAAATAGTTTATAGAAAAATACTTTTTTTATTATTATTATTATTATTAAATATTAAAAATTACTAATTAATATAATACATATTTTGTAAATAATGTAAATAAATATACTTATACATTAACATGCTTGGAATAAAATACCAAAATATATATATTTTTATTTTATTAATATTTAACATTGAAAATACATTTTTATAAGTATATTATATTTTTATCTTATTTTTTGTATATAAATAGTAAATATTACAAATATTAAATAACTAATACCATTTTGATTAAAATTAGGGTTTTGCCCTAAATTTGAAAATACTCCAAAAATAATACCTTTTTATTTCTCTTTTTATTTCACATAAATAATATCTTTTTTTTCCATACACATAAAAATTCTTTTTACATTTTGCATATTTATTTCAATTTCCATTTAATTATACAATTATTTGTCTTGTAAATATTCAAAGAAAATGATGTAATAGTTAGGTTTAAATTCTTGTCTAAATATACCCCATTTGAAACATTGTACCCCCCTCCCCATATTATTGTGTTGTAATAGTGTAGAAATTTAAATTTCGCACTTTAATGCTTTCTAAACATACTATGCTAGAATTAGGGTTTGTATGCGAATAAAACGAACAAAATAGCTTGACCTAATACAAGACAAAAAAGCATGGAAAATGGACAACACATTCCACACTTGCACCCCTAGGGTATTCCACTTTGTTGCCTTCAAATAATTGGGCCATGTTGCATGTTAGATTTCTTTGGGTAAAACAAACAGTCAAATGATCATAGTCCCTCAAAATGTTGCCTAAATGAATGATCAAGTCCCTTTTTAAAGAAAAATTGCCCAGAGACATTTAACATTATTGCAATTATGGTCTAAACGATGACCCGCGCCCATCCCTTCCACCTCCTAAGACAAGATTGTCCACCAAATGCAATGGTGGAACAAAATTGTCAAAAGGTTTAAAACATAACAAAAATCTTTGAGAAAACTTTAGGGTAGATAACTCTTAAGTACTTGCCAATTTGCAAAGAAAACGCTTGCCTATTTTCAAAACACACTTCACAAACACTTTCAAAACAAACTTTCAAAAACCTTGAAACATCTTTTCTAAAGACAAAACACCTTTTGTAAAACATTCGAGTAAAGAATTGTTACAAGGGTAGCCTACACAAGGCATCTTTTCAAAACATTTTCAAAACCACACACCAAGCACCATTTCAAACAATTGAAAACCAAGGCAAGTTGATCTAAGCAAGTACCTAAGAGCCCATGGATAACCATGGATAGAAAGGGTGCTAATACCTTCCCTTTCTATAATCTACTCCCCGAACCCAAGAAAAATCTCAAAGGTTTTTGCTGTGCTTTTTAAACCTTTCCTTAGGATAAAATAAAAAGTCGGTGGCGACTCTTGCTCAACCGAAACATTTGCGAAAACAAACGCAAAACCCTAGTCAGTTCTCCCACAGTATCACAGAACTGGCGACTCTGTTGGGGACTATTTAAAAGTGGAGTAACCTTAGGGCTTAGATCACCCTCTTGCATGACTAATTGTTTGATTTGTTTGCTTTATACTTTGGCTCTATTGTTTGGGTTTGCAATCCTACACCCGGATTTTGGGAAACATTCATAGATAGCAATACGTTGTGGAAATTGTGCGGGGTATACCGACACGGTCGAAGCAATAGCTATATTAGTGCGACATATTTGTGAGTACCGGTAACCCTTGAGTTCAATCAAGGAGAGTACGGGGCCGCTGAGTGATGTCACTAAGCACTAATGACCTAGAACCTTACTTGACCATCTTGGCCTTTTATTAGGGGTAGTGAGATGACCGGCTTTGGTGTGGTTCGAAGTTGGTAGATACTCGATACTACACTCATTGAGGGTTGTTTTCTTGGAATATTTTGGTCGCTAGTTAAGTGGCTAAACCAAAACAATGAACGATGAAAACAATCCCGTGATATTGAGCTCCTTAGAACCCGGTTACTATTTATAGGACAGGTTTTTAAGCCAACTACACTCAAGAGGGTACTTACCTATGAAACCCCACGCAAGCCTGAAACTAGGGTTTGGTGTGATTTGCTTGTACATATGTTTTGTGCATACATCATAAACATCATGAAGCATCATATGCATTTACTAACCATTTCAAGGGTTTGGATCTTCATCTTTGTTCCTGTTTTGTAGGTCATGGAAATTCCTCGCAGAAATACCATTCAAGTCAACCTTGTGAGAATCTCTCCTCAACTCAAGGAGCTCACCTCAAGAATTCCGGAAAATTCATCCTTCAGTGAAAGACATGGTAGACTTCTCAGCCTAGTCAACACCAACATTGAAGAAGACATGATGAAAGTGCTATTCCAGTTCTTTGACCCTCTTCACCACTGTTTCACTTTCCCTGATTATCAGTTGGTACCCACTTTGGAGGAGTTTTCTCAACTCCTGAGAATTCCTATCCTTAATCAACTACCCTTCAACGGTACAGAAAAGGAACCAAAGTCGGAAGATGTTGCTCGAGCATTACATCTACAACCATCCAACATCAAGGGGCATTGGGAAACCAGAAGCGGCGTCAAGGGATTCTTAGCAAAATTCTTGTTTGAGAAGGCACAAGAATGTTGGAATTCATTGGACCTACAAGCCTTTGAAGAAATGGTGGCACTCCTTATCTATGGGTTGGTCTTGTTCCCAAATCCTGACCAATTGGTAGATGTCAACGCCGTCAAAATCTTCTTGTCCAGAAATCCAATACCAACATTGCTTGGGGACATCCTTCACTCATTTTACACACGAACAATGAGAAAGAGAGGTGTTCTCATGTGTTGTACTCCTATCCTTGCAAGGTGGTTTATTTCGCACCTTCCACAATCTGTCTTGAAGAATGACCAAGACTCAAGGTGGTCCCAACGGTTGATGACTCTTACTCATTCTGATGTGCATTGGTGTTCTCGGTCCAGAGAAAATGTCATCATCGTCGATCGTTGCGGAGAGTTTCCTAATGTTCCTTTACTTGGAATTAGGGGAGGTATCACCTACAACCCTTGCCTAGCTTTGAGGCAATTTGGATATGCACGGAGGGATGGCCCTCATGATATGTTGATTCCTAGCCTAGTTTTTGACTTCGACAACGATGCGCAAGGACTTCGCCAAAGATTCATCAGAGCTTGGGGAAAACTCAACAAGGTCGATAGCAAGACTCTGGGACACAAGAACTCCATCCCTCTTGAGCCCTATCTCAAGTGGGTACGAGCCCGAGCCCAAAGTCTAATGATGCCTTATCCTCATGTACTCCCAGTGATTAAAGAGCCCGTCAATGAAGGAGAGGTCCCCTACACCATCCTACATCCAGACATGCCTACATCGTGGGAGGAAATGCAGAAAAGTTGGATTCAGCTCAAGGAGGAACGGAATACTTTTGAAGCTAGCTTCTACGCCAGTGAAAAGAAGGTTCTAGAGCTTACCCGCCGACTCCACGAGCAAGAGGCCCTCAACACCTACATCGCACCAAAGAGGATGCGCAATGTCTTTCTGCCTTAAGAAGTTTATTTTGTAATATTTGGCCCATGGGGCATTTATGTACTAACAAATTTCTTCTTATTAATATGACGTGCGTTCTTCTTTGTCTGAAACAATTTTGAATGTTCTAAATCCTTGAATGCATTGCATACATAAGCATACCATTCATCATGTGCATAAGCAGGTCTCACTCCAGGTTTCCTTATCTGTCTGCTGTTTATTTCAGTAGGATGGATCTCGAGCAAACAGTCAAAGACCTACAAGCTCAGAATGCACAGTTCCAGCAACTCCTGATGACCTTGGTTAAAAGTCAGGAGGATATCAAGACTCAATTGGGGAATAAGGACCCAGTGAAGAAGAAGAAAAAGAGGATTGGGGTGGCTACTTTGGGGAGAAGATTTGACAGAGAAGCTCAGAGAGTGCTTGAATTTCCTCCTACTTCTGATGAAGGGACTAGTAAAAGAGATGGAGTTGCGGTGCCTTCCAAGTCTGATGCGGAGGAGGAAGAGGTTGAAGAGGATGAAGATTATTCTGACCAGCAATATCCTCCAGCTGATGATAAATACAAGGGTTTAGAAGACAGGTTGGCCGCCATGGAACTACAAAGAGTACCGGGTTTGGATTTTGAAGACTTGGGCTTGGTTGCCGGGATTGTGATTCCCCCAAAATTCAAAGTGCCAGTGTTTGTGAGGTATGATGGGCTGTCCTGTCCCAAAATGCATCTCAGGTCCTACATGAGAAAGATTCAACCCTATACAGCAGATAAAAACCTCTGGATTCATTTCTTTCAAGATAGTCTGTCAGGAGCTCAGTTGGAGTGGTTTTATCAGCTAGAAGGAACCAGTGTCAGAAATTGGGAAGATTTGGCCACCGCTTTCTACAAACAATACCAGTATAATTCTGACCTTGCTCCTACTCGTACCCAACTTCAGGGTATGTCACTAGGAACAAGCGAGGGATTCAAAGAATATGCACAAAAATGGAGGGATTTGGCTGGCAGGGTGCAGCCTCCTTTAACCGACCGTGAACTTGTTGATATGTTTCTTGGGACCTTATCTGGGCCATTTTTCAATCATCTAATTGGTAACTCTTCTGCGGGGTTTACCGATTTGATCTTAACAGGCGAAAGAATAGAAGCTGGCATCAAGTCAGGAAAGATTCAGAAGGGTGTTGCTGCAAGTGTTGAGAAGAAGCCTTTTAAGAAGGAGACAGCTATGGTATATTCTCAGAGAAGAGCAGGGAAGATGGAGCGTCGGCCAACTGTGGGGGCCGTAATGATTCAAAACACTCCGAGTGAGCAGCCTCGCTATAACCAGTCCAGACCAAATCAGCAACGAGTGGAACGGCCACAACGGCAGTTCACCCGTATTAATATGACTCCAGCGCAAGTGCTTCCCCATCTATTGAAGTTGAATCTTGCCACCATCAAGGAGGCGCCAAAGAATGTGAATACGTCCTCTCCGCATTATCATGCCAATGCTAAATGCGCCTTCCATTCAGACAGTGTTGGACACGACACCAATGATTGTTGGGCACTCAAGCATAAAATCCAAGACTTGATAGAGGCTAAGGAGGTAGAGTTTGACGCTCCAGAGAAGCCTAATGTGATATCTGCACCTATGCCAAAGCACGGCCAAAATATCAATGCCATTGAAGAAGATTTGTATGTTGCTGATGTCAGTGATCTGACCACTCCACTGCTAACCATTAAGTTGAATTTGTTAAGGGCCGGGATTTTCCCAGGATGTATAGAAGACTGCTATTGTTGCTACTCTCTGCCATTTGATTGTCCGCTACTGAAGAAAGGCATCCAAGGCCTTATGGATAGTCGACAAATTTTGTTTGAAAAAGTTTCTGCTGTTCCAGTTCATACTGAAGATGTCTCAATCATAACCATTCACGCCAATCTTTCCAAGGCCGTCAAAAAGCCTGTTAAGATTACACCAGCTGCAAAATCTGTTCCTTTGAAGATAACAATGCCAGGGCCTGTTCCCTATGTTTCTGAGAAGTCGATACCTTGGAACTATGGCGGTGACATCTACTACCATGGTATCAAGCAAATCGAGGTAATTGAAGAAAGTTCGGATGATGAAGAAGCCAGCATTAGTAACATTGCGGGCACCAGTAAAATCACCAGGAGCGGGAGAATATTTTCTCCAGAGATTGCCCCTCCAAGAGCAGTCTTTGGACCCTCATCAGCTAACGAAGTCATCCCTGCACCAATAAAACTCTCTGCTAGAACTCCTCTGATTGAAGACATTGTTGTTCCTAGTACTATCTCTCCTACCGCTGCTAACAAAGGTAAGGGAATCCAAGATGAGCCCGTCAGGACGAGGGCTCAACCCTTGGTTATCCCGGAAACCTCCAAGAAGGAAATGGACGAGATTTTGAGGATAATCAAGAGAAGTGATTACGATGTGGTGGAACAGTTGGGGCAAACCCCCTCCAAGATCTCCATGCTGGCACTACTACTTTGCTCAGAAGCGCACGCTAAAGCCCTGATAAAATTCCTGAAGGCAGCTCATGTGCCCCAGGAAACCTCTGCGGATCAATTTCAAAATTGCGTGGCTAGCCTGACTGCGGACAATGGACTAGGTTTTTCTGATGCCGACCTAACCCCTAAAGGCAGAAACCACAATGATGCTTTACATATTTCAATCGAGTGTCGTGGAACCACTCTTGCACATGTTTTGGTTGATACTGGTTCGTCGCTGAATGTTTTGCCTAAGAAGGCCTTGGACCGACTAGATTGTGAAGGGTTGGAATTGAAGCCGAGTGATATTGTTGTCAGAGCTTTCGATGGTTCGAAGAGAATGGTCCATGGAGAGGTTGAAATTCCCATCAAGATAGGCGTCGAGGTGTTTAAATCCACTTTCTATGTGATGGACATCCGTCCATCATATTCTTGCCTGCTGGGTAGACCTTGGATACACCATGCTGGGGCAGTCACCTCCTCCTTACATTAGATGTTGAAGTATCCTGTTAAGGGAAAGATCATTACCGTCCATGGCGAAGAAGAGTACATGATTAGCCACTTAAATTCTTTCCGGTATGTGGAGGTTGAAGGAGAATTCATCGAGACACCATTTCAACATTTCGAAGAAGTCCTTCCTAAAATAGCAGTAGCAAAGTTGGCAGCTGAGTCACCGAGACAGATGGCCAGGATGGCATCTCTGGAGGACGCGAGGGCCGCAATAAAAGAAGGGAAGAATTCAGCATGGGGGCAGTTACCTGACATTCCGCATAAGACTGACAAGTTTGGATTGGGGTTCACAGCCGCTGTCCAGAAAGCTATGCGCCGTGCAAAGATTGAAAGGGCGCCAGTCAAAATTTCTCCCTACGGAATCAACGCCCTGGAAGATGAGGACAAAGAAAGCAACATTGAAGAGTGGATTTATCCAACTGTCAAAGGAGGATTGAGCAATTGGGAGGCTAAGGACTTTGTCCCCATCACTTTTATTCATCAGTAATTTATCTGTTAAACATTTCTTATTTGGTCTGTAATATTTACTTTCAAACAATCCGTACACTATCTTTTCACCTCCTGCCTTGCCCGGGGCATGTAGGTCCATTTGTAAGGGTTTTGATTATTTTTCATATCCATATGCCATGTTTAATGATTCATTGGACGTTTTTCATTTGATAAACTGCTTATGTTCATTTTCTTTCCTTTTGCATTTTGTTTAAGGATGGTTATCCCTTACACACACCCACACTCACCCATGCAGGTACCCATCCACTCCGGATTCCATGGGTGACTATTCTGCTATATCTTTCAATAACTCTGAAGATCTGGTCAATCTAGCCGAGTATGAAGATGACGAAGGTTGTGAAGTACCCGGGGAACTAGCCAGACTTCTGCAACAAGAGGAAAGGGCCATCCTACCGCATGAGGAGCCATTAGAAACTGTCAACTTAGGGACCGAGGAAGACCGGAAGGAGGTGCAAGTGGGTGCCAATTTGAAACCGAATGTCAAGGAAAGCCTGATACAATTGTTGAATGAGTATGTTGAAATCTTCGCTTGGTCCTATGAAGACATGTCGGGTTTAGACACAGACATCGTGGTTCACCGTCTCCCCACAAGAGAAGACTGTCCACCGATCAAGCAAAAAGTTCGCCGAATGAGGCCTGACATGTCTGAAAAGATCAAAGCAGAAGTAATGAAGCAATTCGATGCTGGCTTCCTGGCTGTTACGTCCTATCCTCAATGGGTCGCTAACATCGTGCCAGTACCTAAGAAAGATGGCAAAGTCAGGATGTGTGTGGACTACCGGGATTTGAATAGGGCCAGCCCTAAAGATGATTTCCCGCTACCTCATATTGACATCTTGATCGACAATACAGCTTAGCATAAAGTGTTTTCCTTCATGGACGGATTCTCGGGCTACAATCAAATCAAAATGGCTCCCGAGGATATGGAGAAAATGACTTTTGTCACACAATGGGGCACTTTCTGTTACAAGGTGATGCCGTTCGGGCTGAAGAACGCAGGGGCAACTTATCAACGCGCCATGGTAGCTTTATTTCATGATATGATACATCATGAGATTGAAGTTTACGTAGACGATATGATAGCTCGGTCACAAACAGAGGAAGAGCACCTTGAACATCTGGAGAAGCTGTTTGCCAGGTTAAAGGAATACAAGCTCAGGCTGAATCCAAGTAAATGCACTTTTGGAGTTCGGTCTGGTAAACTCATGGGATTCATTGTAAGCAACAAAGGCATTGAAGTCGATCCGGCAAAAGTAAAAGCAATACAAGAGATGCCTGCTCCCCGTACTAAAAAGGAGGTTAGAGGATTCTTGGGGCGCTTAAACTATATTGCCAGATTCATCTCACATCTGACTTCTACCTGTGAGCCAATTTTCAAACTCTTGAAAAAAGATCAGGTAGTGGAATGGAACGACGATTGTCAAGCTGCTTTTGATAGGATCAAGGAGTATTTGCTAGAACCTCCTATTCTGATGCCACCCGTCGAAGGAAGACCATTGATCATGTACTTAACCGTCTTGGATAACTCAATGGGGTGTGTTTTGGGCCAGCATGACGAGTCTGGTCGAAAAGAGCATGCTATTTATTACCTTAGCAAAAAGTTTACCGACTGTGAGACTCGCTACTCACTGCTCGAGAAAACTTGTTGCGATTTGGTATGGGCTGCTCGCCGACTGAGACAGTATATGCTGACTCATACTACCTTGTTGATTTCCAAAATGGATCCTATCAAGTATATCTTCGAAAAGCCCGCTTTATCTGGAAGGATAGCTAGATGGCAAATGATCTTAACTGAGTATGACATCCAGTACACCACCCAAAAAGCTATAAAAGGGAGTGTATTAGCTGACCATCTGGCTCATCGGGCTATCGAAGACTATCAACCCATGAGATTTGACTTCCCAGACGAGGACATCATGAATTTGGACAACGTTGAAGGTAGCGGACCGTATGACGGACCTGAAAAGGGATCCCGATGGACCCTGTGCTTTGATGGTGCTTCAAATGCGCTTGGAAACGGTATTGGCGCAGTACTCATTTCTCCGGCAGGTTGTCACACACCTTTCACGGCCCGACTTTGCTTCAGCTGCACAAACAACATGGCTGAGTATGAAGCTTGCATCTTTGGTCTCAAGGCTGCTATAGACTTGGGGATCAAATCTTTGATCGTATTTGGGGACTCGGCTTTCGTTATCAGTCAAATCAAAGGAGAGTGGGATACCAAGCATCCTAATCTTATCCCATACAAAGAATATGTCCTGACATTGTTGCCTCATTTCGAGCAAATTACCTTCGAGCATTTCCCGCGAGAAGAGAATCAGCTAGCAGATGCTCTAGCCACAATGTCCTCCATGTTTAAACTCAACTGGGATAACGAGGCTCCCCAAATCACCATCGAGCGAATGGATGAACCTGCGCATTGTCACGAGATTAATACCGAAGAAGTAGTGGAACAACCCTGGTTCCATGAAATCAAAAGGTATCTCGAGACTAGAAATTATCCTGAAGGAGCTTCCGTAAATGACAAGAAGTTCTTAAGGAAATTCGCTGCTAAGTTCTTCCTGAGCAACGACATCCTTTACAAACTAAGCCATGATTGTGTATTACTCCGATGCGTAGATAAAGCTGAAGCAGAGTTGATCATGACTGATATACACAGCGGCACATTTCGCACTCACTTAAGCGGGCATACAATGGCTAAGAAGATCCTGAGGGCAGGCTATTACTGGTCTACCATGGAAGCTGACTGCCATCAACATTCCCGTACTTGCCACAAGTGTCAAGTCTATGCTGACAAAGTTCATATCCCTCCGGTTCCTCTCAACGTCCTGACTGCTCCGTGGCCCTTTGCAATGTGGGGCATTGATATGATTGGAGAGATCAAGCCCACGGCTTCCAACGGACATCGCTTCATCCTGGTTGCCATTGACTATTTCACCAAATGGGTCGAAGCAGCTTCCTTCGCCTCTGTTACTAAAAATGTGGTTGCCCGCTTTATCAAGTAAAATCTCATATGTCGGTATGGTGTTCCAGACAGGATCATCACAGACAACGGTACAAATCTGAATAACACAATGATCACTGCATTGTGCAAACAGTTCAAGATTTATCATCACAATTCATCTCCCTATCGGCCGAAGATGAACGGTGTTGTTGAAGCTGCGAACAAAAACATTAAGAAGATCATTCAGAAAATGACAGTCACTTACAAAGACTGGCATGAGATGTTACCGTTTGCTCTGCATGGATACCGTACGACGACACGTACTTCAACTGGGGCAACCCCATTTTCTTTGGTTTATGGCATGGAAGCTGTTTTGCCTATGGAAGTCCAGATCCCTTCTCTAAGGATTATGAAGGATGCAGGTTTGAATGAAGATGATTGGATGCAGACCCGACTTGATCAACTCAATCTGATCGACGAGAAGCGACTTGCTGCTATATGCCATGGTCAGACGTATCAAAAGCGGATGATCAAGGCCTTCAATAAGAAAGTCAGACGTCAAGTGTATCAAGTCGGAGATCTCGTAATCAAGCAGATTATCTTACCGCAAAGTGATCCCAGGGGCAAATGGACTCCTACATATGAAGGACCATTTGTGATCAAGAGCATATTTTCTGGTGGTGCAATGATTCTGACCACCATGGACGGCGACGATTTGCCGCACCCTGCGAACGCAGACATAGTCAAAAGATACTACGCATAAAATAACCCGACAAGTCGAAAACCCGAAAGGGCGGCTTGGGCAAAAATGGGCATCCCGGTGGATCGAAAACCCGAAAGGGCGATTCAGGCAAAAATTAGGGATAAAGACAAAAAAATCTGTACACCCGGCAAGTTGAAAACCCGAAAGGGAGGCTTGGGCAAAAAGGGGTTTCCCGGTGGATCGAAAACCCGAAAGGGCGATTCAGGCAAAAGTTAGGGAATTAAAGCGTATGACTATGTCTCGTCGGATCACTTCAAGGACAATCTCTTCATCAACCGGTTCCAGGCTTCTGATCAATCCAGTCATCGTCAAACGAAGCATTGAATGGACAGACATTCAGGGTTATGAAAGCTATAGCGGAAAGGAATCCCATGGAATTATTTCACATAGCCATCCTTTATTTTGTATAAATCTTTCAATATTTATGACAGAATCCTCTTACTAGGATGATTGTCTCCTTTGTACAAACATACTCAAAGAAAATCAATACAAATACTTTTCCCAGAAATTTGTGTCATTTCCTTTTCTTTTCTCTTGCACTATTTGTTTTATTTTGAGAAACGTCCAATGTTTTGTTAAATAGGCATATGCATTTGAAACATAATCATTCTCTTATGAGTCGGGAAAGAGGATTACTGATAGGTCAAAGGTACAATTGGATATCTTGATACCCTTCAAAGGAAACCCCCGGGATATTTGGAATCCATATCCCTAGCAAATCTTGAAGCTCACCCCCAGTAGATTCTGGAAGCTTATTCCCTGCAGAGTACGAACGTCTCTCCCGAGTTTTATTCAAAGTTATTCCTCACAAGGCCTTATAACTGGGTTATCCTCAGCTAACAACCACGGAAGATCGCACTCGCCAAAATTCTTCCTATCCCCAGCGGAGTTCATCAAAATTCCCCAGCAGTAACTTATCTTTGCAAATCCCCAGCCAGAGAATCCTCCGGAATTCAATTCCCCTCAGAGTTTAAGTTTCAGTGTCCCCAGCCGAGCTAAAGCTTCAAATTATCAATCCCCAGCGGAGCCAGACTAATGAACCTTCTCCCCACAGAGTTTTAGGGGAATAAATCTTGAGTTCCCCAGTGAAGTCGCCAGAGACACTTCCCACCGAACTGAAGATTCCCGGTCTTGTATCCCCAGCATAAGTCTGCTAGATTGGTGCTCCCCAGTAGAAGTCATCAGGAATTCCCCAGAGGTTTGGTATACAACCCAAGCTCCTTATTCCCCAGTCACAGCCAAGGAATTATTCTTCCCGGCAGCAGTCAGGATGCTTTTATCTTCAGCCATCCAGGATTCATCTATCCCTAGCAAGACAGTTCATCAGCTTACATGCGCATTCATTACATTCATATCATAAACATTGATATAACATATATTGCATCATACATTTCATGCAACATAATTTTGTGTTCAGCTGACATTTTGTCCTTTTCAGGATAAGAATAAAAAGCTATCCTTAACAGTTTCAGATGCAGTTTTACACGGATTCATCATCAAGCAACCCTACACCGGTTCTTATTCAAATCCAAGACTTCTGAAAACAGTTTATGGATTCTTCCCAACAACGGATGTTAATCTATCGACTTGTTCAGATGCAACTTTCTGAAAACAGCTTACGGACGCTTCCCAACAACGGATGCTGCTCTATTGCTTATTCAAACTTCAAGACTTCTGAAAACAGTTTACGGGTTCTCCAAGTAACGGATGTTAACCTGTCGCTTGTTCAGTTTCTTCTCAAGACTTCTGAAAACAGTCTATGGATTCTTCCCAACAACGGATGTTAATCTATCACTTGTTCAGATGCAACTTTTGAAAACAGTTTACGGACGCTTCCCAACAACGGATGCTGCTCTATTGCTTATTCAACTTCAAGATTTCTGAAAATAGTTCACGGGTTCTCCAAGTAACGGATGTTAACCTATCGCTTGTTCAGACTCCTCTCAAACTTCTGAAAACAGTTTACGGATTCCTCCCAACAACGGATGTCAATCTATTGCTTGTTCAGACCCCCAGTTCAGAGATGGTCCAAAGCTTGGACACCTTCCTGATATTCCCTTCCAGATGGCATCTCTAAGCCCATCCCCGACAGGATCTCTGTTACCCTCTCAAGATGGCATCTCTAAGCCCATCTCCAAATGGCATCTCTAAGCCCATTCCCGTATTCATTGCTTTGACGAGTGCAAATTTCCGGGCACTCTAGTGTCCAATCTCCTTTTACCCTCGAGTCACGAAAGGCAAACTTGCCAATCTAACTCTTCGGATTAAAGAAGATTGAACAGGGGCAACTGTTGTACCCCAAAATTTGCCATCCCATTTCTCAATGATTTCTCATCACAAAACCTTTGAAGCCCAAGATCCAGTTAGGGTTTCATCTGCTCAAGACTTCTCCTTGCACTGTTGACCCAAATTAGGGTTTGTGTTTGCACCAAGATGTTTTGACCTAAAGTGCCTAAGATGACTTTCATGCTTCATATTGGACTCCCAAGTTTATCCATACCAAGTTTCAAGCTTTGATTCCAAGTTTTGCTCAGTCAATTGGACAGTTGACCTAGAAATCAGCTGTATTGGGGAAAAAGTCAACTGTGGCCAATTGACAGTCAAACCTCATGAAAATTGACCCACATCAACATTATTAACTCATATGGACCATTTGATCAAGTTTGGATCATAATTCCATAAGAAATTTGATCAGATCACCAAAAGGGCAAAAATGGTCATTTTTAGGGTTTTGACTGCACAAAGGCAATTTTTGACTGTTTGACCTAGCCAATGGCAAACCAAGCTCATATATGGACTCAAGGACCCCATGTAATTATCTTGACATGCTCAACAAACTCAAAAGATCCCAAGTACACAAGATTGACAGTTGAATTTCCCAGTCAATTGATCAATTTTGACTGTATACTGAAAAGTCAAACTTTGACTTTTTGGTCAAAATCAAGAGTCAAGATTCATTTTTCATCAAAACATGCCAAATCATGAAACTTGTTCACCAAGAAAGCACAAAATGAAAATTAGGGTTAGAAATTAGAATTTTTCATAACTTAGAATTTTTCTAAGTTATAAAAAACCCTAATTTTTTCCCAACTTTGCCCCAGTTTTTCACCAAGATCCATTTGGATTCAAACAAAAGTCAAAACATGAAAGTTGTAGCTTGTTGCATAATCTACAACTTTGATTCACAAAGTTTTCCCATTTGAGGCTTGTATCTCAAGTTACAAATTTTTGAATAAGGGCACTAAACCATTCTTAACTTAGTGAAATTTTAACCTATTTTGACAAGGTTTTCTACCCAACTTCAAGGCCATTTTCCATACACTTCAACTTGGAATTTCAATTTGCACTTCAAAGATGGATTGTAGTACACATTCCAAACTTTCCAAAATGTCCAAGAACTTCTCAAACAACCTCATGGTTAGGGAGAATCGAATTTTGCAAAATGGGAAAAAGTCACTTTTGTTCTTGGCCATGTACATGTTCATAACACTATGCATTTCAGTCTCAGCTTGCATATCTTGATTACAGGTCCTTAAACCATCCAACACTCATAAATTTAATGCATATTCTTTGTGCCAAGGCCATGTTCTTTGTGTTCTAGCATTGCATAAAGGATTAATCCCAAAATAGATAAAGCATTTCTTCCATTTTTGCAAAAGGTAGCTTTATGTCCAATTACAAATCCAAGAAGTACAACCCATATCTAATTGGCACAAGTTTATGAGTTAATCACACTGATCAAGGAGGGATCATGCAGCATAGTATGAGGGCCTGTACAGGCTAGAGGCACAAAGTAACCATTGCTTGCTTAAAGTGTAAGAAACACATCATAACTTAGAACAACTCTCATATCAGCTTGCAAACACTTAAGTGAACTTGTGAAACACACTCAAGACATCTCAACCAAGCTATTGCACGACCCTAACACCTCTCATACACTCCCAATCTCAGAATCATCTTCAAACTGCAAAAACAGGGCCAGGCCTGCAGTTTGAGTGCCATCTTCCATTTCCCTCAAGCTCTCTTGCCCAAACCAGTTCACATACATTCCCTAGCATCTATGCAAGCTAACCATGACTTGAAACACGACCTGTAATCCCTCTAACCAGTTCCACCATTTTCAATTTCTTGTTTTGCAGGTGAAGTGCTCTAGCACGATTCAAAAGCTTTCAAGACAAAGTAAACATTGGAATAGCATCCCTGGACCTCAAGGAAGCTTTTCCAATCATCACCTTGCACTGAAAGCTTCCTCATTGCCAGATAGAACTTCAACTGAACAGGTATTTTGGTGAACTTCTATCTCTCTTATTAAGCATCATTAGCCCTAAGTTTGTGAATAAACAATGTTCTACTCATGCCACTGAACATGTACATGTTTTTACTTTTCATTTCTTTTGCTTGAGCTGTGAGAATTTGAGGTTTGAAAATGGCAGAAAATCTAGGTTAGGATTTGGGGGAGAAGAAATTCTCCCTCATCTTAGAGAGTTAGATCAAGTTCTGCATATGGTTGGATTCGTCTCATGATGCTGAACATTTTTTATGTTATGAGTTTTCATTAATAAGCCAGGAATCAGGAGTTAGAAGATTGAGAACAGGGCGCGCGTTTTTTGAATAACATAGTTCAGAGGTTGAAGAAAGGTTGCATTGGGCTGGGCTTGCTTTGTGTTTTCTTTTTGCACCATACAATTTGTTCTGAACCCCCTGAGCCCATTTGCTTTATTTTTAATGTTTTTTTGACTTTTTCTTTTTTTAATTAACTCATTTATTTTTTCTCAGCATATTAAAAATTTAAAAATATTTTTTCTCACCATTTTTGAATTTATTAGGTATTTAGTTGATTTTTCTCTTAGTTTGAACATAAATAAATAAATATATATGTTTTGTTTAAAATATTAAAATATTGGAAATACATTTTACACACTTTTATTTTGATTCTACTTTCTGAAAATAGTTTATAGAAAAATACTTTTTTTATTATTATTATTATTATTATTAAATATTAAAAATTACTAATTAATATAATACATATTTTGTAAATAATGTAAATAAATATACTTATACATTAACATGCTTGGAATAAAATACCAAAATATATATATTTTTATTTTATTAATATTTAACATTGAAAATACATTTTTATAAGTATATTATATTTTTATCTTATTTTTTGTATATAAATAGTAAATATTACAAATATTAAATAACTAATACCATTTTGATTAAAATTAGGGTTTTGCCCTAAATTTGAAAATACTCCAAAAATAATACCTTTTTATTTCTCTTTTTATTTCACATAAATAATATCTTTTTTTTCCATACACATAAAAATTCTTTTTACATTTTGCATATTTATTTCAATTTCCATTTAATTATACAATTATTTGTCTTGTAAATATTCAAAGAAAATGATGTAATAGTTAGGTTTAAATTCTTGTCTAAATATACCCCATTTGAAACATTGTACCCCCCTCCCCATATTATTGTGTTGTAATAGTGTAGGAATTTAAATTTCGCACTTTAATGCTTTCTAAACATACTATGCTAGAATTAGGGTTTGTATGCGAATAAAACGAACAAAATAGCTTGACCTAATACAAGACAAAAAAGCATGGAAAATGGACAACACATTCCACACTTGCACCCCTAGGGTATTCCACTTTGTTGCCTTCAAATAATTGGGCCATGTTGCATGTTAGATTTCTTTGGGTAAAACAAACAGTCAAATGATCATAGTCCCTCAAAATGTTGCCTAAATGAATGATCAAGTCCCTTTTTAAAGAAAAATTGCCCAGAGACATTTAACACTATTGCAATTATGGTCTAAACGATGACCCGCGCCCATCCCTTCCACCTCCTAAGACAAGATTGTCCACCAAATGCAATGGTGGAACAAAATTGTCAAAAGGTTTAAAACATAACAAAAATCTTTGAGAAAACTTTAGGGTAGATAACTCTTAAGTACTTGCCAATTTGCAAAGAAAACGCTTGCCTATTTTCAAAACACACTTCACAAACACTTTCAAAACAAACTTTCAAAAACCTTGAAACATCTTTTCTAAAGACAAAACACCTTTTGTAAAACATTCGAGTAAAGAATTGTTACAAGGGTAGCCTACACAAGGCATCTTTTCAAAACATTTTCAAAACCACACACCAAGCACCATTTCAAACAATTGAAAACCAAGGTAAGTTGATCTAAGCAAGTACCTAAGAGCCCATGGATAACCATGGATAGAAAGGGTGCTAATACCTTCCCTTTCTATAATCTACTCCCCGAACCCAAGAAAAATCTCAAAGGTTTTTGCTGTGCTTTTTAAACCTTTCCTTAGGATAAAATAAAAATTCGGTGGCGACTCTTGCTCAACCGAAACATTTGCGAAAACAAACGCAAAACCCTAGTCAGTTCTCCCACCGTATCACACTGGGTCACATCTGAACCATATCTAGAAAGGAATTTTGAATAAGCAAAAGAACAGCATCCATATCTGGAGCATTTCCAAGCTATCTCTTTAATATTTTTAACGTAGACATGCCCTGGCCGGATGCAGGTATCAAATCCACAATCAATCGTTCACAGACATGCCCTGGCTAGATACAGGAATCGAATCTGGGATTGCGATAGTTGATAGTAATCATCTTTGTATTGACCTTTCCTGAAAAAGGCAAAACATTAGTTATATGCAATGTCTTGGTGCATGGAATGCGTGGTGTCATGACGTTTATAACCAATGGGATTGTAGAATGTGATGTTTATATCATGTATGAAAATGTGATGTTTGCGAATGTATTTTTGTCTAGGAAAATAAATCCTTGACGAATGCCGGGAGCTTATCCTGGGCTGATGTTGCAAGAATACCGGTAGGAGAAGATAACTCCATTGGGGAATAAACTTGGCGAATAGATTACTCTGCGGGGAAAATTACTCTAGCGATCTTGTTGGGGAAAATACTCTGTGGGAAGAGAGGTACTTCGCTGAGATGTTGTATGAGAACTCCGCTGGGGATACCATTGTTGAGTTACGTTTGGGAGGTTTGAGGAACTCCGCTGGGGATAGGAATACTTCGCCGAGGATGATCTTTCCGTGGCAATTAGCTGAGGATGACCTAGTTATAAGCTCCGGCGAGGAATAACCTTCTGAATAAAGACGGGGAGAGATATGATCTGCAAAGGATAAGCTTTCAGAATCTACTGGGGATAAGCTTCCTACTGGGGAGATGATTTAACTCTCCTGGGGAGACTTTGGACTGTACTGGGAAGGGCTCCGCTGGATGTCTAGATTCTGCCGAGGAACAATCTTAGATCAAGACTACCGGGGATGCTTGTTGAGGGTGTTTGTAGACTCCGTTGAGGAATGTTGAGATCTGCTGGGGATACTCAACTTCCTTAAGGCTGGCAGTATGTTAACTCTGCTTGGGGAGAGTGTTGCCGACTTGCTGGAGATACTGTGCCTTCTCTGCTCGAGGGGAGTATGGCTGAGCCTTGTCTCATTCTCTGGGGAATTAAGGTATCTTGGTTACATTCTTCAGCCGAACTTACCTTGGTACCTTGATAGCAGAGCAACTAGATCGCTTAGACAACTCATTATTGCCCCTGTTTCTGTGGAGGTCTTGATAACTGCCGATTTGACAACTCTTCTGGTAGGCAAGTGACGAGATGACGGGACATAGTCGTACGCTTTGATCCCTAATTTTTTCCTGGACCGCCCTTTCGGGTTTTCAGTCCACCGGGATACCCATTTTTGCCCAAGCCGCCTTTTTAGGTTTTCGACTTGCCGGGTGTACAAATTTTTATTTTCATCCCTTATTTTTGCCCGAACCCTTTTGGTTCACCGGGAAGCCCTTATTTTTGCCTAGGTGTGTCAACCTAGCGGGTCTTTTGTTCATGCGTAGTATCTTTTTGACTATGTCCATATTCTCGGGACGTAGGGAGTTGCCCCTGTTATTGTGTTGTCATGATACCAGAAGATGTTTGGTCATGCAAGATTTGTTGCTGGGAATTCATGTCCAATGCCCCAAGTGGCTCAGGCGGAGGTTTGCCCCAGGTTATTTGGCCTTTGAGAGATTCTCCGGATCCTGACTTAACTGCCCCAGATAATGGACCATGATTATGTCTGCCCCTTGATGGGAAGTGTTTCTTCCACTTGAGGTGACTCTTTTGTTGAGAAGACCTTCGTTCATCGGATATTCGTCGTGCGAAGTTCTCTGCTGTTCAAATAAATAATCATATGCAAACAATGTTACCTTAAGAATGCAAAGCTCATGTCTGTCTTGAAGTTTTTGAAAATGCATTTTTTGTAAAACAAGCAAAAAAAATTTTTTGTAAACTGTGATGTCAACTTGTTATTTTACCGCAAGCCTTAAGGAGTCAGGATACCTTTCGTAACAGTATGCTTTCGAACTAACCCATGCTTCAGCTAGGACTTTTAAGGGTTATAACGTGGCTTGGTTCATGGTTTAAGAAACAAAGGATAAAGGCTCAAATTATTTGTACCCACCCGCTCTTCGTGATGTTCTCCAAACCTAGACTCAGTTGATCATACGTTAGACCTTGTTGAGTCTTTGCTTTGATATTCCAGTGATGGTTCGGATGTTGACAATTTATTTTGAATAGGCAGTCATTTTTTGTCGAAGGTTTGTAAGACCTCCTTCTTTTTTTTTTATTTTGTTATCCCCGTTTTTTGCCTGAACTGTTTCCTTTTGTATTTACAGTCAGCGGGATGCCCCAGTTTTGTAAGTCTCCTTCATAGGTTTTGACTTAATGGGTTTTTATTTTGAAAGATAATGACTGTCTTTCTTTATTGATTATTTGGAACCATCATTGTCTTTCTTTGTTTTGTAAGGACCTCTTTGGTGCCATTTGTTATGCACTTGGATCAACTGAGAGAACTACCCTGCCCCAGGTTATGATTAAGGGTTTTAAATTTCGAAAAGAAAAACTCCTACTTCTTTGGCTCAGAGGGGTTGACGAGGGATTATCTTCCTTATAACTCCAGTGTTTAGGAATTGAAACAATGCATGTACCTCATCAGCGGGGTCTGTTCAAAAGCATACTGTAAAGATCGTGGTATCGTTTTCGTCATCCTCCCTCAAGAGGCTTAGAATTATCAATCGAGAGTTGATCATCACAGAATATGAAAACAGTTTAAATATAGCGAATGCGAATATATTGATTCAAAACAGACATGTGCGATGCATTGATAAAGTAATAAAGTTTGTTATGCCAGTAATTGTTTGAACAATCAAAAGAAAAATTACAACTTGAAAAATTCTAATGAACAAAAATCCTCTAGTTTGAACTAGTCATTTCTCAGCGGAAGATTTTCATCTCGCCATATGGCATGAACTCCAGCACCCCTTCGTCAATCAAGTCCTGGATTTTGTTCTTCAAGGTCCAACAGTCGTCTGTAGCATGCCCCCGGGCTGTCTGAATGATAAGCGCAGCGGGTGTTGGGGTTATACCTTGAAGGTGTCATATTCGGATTCTTAGGAGGGTCCTTTAGAGTGATCAGATTGACCTCCAGCAAGCGCTTCAGTATAAAGGATGATGGTATATCAGTCTCCGAGAAATTTCTTCCAGGCGTATATCGTTTACGCTGACTACCCCGTTGAGGCTGGGCTCGTGACCCTGAAGCACGCTGAGGAGATTTTCCTTTGTTTTCTTGCCCCGCATGTGGTTGAATGCTGACTGGAACTTCAACCTTGGTTGTTTGCCCCACTGGATTATTTTGAAGCAGCTTGGTGACGAGGACCCGAAGCTCTTCCTGTTTTTTAGCTAAGTCCTGAATGAGAGTCATTTGGCCCATCAACTGCCCCATCATTTGAATCTTCATGGTTGCCAACTCAATTTGTAGCGCTTCCAGCTGATCGTTCCTGATACCCCCTGCATTCCCTAGGGTCAAGTTCCTAGTGAGGAGAGCCTTTGTTTCTTCTTGCCCCTGGGATAGGTTCAAGAACATTTCTCGCAGTTGGGCGTTCTGATCCCGGAGATCTTGGTTGTCCGGTTGGAAAGCCATTGCTGAAATAAACAGCGAAGATGGTGAGTGACTTGTCAAGAGGGTACCTGTAATGCAATGATATGTATGATATGTATGCAATGTTTTCAAGGACCTCGCAGGGTAAACAAGAAGATTGTTAGCATTTGAATTTGTAGCTTGATTGAAGGAACTCCATGTTGCTGAGAATCCTTCTTCAAGGGTCAAGGCTCACCATATCGAGTGGGTCATAGCCCCTGACAACCTTGTCTAGAGGAAAATAAATCCTCTTTGCCCCTTGCTGGGATAGTTGATTCATCATGACCTGCATGACAAGCCCTTGAGATCCTTGAAACAGATTAGTCCTTATGCGGGATGTATGCAATGGTATGATGGTATGATGTCATGTTATGTGTGGGGTGATATAAGTAACCCTGTTATGAGTCCAGATTAAGGACATAAACAAAACCTGCAAGAAACTCAGTAAACCCTGTTATAAGTCCCAATTAAGGACTATAAACAAAACCTGCAAGAAACTCAGTAAACCCTGTTATGAGTCCCAATTAAGGACTATAAACAAAACCTGCAAGAAACTCAGTAAACCCTATTATGAGTCCCAATTAAGGACTATAAACGAAACCTGCAAGAAACTCAGTAAACCATGTTATGAGTCCCAATTAAGGACTATAAACAAAACCTGCAAGAAACTCAAGTGTCAGATAACAAGCATGCAAGTAGTCAAGTTGGAAGGCACACAAGTCACACAAGAGAAGCCCTTAGAGTTTAGGCCAGCATGGGGTCTGGGTATTACCCTCTTGAAGTTGGTGAGCTCAACCTGTCCTATCAGAAGTAACCGGGTTCTAAGGGTCCCAATATCACTGGATTGCTTTCATTGTTCATCGTTTCGATTTAGCCACTGAACTGGCGACCGAAATATTCCAGGAAAGCAACCCTCAATTGAGTGTAGCATCGAGTATCAACCAACCTCGGACTGCACCAAAGTCAGTTATCTCACTACCCTAAAGAGGCCAAGATAGTTCAATTAAGGTTCCTAAGGTCAGTTGATGCTTCACGACACCACGCGGAGGCCCCGTACTCTCCTTGACTGAACTCAAGGGTTACCGGTACACACCAAAGTGCCACATCAACGTAGCAGACTGTTTCAACCATGTCGGTATACCCCGCACAGTTCCCTCACAGCCTTGTTGCTACTTTCTAAGAAGGTATCCCCAGATCCGGGTTAGGATCTATAGAACTCCCAAGACAGTCCCACAATTTAAAGCAAACAAGTCAAAGCAATTGAAAACACAGTTATGAACTATCCTAAGGTACGCCTCACTTTATAAGCTATCCCCAGCAGAGTCGCCAGTTCTGTGATCGGTGGATCTGGAACTGACTGTTTAACGCTGGTTCGCGAAATATCGCGGAAGCAAGAGTCACCACCGTCTTTTATTTTCTCCAACATGGAAAGGACAAAAGCACAGAAAAATTCCTTATTGAGATTAGCTCTCGGTTCGGGAGGTAGATTTATAGAAAGGGAAGGTGTTAGCACTCTTTCTATCCATGGTTATCCATGGGCTCTTAGATACTTGCTCATTGTGTTTTCAAAATGTTTGTTTGATTTTCAAGTGTGAGTGGGTTTGAAAAAGTTTCGTTTAAAATTTCAGTTCGACTCTTGTATCAGTCCTCAAGAGTGTTTGAAAAGTTGTTTTTGAAAGCTTTTTGAAAAGTGTCGGTGTGAAAAGAAGTTTTTGATTTGTTTTGAATCAGAGCAAGTATCTACGAGTCATCTACCTACCCTAAGGAATTAGTCTGTGTAAATGTCCTTAAGGTAGTGCCATCCCACCATTGAGAGGTAAGTAGCACCACTGTTGGAGGTGTTCGGGTCAATTCGAGGGTTAGGAACAGTGTGATCACCGGGCAATAGTAAGATACCTTAGAAGCTACCCTTATGCCATTGATCTTTTTATTCTGAGGCAACCGTTTCGAGGCAACTGTTTCGAGGCAACTTGTTTCGAGGCAACTAGATCAATGGAACATAAGGACTTACTAAGACGTCCTATACTCGACGACCACGTTTCGAGGGGCAAGGCAACAGTGTGATCACCAGAGCAACAGTAGGACACCTTAGAAGTGGTGTGTGAATTGTGTGTCATTTTCAGTTATATTTTTATCTTGTCATGCATTGAGTGAGCTACGCTTTGATTTTATTTGGGCATACATTCTTTCATGTGATAGTTAGCAATTAAAAGGTGCGGAAATAAAAATGCGGAAAATAAAGGTCCTACGCTATTACAAGGCGCGGGTTTATACATCGCCAAATCTTTACAAAGACCCGTTTTAAGTAAATAAGTGCGGAAAATAAAAAAAAAACAGTAAAAAGGTCCTATTTACTATTACATATCCGGAGCAATTACATAATAATCGAACAAATTAAATACGCGCGAATAAAGAAAAGGGAATTAATTTTTTTGTCTTTTTTTTTGGTAATTAAATGAAATTGAAAACTAATTAATTATTTTAATTACAAGAAAATATTTTTTGACCTTTTTTATGTTTTTATGAAATAAAAAAAAAAAAAAGAATTAAAAATGTCAAAAGAAAAAGCCTAAGTCTAAATTTGTTTTTATTTATTGTGAAAAAAGGTTAAAATTAACTAATTAAACTAATTAATTTGTTAGTATTTTATTTACAAAAATAATTACTAAAGTGAAATTAATAATAATAATAAAAATTACATTTTTTTTGTTTTTTTTCTGAATTTATGAAAATAATTATTTGTGAACTAACTAAA
The DNA here is from genome assembly GCA_948472305.1 of Vicia faba. Classification (NCBI taxonomy): domain Eukaryota; kingdom Viridiplantae; phylum Streptophyta; class Magnoliopsida; order Fabales; family Fabaceae; genus Vicia; species Vicia faba. Next base: position 191,391,518 of record OX451735.1, on the reverse strand, counting down.
TAATAATAATAATTAATAAAAGGAAAGAAAATAAGAAAAGAAATGCTAAACCAAGGAGGTGAAGGCCGGATTTTGGAGGTTTTACTCAAAATCATCCTTAGGCATCAAAAATTCCATCTAAGCCCATGGTTGTGATCGTCCATGTTTATGGTTTGTCCCAATTTCACCTGTAGACAAAATACCTAAAAACAAAACCAACGAACCCTAGGCACGGGTATTGTTATACGAAGCCTAAAAATGAAATTGAATATAGCAGTTACATTGGAAATTAGGCATGGAGTATGAATATGCTATTATTTTCCAGAAAAAGTGCAAGAATGGAGAAACATGATTTCGTGTACAGGGGTGAGTTTGAGACAACTTACAACGCTTGGTAGTGGACCTTAGGACGCGTTTGTGGTTGCTTTGGCTTCAGGGAGTGGCAAGGAAGAAAGCCACGTGCTTGCTTTGATCTGAAAATGTTTGCAACACCGCTTTAGATCTCTCACTTTTTTGGACAAATTTTGAACTTTTCCTCTGGCCGTTTGTGCACACTCTCCTTTTTTTCTAGGTCTGAATGAGGCTTGCAAGGCTTGTATATATAGGCTTGGATGAGAATCAGTCACATTAAGGAGCTTTTAAGCCTTGCAATGAAGTTTTGATTTTCTCCATAATCACCATTGAAATAACTTGCCATATTTGCTCCAAATTTGATTTTTTTTTGCTTGAAATAGGTCTTGAACGAATTTGGTATATGTTTTATGGTGTATCAAAGCTATTCAAACCACAAAATATCCTCCCATTAATTTTCTTGATTTTTATTTGAATTTTAAAGATTTAAAATGAATTAAATCAAATAAAATTAAACAAAAATAGAAAAATTAATTTTTATTCTTGAAATAAAACATGGGACACGTGGGAGGTATGGCAAAGCTGAATCAAGTGGAAAAAGTGGGGCCCTTTTGTCAAAAATGAAGTTTCAAGGATAATTGACTTTGGCCCTTTCACAAAAATTTCCCAACTTCTCCAATGCATATCTTGCTCAATTTTGAAGCTATGAACATGTTCTTGGACATTTTGGAAAGTTCTTGAAGTCCTCTAACCAATGTATTTTGTCCCATGTCATTTTGATTTACCAATCTCAAGTTATGGTCTTTGACTTAAAGTCCCTTTTTGTTGACTTTTGAAAATGACCTATAATGTTGAAATTGATAACTTTTTGTGAGAGCATTTCTTGGACTTGGAGTGTGAAGATGAGTTGTAGGAAATGTCTTCCCCTTCAAGATGAGCATTGGATGGGATTTTTCTGATGAACCATGAAAAAGTTATGCCTTGGTCAAGTTACAGTTGACTTTTCAACTGTCCGAAAATAGAAACTTTTGACACCTTGATGATTTTTGAGCCATTCTTGTGAAATCATGGTCAAGATTTGACCAAATGATGATTGTGGCTTCAAAATAAGATGTTGACCAAAAATTTTGACTTTTGACTGCCAAATGACCATTTTGCCCCTGCAGTTGACTGTGGAGCAATTAGGATTTTTAACTGTGCAACTTGATCTTGTGAGCCTTGAAACTTGACATGTAGGTGCTTGACAATGTATATGGGCATATGGGACTTGATTGGACCCTTGAAAACCTCAACTTCCTTGCAAGAACCAAAACCCTAGTTTGACTGGCTTAGGAGGATGGTTGACTGTGTAGCCCTTGAGTAGACTTTGAACCATTTGAGGTGATGCTTGTCAAAACTTTGAAGATTATGGGAGGGCAAATTTTGGGGTACAACAGCAAGTAACTAAGAGCCCATGGAAAACCATGGATGAAAAGGGTGCTAATACCTTCCCTTTTCATAATTTACCCCCCGAACTCAAGAAAACATCTCAAAGGTCTTTCCTGTGCTTTTTCACCTTTCCTTTTGGATAAAAAAAAGTCAGTGGTGACTCTTGCTAACTGCAACATTTGCAATAAAACACAAAACCCTCAAGTCAGTTCTCCCACCGTATCACAGTAACACTTATGGGTTGTTGAAGACTACTGCTGCCGAAGAGACTTTATTTGGGATAAAGGAGACTCTGGATGAGCCGATGAAGACATGTGCTCTTATCCAAGCTCGTTTGGACAAGTAAGATGCTAGAGTTGATCGATATGATGCCTTTATCACTTTGCTTGCCAACATGTTGAGGGATTTCATGGCCATGATTCTGCCTCCTCCACAGAACCCTTAGACCCTTGTTTTACCTTTTATTTTAGAACTAAGATGTTTTTCTGTGTTTCTAAATTTTTTTGTAACTTGGTCTTTAGGTTAATGAAAATTGTTTCTATTTGTCTTTTTAATCTTTTTTTATTATTGACAAAGGGGGAGAAAGTGATATGATTTTGATATATATCTAATCTCAGAATTTGTTCCCAAACATTATATAATGTTTTTAACACTAACGTTATTTGACTCAAGAACATTGAAAAAGTTCACTGAATTTTATAAACAGACAAACTTGCAAGCTCTGAATGTGATTCAGAAGCTAAAGATACTTAAGTAATGAGTTGTAAATCTTCTATTAGAAGAACATTCAACCAGACTTTGATGGTCCATCAAGACTCTTGATACAAGTTTTAGATACAATCAAGCCCTAATACCGTCAACCAGACTCTGATGATATTGTGACAAAGTCCAAAGACTCTATACACTGTAGTGTTCTAAAAGTATAGTCAGAATATGAGATGAAGATTTCTATAAGACTGTTCAGACTCTGATGGTAAACCAGGTCAGATGCCTCATCAAACTCTGACAGCAAGCCAAAATCTGAGATTAAGATTTCTGCATCACTAGTCAGAAGTGTGATAGGTCCTTAATCAAGGAAGTATTCCTTCCTTCTGATTATTTTGTGTTATTTCTCAAAACTTCTTTAAGTCTTGAATTCAGGGGGAGACCTTGAGCAAGACCTTAATACATGGTTTTTTCATCATCAAAACTGAGAAGATTGTAAGAACAAGATTTGGTTTTGCATATGGCCTTGAGTTTTGATGATAACATTAGATGGGTGATTAGATAACAATTTAGTATCCAAATGGTTTGTTTAGTGTGTAGATTTTTCTAACAGGTTGTGTCCATGAAGAATTGATATGTGACATCATCAGATTCTGGACTCAAGACACTGAAGAATACAAGTTTATAATTCATAGCTTAAAATGTGTCTTAAATAACGGTTCTAATAGAACGTTAGTTCTATTGCTTTTAACAGTGATTATATAGTAGAGCTTCTGATATGATTTAAAGCTCTGATAATTCCAAGTTATCTTTCCCAAGTTTTGAAGATTATAAAGACAAGGTTCTGTTAAACGAAGTTCTAAAGACTCTGAAGAAAAGGTTATGAAGACCAAGTGATGAAGACTCTGAAGACAAGGTTCAGGTTGAACAAGTTTTGAAGACTCTGATGACATAGTTCTGGAGACTTAGCTTTGATCATTCTACACATGCTTCAACCATTATACATTCAAAATCCTCTGAAGATTAGAAGAGAAGATCAAAAGGTTTCACATGAGTAATAGTAAAAGGTACAACATCACCTCGCCTCCACTATGTTGGTTTTATGGCGCAAGTACTATACTTCTGTACTAGGTTGTCTACCATTCTCTCACTGACCATTGCAAGAATACAACTGAAATTTGATATTCCTATTTTACCCTTCAACAAATTTCTTTTCAGCTATAAAAGGAAGATTTGGAAGAATTGGAAACATTGAAGAACTTTGAAGAATCTCACACTTATTCAAGTTTTTGAAACACTGCCAAAATAACTCTAATTTTTGTAAAGCAATGAGTTGTTGCTCATTAACTTGCTAGCAAGGAACTTTTGTTTCTTAACTTGCTTAACACTTTTATGTTATTATTTGTACTTCAATATTGTGTAATCTGCTTGTAAGAAGCAATCTTGTAAAAACAAAATATGTATGCAATTGTAAGTTGATTGTTCCTTGAGTGACTGAATGAAGGTCGGTATACTCAAGAAGTCATTGACAATTTGTCTTTGAGGTTGGTTCCTTGAGTGATTGAGTGAAGGTCTGTATACTCAAGAAGTCATTGACATTTTGTCTTTGAGGTTGGTTCCTTGAGTGACTGAGTGAAGGCTTGTATACTCAAGAGGACATAGAAAATTGGTCTTTATGGTTTACAACAGTGACTGGTAGTCTTGTTACGGTTCTGTAATCTGTTTGACTATAATGGATTAAGTCCTTATTGAGAATGTGAAATCACCTTGGCGGGTGGACTGGATTAAATTCATTAATAGTGAACCAAGATAAAAATAATTGTGTTAATTTATTTTTATTCTTCTGTTAAGAGTTGGTGTTTGAATTTCGAGAATTTTATTTTGTGAAACCGAATTCAAACCCCCTATTTCTTGTGTTTCTTGCACCTTTAGTAGTCGGTCAGGAAGGAAAATTTATGAAATTTTGGTATATCAGACTTCAGATGCCCTATGACATTTGAGACATCTGAATTCAGACAAACAATAATGACAAGGTATACGCATACAAAACAATACTGAAAAGTAAACAACACACCATAATTGTTAACCCAGTTCGGAGTAACTCTCCTACTCTGATGGCATACCAAGCCAGGGATAAAGTCCACTATAATAATATCAATTTTAAGCTAAACTCCCTTGTTTACAACTTCTCACTTAATCACTACACATGCTAACTTTATACCTAAGACTCACCTAGGTATGAGGCCCTCCTCAACTCCCTCATCAATCGCAAACAACGGTTAGATCAAAACAAAACAGGAAAATACACTTCCATGACAAAATAAGAAGACACACTTCCATGACAATACCTAGCCAAGATTCTTGACTAAGAACAATACTTAGAGTTGCTTAAAAGCTTCTTCCAAGAACAATAATCAACTCTATGTTTAAAATCTTAAGAGAGATAACATAATCTTACAACTCAAGGAACATAGTCCAACTCATATGTCGAGTGAATCACACATACCAACTCTCCTAGAGAGTGGCTTACACACTCAGCCGAAATAATATTACATTTTCGGCTGGTACCTTCTTCTAGGTTACAACGATTCTATTTATAACATTTTCCCAACTGAATTTAGGCTTCAAGTCACAGCACATTGGCTGTTACAAATCTGTAGAAGATTCTGCAACAAAATAGGTCTTTAATAAAATCCTTCATAATTTTTTTTCCATAATTAGAAAGTGCATATTCTTCTTGATTCTAACTTGAATTATCCAGATCTATAAAACAACGCCACATAGAACTGCATAATATTCCCAGAATATTCTGCATCTGTTAAATCCTGAACCGATCCATCAGCTCAACCCATAACAGTCACGATGCCGTATGATCATGCATAGGACATCTTATCTAACATGTTGCTCCATATGTTGAAACATTTCAACTCAACATGTTCTTTATAAAATAAGACTTCTTGTTCAACCTATTCTTCCCAACAAGTTAACATATCCTATTTAACATATTATTGGTATATTTATTTTATTAAAATTAATGCCAATCTTAAAAATAGAGAATTAACAATTTATGTCCCCCAAATGACACCAACGTTGAATACGACTTTTATGATGTCTATTAGGCGGCAGATGGATGAAAGCAACCACAAAATGGTGAACGCTCTAACACTGTAAATTGGGACAGTTTTCAATCCCCTGGTCAATAATACTAACTAGAGTTATGAAATGCTTGCAAACAAGATGGCTAGAATAGCTGACTTCTTTGGCACCCCACAATCTCAAGCGAGGGTAATTCCCTAAATTTCGAAGGTTGGGCCTAACGAAACCCCTGATAATGGGGGAAATCCTTGGAAATCAGAGGCTAATTCCAAATAGGGATGCCGAAGAGTGTATAGATCAAAATAACCCAAGGATAACAATGGTAAATAGAAATCAAGATGCCGACCAAATTCTTAAGAACACCCAACAAAATAATTATGGGGGCCATAACAATATAACAAACATGGTCGAATAGATTTTAGTTCAAAACAGTTTGAACATAGGTTTCCATAGGCCCAATTTCATATCTCTGATGTCAGAATAGGTTCGACAGACCGAATTACCTAGGGGTTGGAAAATCTCAAAATTTACCAAGTTTGTTGGCGACATAAATAAGTCTATAGTCGAACATATTGCTAGGTACCAGACTGAGGCTGACGACATAGCCAACAACAAGAATTTGAAGATGAAATAATTTCTAAATTCTCTAACAAAGAATGATTTTACTTGGTTTACCACACTCCCTCCACACTCTATGCACACTTGGAGTCAGTTGAAGAGACTATTTCATGAATAATTTTACATGGGACAGTAAAAAATAAGCCTGAAGGAGTTGGCAAGTGTGAGGCGAAAGATTCCTGAGTCAATTGATGACTATCTAAATAGGTTTAGACTTCTTAAGGAGATATGAGATATGGTTTGAAAAGTTTGAGAAATAGAAGGAAACAATTTATTTTCTTTCTCTCCATGGACACCAATGCAGGACCAAGAGCCACAATAGAACCAATGTAATGAAATGTATGAGATTTATGGAGATGAAAAAGAGATGTGTGATAACATGAATGCAGATGAAACATAGTCAACAATTTCACCAAGTCTTTCGTGTTTATGAGTCAGACACATACTTTTCGTTATGAATTAAGTTTAACAAATGTTGCATTTCTGACAATAAACCTCTATTAATAGATTGATATGTTTGTCTCGCCTTATACAATTGCTCGACATTTGTCAAATTCTCAACATTTATATCCTTCAAAGATTCAATTATGTAACTCAACGACATGTTGCACTTTGTCATGTCGTTCACAAACTATATTTCTTTGATTTTTTAGACGGCCTAACATATCATGACAGTCTAAATCCTAAACTATATGAATTATGATACTTGTGAATACTACATTTAACCTTTATATTACAACCCGAATCACTTGACACAAATCTCAACCGCATCCAACCTACTTCTACGAGTAATTTTCAACTTCCCTTTATTCTTGTAATTTATCATCCTCTCGCAATGAAGAATTAGTTTTTTCTTCCGACCTAGCCTATTTAGTGTATTAGAACGAATGGTAACCACTATATTACCGTTCTGTCTCTCTTAATTTTTACATATGCTAATAACTTTTTTAGACTAATTTTATTTTCAAAAAGTGTAAAAATTTGAAGATATAAATTACGAGATGGGCATTATTGGTATTTAAAAATCATGGGGTGTCAGGTTTAATAGGGGGTGTGTGTCCAGTTGAATCTTCAATACCTACCTAGTTCTTCTAGTTCTTGTTCTAGGACTGACAGCGAACAGAAGTGAAGGAGAATCGAGAACATGGCCGGGAATATCGAAGTTGAAGAAAACGATCGCGTGCCGCTAAGATTGCGGCCGGAGTGGTCGGATGTTACTCCGATCCCACAAGACGATGGCCCTAGCCCCGTCGTGCCGATCAACTACTCCGAAGAGTTTTCAGAAGTTATGGATTACTTTCGTGCTGTTTACTTCGCTAAAGAGCTTTCCTCCCGCGCTCTTTCTCTCACCGCCGAAGCTATTGGCTTAAACGCCGGAAACTACACTGTATTTCCTAACCCTAACCATTGATTCACTGCACATTATAACCAATAGCTTATTGTGAATGGTGATACTTAGGGTTTGAAAAGGTCTGATCTTGTGATAATTTAATTGAATTTGTTGTTGTTGTTGTTGTTGTTGTTGTAGGTGTGGCATTTTCGGAGGTTATTACTTGAGGCACTGAAACTTGACCTACACGTTGAACGGGAATTCGTGGAGCGTGTTGCAAGTGGGAATTCAAAAAATTATCAGATTTGGTGAGATTTTGAGAATTATGTGACTTTTGTGTCCATGTTGCTGTACAAATTATGTTTATATGACCCTGTGGAATTTGTGTCTATGTTGCTATATAAATAATGACATGTTGCTATATAAATAATCAAGTAAAATGCATCAAGTAGCATTCAATGTCGTTTTCATGATGGGTCAACACAGTTATGGACTTGGTTTTGAAGTGTTTTCGTGTTGTATCTTTATAGCATTAGGCTCCCTTTCTTAAACTAGTAATTTTACCAGTTTTTTTCCTCGCTGAAAGTTGTAGATCTGTATCCCAAGAGTACTTGCGCTCTCAGAACATCGCTTCCATTGTGCATGGTTACCTGCTTATCATTAATAGCGAAAATGGAAGGTAATAATGGATAATGCATACTATTTCACCTAGGATATGTTTGGATTGATGGAATGGAATGAGATGGAATGGTATAATTTTATGTTTCATTGTTTGGATTAATTAAAAAAAAAGATGGAATGGAGCGGAACCGGATGGAATCCATCCCATTCCATCATTTTTTATACCCTTCGGTTTGGACAGAATGACAAAATTGCTTTGTTCCGTCATGGAATACCCAAACAACGGAATTTCATTTTTAATCCATTCTGCCCCGCTCCATTCCACCCTGCTCCATTCCCCCGTTCGTTTTACAATATCCAAACATAGTCATACTGAAAGATGGGACTTTATTTTAATAAACCGATGTTCTTTCCTCCCGTGTTAATCCAATAGGTGGGTGTCAGAGACTCTAGGTCTTCGTTTAATGGGCTAAGCATAACATATGTTTTACTCACCTGCAGATGTTGATGTTGCTGGCCTGTGATTAAAAAATTGTTATGATTTGTTGCATATTACTTCCTTTGTGGAATTGTAAAGAACATACTTCTTTGCTTGACATGGCATTCAGTTACGTGAAAACATTTGGAGGATATAGTTTATATTTGATATTAGTTTCATATATAAACCATATACATTCATGATGTCCTGCTTTAAAATACTTCATTTAACTTCTTTTGCATACACATCATTGCATTGATCTTGATGCCAGATGTTTATAGGCATCATAGACGATGGGTTGCTGAGAAATTAGGACCTGAAGCTAGAAACAGTGAACTTGAGTTCACCAAAAAGATTCTGTCTGTCGACGCCAAACACTATCATGCATGGTCTCATAGGCAGGTTTGTTTCTCCCATCGTCTCCACAAATCTGAGTTCCTCACGGTTTTTTCTGTACATTTTGTTGTCTTGTAGGCAATATTGTGCAATTCTGGGCACTATGATTTAGTGTTAGTAACTTATTATTGCGACTCTATAAAATTTGGCTTCTTTTTTTGTATGGACAGTGGGTTCTTCAAAATCTAGGAGGATGGGAAGATGAACTCAATTACTGTAGTGAACTGCTTGCAGAAGACATATTTAACAATTCTGCTTGGAATCAGGTAACCAACTGTTGTTTATGTTATATTTAGTTTTGGTACAACATGACATAAATAAATATTCAACATGGCTTAAAGATTTATTAACAGGTATTTGTATGATTGTTGCCTAACTAATTGATAGATCAAATTAATGCAGTATTCTGTATATTTATGTTATCGTCCGAAATGTTACATTTCTCAGCATCAATGGAGAAACAACTATCACGCAGTACTATGTCAAAGTTTCATTTATTCTAATCTTTAATATTAGCTAATTTTCTACCATGGGTCAGATTAATCTTTTTGGTTCTTTATTTCAAACAAAAGAGCTCTTATAATTTAATCAATCTGTTGGTCAATCTCTTGAATATAATTTAACGAGCCAAGTTATGCCTTAAGGACTGCTAACATATCCCCTTCTGCATTGTACTTTTATTACCGAATTAGCAGCGAAGTAAAAGCCTATGAGAATATGTAATATTCCTAGGATCCAATGAATGCTTTAAAGTTCCAGAAGAAATTTAGGCTTCATGTTAGGCCCAGCACAAGCTAAGATGTTGCTATTTAATTACCAAATAGCCAATTATGAAAAAGATCAAAGAGGAGAACTTAGAAATGCTTTTGATTCCTATTTGCTTATTAAATATGCTGCGTTCGCCACATACATGGAATGACTTGACTATCTATAATTACACTCTAATCCCATTTGCTTTTATGCAGAGATATTTCGTCATAACAAGGTCTCCCTTATTGGGAGGGCTAAAAGCTATGAGAGAGTCTGAAGTGCTTTACACCGTTGAAGCCATTATTTCATACCCCGAAAATGAAAGCTCGTGGAGATATCTTCGAGGACTTTTCAAAGATGAATCCTTGTTATATGTAAATGATGCCCAAGTATCTTCAGTATGTTTAAAGGTTTTGAAAACGAAGAGCAACTATTTGTTTGCTCTAAGTACTCTGCTGGATCTTATCTGCCTCGGTTATCAACCAAATGAAGATTTCAGAGATGCCATTGAGGCTTTAAGGACTTCAGATTTTGATAAACAAGATTCAGATATAGCAATAACTATTTGTTCTATTTTAGAACAAGTTGATCCAATTAGAGTCAACTATTGGGTCTGGCGCAAGAGTAGACTTCCTCAGGCAGCTTAATATTAAAGGACAAATTTATGTCATCTGTGTAATTTACTGTCTATTGGAATTTGATGACATGAAACCCCTAAACTTTGTTGAGTGATAAAAGGGTGGTTGTTTTTGTTCTGATATGTTTTCCGGATGTATTTCTATATTTAACAGCATAGTTGATTTAGCCTTGCCTTTGTGTTAACAAACCAATGTACTCCAAAAAACCGATGTTTTATTTCTCTTTATTTGTCTGGTTTTGTGGCATAACATTCTTGATGATTTTGTGGTAAACATCTTGTTCAGAATTCTTAGAATGGACCTTTTTTATTACAAAAGCATTACAAAGCGGGTAAATGCAGTATACTAAGCCACAAAATTTGAGAGAAATTAATTAGCTTCAACTTTCAATTTCACTAAAAGCTGTTACAGACTTTTAACCTGATATATCCTTTAGTATTGGTATGGTAAAACTCAGTAAAGGCAATAGAAGGGAAATTAAACATGGAGAACAAAAATCATTTGAAGACATGTAATTCTTACAAGTCTTCAAAATATATACAACACACGATACTAATACACAGGTATGTGCGAGAAATTTCTCTATAATATGGTCACATCCAAATTCTCAGCTATGTATGTGTATAAAACCTGAAATTCAATAATCAACTTGATTCGAGCTTATTGTTCAATCAAGACTTATTGGACCTAGAAGATGAAGTTGATTCGAGCTTATTGTTCAATCAAGACTTATTGGACCTAGAAGATGAAGTCAAAGTCTCCTTGAACGCTGATGGGCAGAACTTACTTACACTGCATTCTCCACAGCGAGGCCGTAAAGTGGTACAAATCGTCCTTCCAAATCCTACCTGTTCAAATTCATATTCAAGCCACAGCCACAGGATGCTTTACATATATACAAAGAATGTTGTAAAACAGATGGTATCATAAGAGACCAAATAATGTTTTTCACAATGCAGCAATAACACCACATCCAAAATATAACCACATCCAAAATAAAATAGGTGCATTTGTTGGTATATTGTTAAAGGAAGTGAGTGAGTTATGCATACCAAGAGAGGATTTATTGCAACCCATTCTTCCCTCGGAAGCCACTGTTGCAGCGCCTTTCTTGTTTCTTCTGGTATTGAAGTTCTCTGGCATGAAGTGGCCAAGAAAATTTAATAACTTCCATCCAATTTAAGACATTAAATAAGCCTTGATATAGTAATTTGCATATTTTTTTCCTCTAGCCAGCAAAAACAATGAAGCTTATCGCAACTATTACGTGACACACTGATACTACCAAATATTAAACAAACCTGTTTTGTGCCTGATCTCGAAACCCATCCAAGACGATTGCAGATGCGGTGGACATGAGTGTCTACACATATTCCTTGGACATTGTTCCATGCAATAATCATAACCTACAAAAGCTAATACTATTAACAAAATGAACTTAAAATTAATGAAACAAAAACTGTTTGAATTATGAAAAAATGCGCACATACCAAATGAGCAATCTTAGGACCTACGCCTGGAAGTGAGAGTAGTTCCTCAATTGTATTAGGTATGTCCCCATCATATTTTGTTAGACAAATATGAGCCATTTTCTTCAAGTTACTGGCTTTTCTTATATAAAATCCAACCTGTGAAAAGAATACTCAAAAGTATAATCATAGACATTCAATTAATAATAGAACACAAAAATGACATAAAATAAAAGAAACCGACATCTTATAGAAATACTGGAAGCATCAAAAGTGGCATCCTTAATTTTCTACCAAGTCCAAACTACTTGAAACGTACAAGAAACACGGTTTCCAAACGCAAACGACGAACATACAGGGTAAATCAACTTTTTGATAGTTTCTTCATCAGCGTTGTTGAGTGCATCAGCAGTAAGCAGACCATTTTGACGAAGACGTTGAGTTGCTCCTATTCTTGAAAAAAAAACACTCTTAGAGATGACTACACTTATATATGAGCAACTTTCAAACACTAATCACATAAAAAGAAAAATGATAAACACAATACAGGGTCAAAGCGCAAGGGCTGTTCAAATTTTATAGATTAACACTTTATTGTTTTCAAAGCTCAGCCTTCTACATCATGCTATATACGAAGTATCGAGTTTTTCTTGCACTTTCTTTCCTCTACATATACAACAATTACCAAAACATTTTTCTACTAGATGAAAATTGACTACATGGATCAAACTACTTCATTCAGTCATGTCGCGAACCATAAATATGATTGAAAAATAACATTGCAATCTTAGAATGAAGCTTCTCAAACTACGAAAAAAGAAAACACATCTCATGACAGGTATTTCATGACCTTAAAACTTGAGAAGGTAATGTATTTACCACGAGTAATATGCTCTTTAGTTTGGCTTGACAAAAGAGTAGATGCCAGCACAACAAACCTTCTTTCCTAATTACGCGCATAAAAATTTAGTTTATGCTGACAGTAAATTTATCCCCATCAAGATACATTTTTCAATAATCACATTCAGTTGATAGCTGTGCAGGGACATCAGACATTAACAACATAAACCAAAAGATTAGTGCTTAATTTCATTCACCGAGTGCAAAATCAACATAAATATGACATAGATTTAGACCTTAGGAGGATGAATATCGTCATCTTCCCGATCTCCAGAAGTGTCTATGGATTGACTCATTTTACGAATCCCTTCAAGCACATATTCCCAATTGGCAGGACATTCATCTACAAAAATGAACAACTTACGTAGAATAGAATCAATCCAAAACTGCACATTGCATGCACTAAACACTTACTAAATTGACCCAATTCACTTGTTTCTGTGTATGCAGATCCTTCAGGCTGGACAAACTTCTGTGTCGTGTTTTTGGGTGTCTTGTTCATAGCATGGATGCGAATTTGGGACACTGAAGGGTTTGAAATATGAAAAACTTTATGGAAAATGAAGCATAGAAGAGAATTGAAGATAATAATGGTGTGTGAAGTTAATACCTCGGTGTGAATTGGTTTTGGAGGAGAAACAGAGTGTCCTTGTAATGGAGGAGACATGGATTCGCACCAAATATACAAGCACCGACATTTTAGGACATTGGCGGGAGGACCAACAATAAACCGATATGACCCAAATTGTTACTTTGTTTTTCTTCCTTCAATTTTTATCAATATAAGTACCTAATTTCTCCAACTCAATATCTTCAGTAAAATAAACTAAAATAAAATAGTTAAATTGGTCACACAAATAATTTTAGATTAGGTTTAAATATTATAAAACGAATAGAGCGGAAAGAAGAAAAACAGAATGATAAGAGGGTTCTACAGCTACATCCAGGGTTTCCACTATTGGACAAACACAAAACTAAGAAGAAAGATAAACTTTTTGAATAATTGTCTGTTCATTCCAAACGGAAAATATTAGTTAAATACAAACAACAACTTAATAGATCAATATTTAATGGATCCAGCCTAAATAAAAAGAACATAATAATTAATAAAACTAATACTATATTGGAACACGATTTTTCATTTAAAAAGACTTTTTGGGTAATTCTTTTGCGCTTGCTATCATTACTATCGGGTCCAAAAATATCTTTGTCTTTGAGGTTGGGTTTCAGAAATATTTTGGAAATTTTGTATAACACCCTATATATCTAAGAAGTACCCTTGTAATTCCCAAAAAATCTATCAGTTTTCAGATATACATCTCCAGACATACTTTTTTTTGGATGTAAGTTTATTTCGGAGATACATATCCGTAAATGTATCAAGAATGTATTTCTGAAAAATTATGTAGACACTACCACATCTTATTTTTCAATGATTCTCTTATCAAGACTACAAAATATAAAACATTATAACATTTTCTCAGATTCGACTATAACAACGATATGAATATAACAATATATATATATATATATATATATATATATATATATATATATATATATATATATATATATATATATATATATATATATATATATATATATATATATATATATATATATATATATATATATAAAGTCAAGACTACAAAATGTATCAAGAATATCAAGAGTTACACTAAAGTTGATAAGCAAAATACAATCTAAAGTATATCAAGTGTACAAATGTCAAGACTACCGCGTATTTTAGACTATGAGTCCGCCTCTCCCTCATCTCCCCACGCTCCTACGCTATCTCCTGTACTGCAGAGCCTCTGCCATCATGGCATCTATCACACCTCTCACCTCAAAGCCATCAGGAAAGAGTCCTCCATCAAAACATGCATGTCCAATCTCCACGATACAACGAAACTTAGGCAATTTATTATGAGCATGATCAACCCTAGCTTGCTCCTCCTCTAGAATCTCCTGATAAGCTAGCCTAAGTGGGTTTTTTGGAGTATCATGTATCAAATATGGATGTGACACCTGGAAGACCTATCAGATGTAATCGTCTACGTAGATCCAGTCGTTCGGTGCTACGGTACTTCGTGCCTCATCTAGTACCAGATGATTAACATAATCATCAAATATGGTATCCATATCTGTGTGTTTCATCCGGAAAGAGCAGACACAACAGAATGCCTGAGAATATACTGCATGTAGCCGAACTGAGGCATGACGCATTCAGGCAGATGAGGAGCCTCCAGGCACGACCTGTAAGTCAATCATCTCGAGTACAAGACAATGTCATCAAGTGGGATCGTCACATAGTGATCGACGTAAGAATACAAGTGTATATCCTCAAAGACCAAGTGGTCAATATTCAACCTAAACGAATCTATCGCCTAGTTCCCTCTGAGTGGGTTGAATGCAGAAGCACGCGATTTATCCTCAGTATAAGCCAAATCAAGTGACCAACCAGAGATGCGTGGGAAATGCTCTAGGATCCAAGCTTGAAAAAACAAGAATCATTAGTGTTCTAGTCTGGCTCAATGCGTAGGCATGGCCCAATCCACTTCTATATCTAAAATGGCCTAATAGCTTTGGCAAATCAATTGGAACATGTAAAGGGCACCTTTTCCCTTCTGCCCCTCATCCAGGGACACGTGGTCGGTTGTCCCCTAAAACCAACGAGACCACCGCTGCCCTCAATTGCACCTTTGTTTGTGTCAGTAGCTACTTCTTATTTTGCTCGCCACACGCAGAGTAATCATCCAGAGCACCTTTGTCGCCCCTCATCATCAATTCACATCATTCTCATACACAAAAAATCAAGTATCATATTTCTATCGAAAAGTGCATCAAAACCAACGCAAAACACATGATTAAATTCCACAAAATTCATGACAATTCATGATAAATCATATATATTTATGATCCAGAACAATTTTAGAAAATAATAAATTTTGCATTTCAGACCACACTAAGCGGCCCCGCGCGCTATATGACCTTGCGATTATGTAGAAAATTCTGCTACAGATAACTTCTGCCTCCTACGAATTTATCCATCCAAATCTTTTTCAAACACATATATTTCGCCAATTAAATGTATTATAACCTATATCTAACATATAGCATCAAATACAAACATCAAAACATGATTTCCAACATCAATTTCATGATTCTACATTCAAACTCTAACATGTCAAAATCTAGAAATTGAAGAACACATCCCTAATTTCATGTTATTACCCATCGCATACTATTACATATACCCATAAATAAATTAATACCCACCATTACCTTGGATGTATTTACTCTAGGGTTCTATGCTCTTCTCTTCTTCATTTCTCTCATTTCTCCCTTTTCTCATCTTTCTTCTTTCTTCTCTTCTCTTGTTTTCTCCACTTTCTCTTTCTAATTCTATATTTTCCTTATTTTGTTCTACTCTTAATAACTTTAAATGTGCTTAACTCTACTCACTCACTCTAATGTAATATAAGACCCAAATGTGTATTATGTTATTCTCACACTCAATAATCCAATAACATATAATACACACATATTCCAATTAAATTAATTATTCACATAACCACTCAATTTAATTGACCAATCACATATTCACCAAAATCAAATAATTAAATAAGTATCAAACCAAATAATAATTAGCATGGAAATTAAATAGTAAAATAATTGATAAAGAAAATCGGGGTGTTATAACTCTCCCCCACTTAAAATATTTTCGTCCTCGAAAATTGCCTCAAACAAACAACTCAAGATAAGACTCCCTCATCTGACTCTCGAGTTCCCATGTCATGTTTCCACCCTCCAGTCCTCCCCAAGATACCTTCACCAAGGAAATCTCTTTATTACGAAGTTGTTTCAACTCCTGATCCTCTATCTGCATAAGTGATGTCTCCACAGTCAGGTTATCTCTTATTTGTACATCATCTAATTGGACCACATGAGATGGATCCGCAATATATCTCCTCAACAGAGACACATGAAACACATCATGGAGATTAACAAGCAACAGTGGCAAAGCAATCTGATAAGCCACTTCACCACTCTCTCTAGAATCTAATAAGGACCAATAAAACGCGACTTCAAAGCTCGACCAACACCCATTACTGGAGTAACTTGAAGGAACACATGATCTCCCTTCTTAAACTGAAGTGCTTTCCTCCTCTTATCATGATAACTCTTCTGATGACTCTGAGAAGCCTTAATCTTCTTCTGAATCATCTTAATCTTATCGGTAGTATGTTGGACTATCTCAGGTCCAACCATAACACTCTCTCCAGATTCATACCAACACAAATGCGTCTTACACCTTCTACCATACAATGTCTCAAATGGTGTCATCCTGATAATTGAATGAAAACTATTGTAATAAGTAAACTAAATAAAATACAATTAACTATCCCAAGTACCTTCTTGTTCCAATACAAAAGCTCTCAAAAGATCCTCAAGTGACTGAATCGTCCTCTCAGTCTGACTATCTGTTTGCGGATGATAATCAGAACTCAAATGTAACTTTGTACCCAAAGCATTTTACAAACTTTCCCAAAATCTCGTATCCATATCCGACACAATGCTAGATGGAATACCATGAAAACTGGAAATCCGCTCAATGCACAACTTTGGAAGCTTCTCCATTGGATGATCCATTCTCATCGGAATAAAGTGAGCTGTTTTAGTCAATCTATCCACAATAACCCAAATAACTTCAAAACTACTCGACGTTCTAGGCAAACCATAAACAAAATCCATAAAAATACTATCTCATTTCCATTCAGGAATAGATAACGGTTGCATCAAACTAGACAATTTCTGATGTTCAATCTTCGACTTCTGACAAATCAAACAAGAATACACAAATTCTGCAATCTCTTTCTTCATACCTGGCCACCAAAATAATTTCCTCAAATCTTGATACATCTTAGTAGCTTCAGGATGAATACTCAATCCACTATGATTCCCTTCCTCAAGAATCCTCTTCTTCAAATCGGCTATATCCTAAATACAAACTCTATCATGGCATCTCATGATACCATTTTCATGAATCCAAAAATTGCCACCTCGACCTTGATTGATCAACATCAACCTATCCACCAAAATCAAATCAAATTTCTGACCTTCTCGAATCTCGTCAAGAATGCCACTAGTAAGCTTCAACATACCAAGCTTAACACCAGAAGAAGTCTCTTCATAAATCAAACTCATATCTCCTAATTGTTCAAGTAATTTCAACTCTTGCACCATCAACATCGACATATGCAAAGACTTCCTATTTAATGCATCGACCATAACATTCGCTCTACCAGGATGGTAATTCAAACCAAAATCATAATCCTTCAATAATTCCAACCATATTCTTTGCCTCATATTCAACTCTTTCTGACCAAACAGATATTTAAAACTCTTGTGATCACTAAACAAATCAAATCTCGACCCAAACAAATAATGTCTCCAAAGTTTCAATACAAACACAATAACAACTAACTCTAAATCATGAGTCAGATAATTACTTTCATGCACATTAAGTTACCTTAAAGCATAAGCTACAACTTGTTGATTCTGCATCAACACGCCACCCAAACCCATCAATGAAGCATCACAATACACAACAAATGATTTTGTCAGATCAGGCAAAATCAAAATAGAAGCGGTTGTCAACCTTCTCTTAAGCTCTTGAAAACCAACTTCACACTGTGTAGTCCAAATAAAAGCTTGACCCTTCCTATTCAATTGCGTTAACGACAAAGCTAACTTGGAAAATCTTTCAATAAACTTCCGATAATAATATTCTAAACCAAGAAAACTTCTAATCTCATAAACAAATTTTAGAGCTTCCCATTGAGACACAACCTCAATCTTCAAAGATCAACAGAAATACCACCTTTCGATATCATATGACCAAGGAAACTCAGTTCATTCAACCAAAACTCACACTTAGAAAGTTTAGCATACAACTGCTTTTCTTTCAACACAGATAGCACAATCCTCGGTTGCTTAGCATGATCCTCTTCACTCTTTGAATATATCAAAATATCATCAATGAAAACAACAAAAAACATATCTAAATACAGATGAAAAATACTTTTCATGTATTTCATAAATACACCAGGTGCATTGGTCACACCAAATGACATCACATAATACTCATAATGACCATACCTTGTTCTAAAAGCAGTCTTCTGAATATCTTCAGCCTTCACACGAATATGATGATACCCAGACCTCAAATCCATCTTACTGAACACACTTGCACCAACCAAATGATCCATCAAATCATCAATCCTCAGAAGTGGATACTTATTCTTGATAGTCACCTTGTTCAGTTGTCTATAATCCACACATAACTTCATAGTACCTTCTTTCTTCTTAACCAACAAAATAGGTGCACCCCACAGTGACACACTAGGACGAATGAATCTCTTCTCAAGAAAATCCTCAAGTTGACTCTTCAACTCTTTCAATTCAGATGCTGACATTCAATATGGAGTCATCAATACCAAACTAGTTCCTGGAATTAAATCTATCATGAACTCCATCTCGCGCTCTGGCGGCAAATCACTTACATTTTCAGGAAATACCTCAAGAAAATCACGAACTATTTCTAATTCACCAATTGTTTGTTTCCCACCAATTTCAATGTTGCTTTCAAAGCCAACAACACATCACCATCCTGCACAGACTCATTCACTTGCTTGGCAGACATAAACAAATCTCTCTCAAAACTAGAATCAAGAAAGATAACCTTCTTGTCAAAACAGTTGATATAAACATGATTTAATTCCAACCAGTTCATCCCAAGAATAGCATCAAGTTGATCAAACGGAAGACACACTAAATCAACTCCAAAGTCTTTACCAAAAATACTTAACGGACAATTCAAACACACATATGAAGTAGTCACTGAACCCATCACAGGAGTGTTAATAACCATACTTCCATTCATATCAGATAACTTAAGATTAAATCTCTTAACACAATCCAAATAAATGAAAGAATGTGTCGCACTAGTATTAATAATAACAATAAAAGGTGTACCATTAATAAAGCACATACCTCAGATTAGTATATCCTCAACAGCCTCAGAACTAGATATAGAAAACACTTTCCCTCTAGCTCGGTCATTCTCTGGCTTGTCACACTTAGAACTAATGTGACCTTGCTCACTACAGTTGTAGCAAGTCACACTCTAAATTCCTCTGCAATCATGAGACTTATGACCTAGCTTTCCACACTTGAAACACTTCACATTAGAACTTGTACACTCAGAAGCATGATGTCCTTAAGCACCACACTTGTAGAACCTAACCAGAGTAGAAGCTCCTCCCCCACTCGGCTTCTTGTCATCACCAACTTTCTATTTCCCTTTACCAGCAGGAGTCACATACGACTTCCCTCTAAATTGCCCATTTCCCTTATTATCATGCAAATCCTTATAGTAAGCAGCACTATCTCGATTATCTTCATCATAGATCCTACTCTTGTTAACCAACTCAGAAAATCGAGTAATCTGTTGATAACCCATAGCCTTCTTGATCTCGAGCCTCAAACCATTCACAAACTTAAGACACTTAAATCTCTTAGCATCAACGTGTTGTAATGAGAACAAAACTTAATCAACTCCTCAAACTTTGCAGCGTACTTAACCAGGGTTCCATTACTCTGCTTCAATTCAAGAAATTGAATCTCCCTTTTCCCACACACATCCTCTGGAAAATACTTCTCCAAAAATGCATCTATGAAAAGTGCTCAAAAAACCTCAATCCCATCTTTATCAAATCTCTGAACAATGTTGTTCCACCAATCCTCAGCTTCTTTCTCATGCATATGGGTGCCAAACTGCACCTTCTACGCATCCGAACAATTCATGACCCGAAAGATCTTATCAATCTCTTTCAGCCAAACTTGTGGTTTGTCATGTTCATGAGTCCTTCAAAGATTGGTGATTGATCCTCTGGAACTTCCCCAAAGCACGAAATTCATCATCTTCATTCCTGTTACCAGCATTGACGTGTGGTTGTTTCCCAATCGCATCGGCCAACATTGCCAACACCTCAACAATATCATCGTAATTCCTTCTTGCAACTATCATCCTAGGATTCCAAACAACCAACAATACTCATCAGACAAACAATATTGATTGTGTATATGACACATATCGAATACAAAAAGGAAATGAACACATTAATAACCTGGCCAACAGACCGACCATGCTCTAATACCACTAATATAACACCCCATAAACCCCGCACAAATAATATGGCATAATCATAGTAAATTAGCATGCATATCAGACGAGGGTGTCACATTTACTTCACGACAATTAACACAAATACACTGGTCTTATTCATAACATGCATTTAGAATCATGTTCCATACAATAACGCATATGCATCTCGCAGCGAAATTATTCTCATATCAAAATAATAATGCTAATGATTAAAACCCCATACTGGCAATCATAATAAAAGTCTTAGTCACTAAAGGCCATCATCACATACATCTCAATCTAACACAAATATCCATAAAGTATAGCAATATATCTCAAATAAACATGAATGTAATAATAATAACATGAATCTAAATGTTCCCCGTGTTACATAGACCATAGCATGACTCACTACCTAGTAAAAAGGATAAATAAAGGACTAAATCCTCCAACTAAATCTTGCTAGAAGCACCACCGTTATCCTTGGTACCTGAGTTATGTCATATAAAACATCATTTCAACAGAAGAGTGAGAATTCATATCATTATAGAAATATATAATAATAAGTAATACATAACAAACATACACTAATTGAATTCATCACACTTCACATAATCATGTATTTAATATACTTCAACATAATTCACATGATTTCATATACAACATTGCTCAATAATTCAAGATTCAAAGATAATCAATCATAAATACTATAATGTAACATTCACACCAATATCACATATTGAAAACTAATTCAACATTCACATAGACACATGTGACTCCAATACAACTAAATGCAATATGCATGTGCTACCAATTTTTATCTTTATTGGTCCTATCGGGTCCATCTCTCAGACAGATAACCACCAAAAAGCTCGTCCTCTAAGCTTCAAACGAGTCCTCTAGATTTGGGACAAGTCAATAATTCCCACAGAATTACCAAACATTGCCTCTTGAAAACTCATGATGCATGTGCAATCTCAATATATATATATATATATATATATATATATATATATATATATATATATGCAATTAATACCATCTCCATATCTTAATCATACAAGCATATTTTACATAATTCAACATATTTGAATTATCTTCACCAAATTGCACAATATACATATTTCATAACATCAATCACACACAATGCATTCTCATAGAATTAATCACATCAGCACATTATTATAACATGTAGCAAAAAAATTCTAATCATGTTATTCACATTTATCATCAATTCACATCATTCTCATACATAAAACAAGTATCATATTTCCATCGAAAAGTGCATCAAAACCAATAAAAAAAATTAAATTCCACAAAATTCATGAAAACTTATGATAAATCATATACATCTATGATCCAGAACAGTTTCAAAAAATAATACATTTTGTATTCCAAACCGAGCTAAGCGGCCCCATGCGCGCTAAGCTGCCTCGCAATAATGCAGAAAAATTCTGCTACGGACAACTTCTGCCTCCTACGAATTTGTTCATTCAAATTTCATTCAAACACATATATTTCATAAATTAAACGTGTTATAATATATATCTAACATATATCATCAAATAAAAACATCAAAACATGATTTTCAACATCAATTTCATGATTCCTCATTCAAAACCTAACATGCTAAAATCTAGAAATTGAAGAACAAATCCCTAATTTTATGTTACTACCCATCACATATTATTACATATACCCATAAATAAATGAATACCCACCCTTACCTTGATGTAGTTACTCTAGGATTCTATCATCTTCTCTTATCCTTTTCTCCTTTTTCTCCTCTTTCTTCTTTCTTCTCTTCTCTTATTTTCTCCACTTTCTCTTTCTAATTCTATATTTTCCTTATTTTGCTCAACTCTTACTAACTCTAAATAGGCTTAACTCCACTCACCCACTCTAATGTAATATAAGGCCCAAATATGTATTTTGCTATTCTCACAGTCAATAACCCAATAACATATAATACACACTTATTCCAATTAAATCAACTATTCACATAATAACCTAATTTAATTAACCAATCACATATCACTAAAATCAAATGATTAAATATTTATCAAACCAAATTATAATTAACATGGCAATTAAATAGTAAAATAATTAATAAAGAAAATCGGGGTGTTACACTTGACATGACCGATTCCTGACAATTATCTATTTTTTAGGAACCTAATATCTAGGCCCAAAAATAGGAACCATTGACCAAGCGCCAGGGGCATGATATAAACCCTCACACTTATGAGGGCCAAGTCTCCAATATTCATTCTGAAAACCCTAATGCCTTTCTTGTATCTCTTTGTGCTCCAACTTACTTTAACATCAGAGTGCCTTGCAGGTACACCTCCTTCTCCTCCATTCCAGCATTGAAGTTGAAGTCTCTGGCCCACTTCAGGTTTTGATCAATCGTTAATATCAGTAGCACCGACTGTGGGGATTCTGCTCTCCCCGTCTTTCTTTTCTCAGAAACCAAAGATCAAAGCGCTAATTTAAGATTCCGATCATAGCTAGTCATGATGACGACAATTCTCACAAACCCACCATCTCCCTTGTCTGCAAGACAAATGACTATGGCGGGATGCAATTTCTTGAAGATGGCATCCCATTGAGGGACGGTCATACCGCTTCCCTATCCTTTAACGAGGCTGAAGACGTCGATGTCGAAGCTCACAAGATAAAAAAAGGCTCAAGAAGGAGCATCAGAGAACACGCAAGAAATCTCTACTCTTCCCACGATGACCCTACTATGGCTTCCCTGCTCGTAGCTCTCAACTAGACCAACTCCCTAACCGCCAATAAAATGAGAGGATTGTGGCGTTAGAAAATTCTCACCGATCAAAGTCTCCTTCCCAGAGGCACCAACGATGAAGATCATACAACATGTCTCCTCGATGACATAATCACTATCGGGAGCAAGAAAGAGCTTGTCTCTTAGCCATCAAGAAACGTGAGCACACCACTCCTCGGAGAGACCAACTCTCCCCAATGGCCAAGAAACATAAGGGCAGATCGAGAAGCCCATATCCTTGATGAGACAATTGTCCCCGACGAGAGAAGTACAACTATTATCCATCACCATCACTGGGATGGAGCAACGAGGAAGACCCCCGTGGTCCATTGTTTCAGGCTATCATGGATGCTCCCCTCCCCTTCGGACTAGAAAAGCCACCAAATCTGGGAACGTATAACGGGACAACTGATCTTGACAAGGACATCAAGAACATTGATGCCTTGTTCAAACAGGCGGCATCAGGGGCACCTTCAAGTGCAGATTGTTTCCAAAAACTCTAAGAAAATGGCCAACCTCTTGGTACAAAAGCCTCCTCAACGAATCCATTACCTCATATAAGCTGTTGGGAAAGATATTCTCAAAGCACTTCACTGCCTCTCGTCGTCATTCGAAGATAGAGTCCCTGCTAGAAGTGATCATACAAGGAAAAGTTGAATCTCTCCGAGCACACATCGAGGGGTTCAACAAAGAAGCCATTCAGGTCTCCACGACTGATAATATGAAAAAGTACTTGCTCAAGCGAGGGTTACGCCCCCGTAGCGATTTTGCCAAAGTAGTTCGCATAGAAACACCAACCATACTAGACACACTCCTCCTCAAAGCCCAGACGTATATCCAGTACAAGGAGAAAGTGAATGCCAATAATGCTCGACATTGTGGTACAAATGACCTCGCCAACCTTTCCAACGAGCACAACGCATAAAGAACCATTTCCATAAACACGACAGCCTAGCAGGCACACAAACCATTTTTGCAAACACGACAGCCGAGCAGGCATACTATAATACAGTGGGAGAACTGACTTGGTGTTTTGCGTTTTATTGCAAATGTTGCGAATAGAAAGAGTTGCCACCGACTTTTCTTTTATCCAACAAAGGAAAGGGTGAAAAGAACAAGAAAGACCTTTTGAGAATTTTCTTGAGTTTGGGGGGTAGGTTATGAAAAGGGAAGGTGTTAGCACCCTTTTCATCCGGAGTTATCTACGGGATCTTAATTTCTAACTTACTTTGAAGTGATTTGTGTTTTGTGTATGTTTGAAAATGTTTGAAGATGTTTTGAAAATGGTAATTTTTCAATGATTCTCGTATCTTTGAGAATGTATACAAAATGTTTGTTTTTGGAAATATTTTGAAAATGCCTTAGTGCGCCATTTTGCAATGATTCTCGTATCATTGAGAATGTATACAAAATGTTAGTTTTGAAAATATTTATTTGAAAAGAGAGTGTTTGAAAAGATGTTTTGAAGATGCCAATGTAAGACAATTTTGTAATGATTCTCGTATCGTTGAGAACACATACAAAATATTTGTTTGTGAAAATATTTCAGAAAAGTGTTGTCTTGTGGAAAGATATTTTGGAGATGCCAATGTAAGACAATTTTATAATGATTCTCGTATTGTTGAGAATGTATACAAAATGTTTGTTTTGAAAAGTGTGAGGTGTAAATATTGTTTTAGTTTGTGAGAAAGCAATCATGAGCAATCTACCTACTCAAAAAGTCTTCATTCTTTTCCTCCTCCTTTAGATAGTGCTACTTTACTATTGGTTAGTAAGGATCCATATCATTGGATGTGAGGGACAAGCGTGGGTCGTCGTACAGTCATATAAGGCAACTTGTAAGATGTTTTATCAATTGTCATAAGGGACTAAGATCATTTACCGAAGGCAACATCGAAGGGTCATCGAGGGACTACGATCTTTTAATTGAGGTTCTTTGCTAAAACATCCCACGTTCGAGGGACATGACTGTTTATATCTGAGGCAACAAGTGTGGGTAACCCTAGAGGTGCATGTGTGCAAATGTGTTTTGTTTTCATGTATTTTATCTTGAATTAGGGTTTTGCTATGGTTGGTTTTAATCTTGTCATACAAATGCTAATTACTAACAATAATAAGGAAAACGGTAAATTGCGTAATTTAAATGTCCTACGCTATTACAACGCTTTGGGAATGAGGGGTACAAGTTTGTGAATGAGGGGAAGAAAGCAATAAAACCCTAATTATCTATTACAATCCATTGGATATGAATAATAATAAAATGTACAAAATGTAAAGATGAAGAAGAAAAAGAAATTGTTTGTGCGGTTTTTGATGGAAAAGGTTTTATAATTAACCTAATCAAACTAATTAATTTTAATTACAAGAGAAATTAATCAATTATTTTAAACAAAATCTAAAATCTAAGTTAGTTGAAATCAAGAAGAAAATAAACCTAAGTTTAACAATTTGTTTATAAATTAATTTGAATATTAATGTCAATTTGGAAAAATATTTTAAAGTGTGGAAAATAAATAAAATCTAGTTCTAAATATTAACAAAAATAAAATAGATGTTTAAATTAAAATATTTTAAATTTAATTATTTAAGAAAACATATTTTGTATCTTGATTAAATAAAAATAAATAAATGGAAAAAAATAAAGAAAAAATAAAGAATATATAACAAAAATGGGCTTGGGTGTTGAAAAGCAAAATGGAGGTGAAAAGTAGCAAAAAAGGCCCAAGTCAGTTTTTGTTAGAAACAGAAAAAAAAATAAGAATGGGCCTGGTGGTTTTAGTAAAAAAGGGGTGCAAACAGTCTGGATCCCTTAAGCCAAACTACTTGATCCACATAATCTGGTGTAGTAACCCATGAAGGTCTACCGTAGGCAGCATCTGTGTGGAACATTGATGTTGGATGATGATGATCGAAGGGCTATAGGTTGAGGGTGCACTATAAAGTTGATGGAAAAATGTGCGTGGGATTGCTTGAGGTCTCATTACCACTTAAACACAATTAACTCAAAAAATCATCATTATAACAATAGATTAGTCACGTAATCCAAACAGAATCTAAACTTAAACCAATCAGAAGCCACATTATCTTTAATAATAATCCTATGTTATTAAACCTAATTATGTTAAAAATTAAAATAAAATTAATTTACCAGAAAAACAAATATCAAGTAACACTGATTGTTGTGTTTACTGGCACTATCTTCTTCTTTTCTCAAATACTTTTTCCTCTTTCTTGGCCACTCCGCCGCTTATCTTCTCTCGCCTTCTCCATGGATTTTCGCATGCGATTCTCTGGATATCGAATGATAATTTCCTCCTCATCTCTTCCCCTATGACCTTCTGAGATTTTGGTGAGATCCTGAAAGGGCGTAAAAACCCTAGCTAGTGAAAACGCGATGTGTGCGATGTGATGAAGAGAAAGGAGAAAGGAAAGGAGAAATAAAGAGAGATCGTGATAGCCTGGAATTTTGCAGTGCTCAAATTTCCGGTGATGTATTTCCTTTTTATGTTATAAAATCTCTTCCTCTTCTTCTTTCTGTTCGTGATTCAATGTTTATTCTTATTCTTCGCGAATTTCTGAAGGGTTTTAATAGTTAAGAAAATGATGATTAGGGTTAGGGTTTTGGTGTTGCTATATATTTTGTGTGAACTGTTTCTTTTGCTTCCTTTGTGAAAGATTTGAAGGGTTTGATGATATTGAGGAAGGTGATGAATCCTTTAGGGTTTTTGTTGTTGCATATGTGTTTCTATATATTTTTTGTATGAACTGTATGTTGGGCTTGCCCCTTCGGTAAACAGTTTTCAAGGGTTTTCAATCCCATCCCTTTTGGTTCTGCAACCGTGCTTTTGTATATTTTTATGTGTACTAGAGCCTTGTAATAGTTAGGTTTATTTTCTTGCACTTTTAAATTCCTGCAAATATTTAACTGTCTTAGATGTATGCTAATAAGATTGTATGGCAAGAATATCTGGAAATTTAAACGGTAGATCACCTAATGTGCAAAGATTAAATAACTGAAATAATTCATATGCACATATTCACTCATAGGGTTTACCTCACTTAGGTTTCCTTCGGTAAACATTCATTAAGAATAGGAGATTTTAGTGGTTGCCCTCCAGTCTAAAAGGTCAAAATGTCCCATTCGAATGTTGCCTCGAAAAGATCTTAAGACTCTAGGGTTACTACTAAAGTTTTCTAACTGTTGCTTTAGTGATTGTACTTGTCCCTTTCGAATGTCCTTTAGAAACTCCAACGACGATGCTACCTATTATTTAATAGTAGGATAATGTTGTCTAAAGGAAACGAGAACAAACAATCTTTTTTCGAGTAGGTAGAATCTTAAGTACTTGTTGAACAAAACTTTTCACACAAACACCTTTCAAAACAAATTTTCAAAAACAACTTCGTCACACCCTTGAGGACTGATACAAGGGTTATCACGAAGTAAAACTTTCTCTCAAAACAATCACACACAAGCAATTTGAAAAAATGAGCAAGTACCTAAGAGCCCGTGGAAAACCACGGATAGAAAGGGTACTAACACCTTCCCTTTCTATAATCTACCACCCATACTCAGAATATCTCGAAAAAAGGTTTTTCTGTTCTTTTTTCCTTTTCAATGATTGGATAAAATAAAAGTCGGTGGCAACTCTTGCTTACCGCGACATTTTGCGAATGAAAAACACAAAATGCAAACCAGTAAAAACAGTCGGTTCTGCCACTATATCACACCGCCCTTTCGGGTTTTCAACCCACCAGGATACCCATTTTTGCCCAAGTCTCCCTTTCGGGTTTTCATCTTTCCAGGTGTATAATCGTTTGTATATATACCTAATTTTTGCCCAAACCTTTTGGTTTGCTGGGATGCCTTTATTTTTCCTAGATGTATCAACCTAGCGGGTCTCTTATGCATAGTATTTTTTAATTATGTCCGTGTTTACAGGATGTGGAAAGTCTTCATCATCCATGGTAGTCAGCATCATGGCACCGTCAGAGAAAACTCTCTTGACAACAAATGGCCCTTCATAGGTGGGAGTTATGATACAGTGGGAGAACTGACTTGAGGGTTTTGCGTTTTATCGCAAATGTTGCGGTTAGCAAGAGTTGCCACCGACTTTTATTTTATCCAAAAGTAAAGGTGAAAAAATCACATGAAAGACCTTTTGAGATTATTTCTTGAGTTCGGGGGGTAGATTATGAAAAGGGAAGGTATTAGCATCCTTTTCATCCATGGTTTTCCATGGGCTCTTAGTTACTTTCTTAGATCACTTGCTTTTGTTTGTTTGAAATTGTGCTTTGTGTGGTTTTGAAAGTATTTTGTAAAAGAGGCCATTCGTTTAGGCAATCTTTGTAATGATTCTCGTTCGTAAGAATGTATACAAAGATGTTTGTCTTTTGAAAATGTTTTCAATAATTGTATGATGTTTTGAAATGTGTGTGTTTGTTTTTGAAAATAACAAGGATTGTTGTTTTGAAATAGAGCAAGTAACTAGAAGTAATCTACCTACTCAAATGTCTTTCTTGTGCATTTTCTATTCCTTTGACATTGTTGTCTTACCATTGGTTTGGTAAGCAACCTTATCTTTGGATGTAAACGGGACGAGCGTGGGTCATCGTATAACCATGATTAGCAATGTTTGTAAAGTATCTTAGCATTTGGAGGGACCAAGATCATTTTGTAAGGCAACTTTTTGAATAGCGTCATCGAGGGACTATGATCTTACATTTGTTTTGTTTTGCCAAGATATTTCACATGCGTAATATGGCCATTTTGTTTTAGGCAACCAAGTGGAGAAACCCTAAGGATTCTTGTGTGCAAGTGTATCATTTTCATGCTTTGATTTTGTCTTGTATTTAGGGTTTTCTATTTTCCTTTGTTTTGATCTTGTCATACAAACCTAATTACTAATCATGACATATAAAGCGATAAATTGCATAATGTAAATATTACTAAGCTATTACAACAATTTTATGAGAGGGGGGAATACAAATTTGAATGGGGATTTGCAAAATGTAACCCTAAATAAATCATTACAACCAAATCGAATTTGTGCGAATTAGAATAAATACAATACAATATTCAAAGATGCAATATAATGTACATGTAAGAAAAGATTTTTATTTTGTTTTTATGTAAAAGAAAATTTAAATCTAAGCCTAAAAATGTAAGGAAAAGAAATTAATTTTAAAAGGGAGGTTTTAACCCTAATTTCTATTTTAAAAGAAAATGAAGTTCATATGTATTATTTCTTAAGTATTTTTTGTATTAAAATAATAAATAATATTGTATGAAAATATAATATTTTATATATGCAAAAAATAAATATTTATAAGTATGAAATGAAAAATAAATTAAACTAAATATATTTTAACTATATTTTACAAATTTATTAAGAAAATATATGATATCTATTAAAATAAAATATATTTTTATGTGAAAAATAAACTAAAATAAAATAAAATGCAATATTATGAAATTTACATTTTTTGGGATTTTTATGTATCAAAGAAAATATTTAATATATTAAAAATGAAAATAAAACAAATAAAATAAAAATAGAAAAAGTTGGCAAGAGGGGATGATGTAGCAAAGCTGGTAGTAATATTAGCAAAAAAAGTCATGGCCCAAGGAACTAAGCCCAAACCTGCAAAAAGTCACAAAAACTGAAAAGTGGCAAAAATATGGAAAACCAAAAGTAGCGCCCAGGTTCGAACCCAGGACATGGGTCTTACCAGCGCGCTACTTTGCCACTGGGGTGGCTATACATCCATTGTCTTAAGGAAAGCAAAAATAATATAACCCAAAACAAGTCCTTGCCCTGTACTTCATCTTCTTCCTCAAGCTTGGCCAGACATCCTGTAACTCTCTCATACTTCCTTGAAAATGAAAACTCATAACATGAAAGTTGTAGTATTTGAACTCACGATTCCAACCATATAAGTTATGTAAGCTTCAATCAAAGATCAAAGAGAATTTTAACAGCTCTAAATTTAAACCTAATATTTTCAGTAACTTCAAGTTCTAAATTCTCTCAACTCAAGTAAAATAAATGCAAGATAAAGATATGTACAGTTTTGTTGCATTGAGGGCTACATTTTTTATTCACAAATCGTGGCCAATGGTTGCCTGTATAAGGAGATAGAAGTTGAGATTTTACCTCCTTCAGTTGAAATCGTGTATGGAACTAGAGTGAGTTTGATGGAGGCCCGATGCTTGCTTGAGCTTCCTTGAACTTCCCTGAATGTATTCCAACCCTTGCCTTGCTCTGAAAGTACCTGAAACTCCTTGGTCAAGTCAAACTGCAAGCTTTGAAAGCAACAATGGCAGATGATGGAAAAGTGGTTACAGAACATGGATGAAGGTCTGGATTGGTTTGATATCAAGTAGGTAAGATGTTTTAATGATCAAGACTTGAAACGCACGAGCCAAATAGAAGATGGGTATGCTTATGCCAAAACTGTAAGTTTGGACAGATTTTTGGTGTTTTTCTTCTTAGGAGTGTTTCAGGCTTTTTTCAATCGTGTGCTAAGTTGTATTTTGTTTGTATATTAGTATGGAATTGGTTTCATGTCAACCCTCTAACAGCTGTGCCAGTTCTAGCCTTTTTTCCACTTTTCTTGCATTTGAAGTGAAGTGAAGGGGCAATGATTGCCATGCTTGTACTTGCTCTCTTAGGGTTGGTATCAACTTGTACAATTTGCTTTAGACCTATGAGACTTGTATTTACAATGGAGACAGGTGCAATGCTCAAGAATTGGAAAGTGGCAAAAGTTATGCTTTTCCAAAATAACAATGGTCACTTTATGCCATTTATGGAATTGCAACTTGGGTAATGGCTCTAGGGCATGGATCAAAGCTTTGTCAACTGAGTAAGCATTAAATTAAGGAGTGAGGAACAAGTTTGGGACCTGTAAATCGTGGATTAGGCAGCATAGGTACTGGTTGCAACGTTGTTCTTCATGAAATGGCTTGGACAAAAAGTGAGAAATTGCCAACTTCATATCTTCGATTCTCCCTACTCAAAAATGATCTTGATGAGTTCTGGGACATTTTGGAAAGCTTGAAATGTGATATATAACTCATATTTGAAATGAATTTTTAGATACCTCTTGGAACTAGGTGAAAAATTTCCATGAAGTTGGGTCCAAAACCTGCCTAAATTAGGGCAAAATTTCACTAAGTTATTTAGTTCATGACCATGTGTTCATAAATTTATATCTTGATATCCAAGCATCTTTAGGGAAACGTGTGTGAAGAAAAGTTGTAGATTTCATGGAGGTCTACAACTTTCATGTTGGGAACTTTCCTTGAATCATTATGCATCATGGTTAAAAAGTGGCCTAAAGTTGAGAAAAAAATAAGAAATTTTCTATACTTAGAAAATTTTCTAAGTTAAGAAAAATTTCAAATTCAAACCCTAATATTCAAACTTGGATTTCTTGATGAAAAAGTTTCACATTTTGACATGTTTTGATGAATTAGGACCCTTGGCACTTGATTTTGACCAAAAAGTCAAAGTTTGACTTTTCAGTATACAATTGACTTTTGATCAGTTGACTGCAAATTTCATCTGTCAATCCAATGAAATTGAAATGTTTTGAGCCATTTAATAAGGTCAAGATGGTGTAATTGAATCCTTGAAATAATGTCTTAACTCAATTGTTCATTTGTTAGGTTAAAAATTAGAAACTGCCTTTCCTCCGTCAAAACCCTAATTTTGACCATTTTGCCCTTTTGGTGATTTGACCAAATTTCTTGAGGAATTGTGATCCAAACTTGACCAAATGATACATATAAGTTTAAAATGTTGATGTTGATAAAAAATTATGATGTTTGACTGTAAATTGGCCATGGTTGACTTTTTTCTAATACAACTGATTTTTTAGGTCAACTGTCCAATTGACTGATAAAAAATGTGGTTCAAGGCTTGAAACTTGTCACGAGTGATCTTAGGGATCCATAATGATGTTTGAAAGTCATATGAAGCATTGATAGTCCAAAAATCCTTGTGCAAACTCAAACCCTAATTTTGGGTCATCAGTGCATGATGAGATGTCTTGAGGTGACCAAACCCTTATCCAGTCTTGAGTCAAAGAGATCTTGTGAGAAAAGTCTTGATAAATGAGAGGGAAAATTTTGGGGTACAACAACTTCCCCTGTTCAATCTTCTTAAACCCGAGGAGTTAGATTGGCGAGTCTTTCCATTCGTGACTTGAAGGTGAAAGATGATTGGACACTAGAGTGCCCATAAATTTGCACTCGAAAATGTGTAGTTAAGGGAATGGGCTTAAAGATGCCATTTGGGGAAGAGATAGAATCTTGTTGGAGATGGGCTTGTAGATGCCATCCAAGAATGTTTGTTGAATTGTAAGTTGTAAGCTGAAATGACGAGCATCAGAATGGTGTCCGTGTCTGGAACGTATCTGAGCTGTATCTGAAAACTGAATTCGAACGAGTATCAAGATGGCATTCGTATCTGGAGCATATCTGAACTGTATATAAATGAGTATCAGAATGGCATCCGTACCTGGAGCGTATCTGAACTGTATCTGAAAGCTGAATCTGAATGAGTATCAGGATGGCATCCGTGTCTGGAGCGTATCTGTACTGTATCTGAAAGCTGAATCTGAATGAGTATCAGGATGGCATCCGTGTCTGGAGCGTATCTGAAAGCTGAATCTGAATGAGTAACAAAATGGCATCCATGTCTGGAGCATATCTGAACTGTATCTGAACTGGAAATCTTGAATGAGTATCAGAATGGCATCCGTGTCTGGAGCGTATCTGAACTGTATCTGATAGCATATTGTTAATGGTAGCTGTTAATCTTATCCTGAAAAGGGTAAAATGTTAGCTGGAACACAAAATTATGTTGCATGAAGTGTATGATGCAATATATGTGTTTTAACAATGTTTATGATATATGGATGTAATGTATGTGCATGTAAGCTGATTTGATGTATTGCTATTTGATTATGGAAAATAAATCCCTGAATACTGCTGAGGATATATGGATTCTTCATGTCTTGAAGTTGGAGTACTGACAAAAATTCTGTTGTGAGAGCAATGTTGTATACTGCTTGAGGAATCTGCTTGGGGAATCCGGAGAATTTTGATGACTTCTACTGGGGATTAATGAATGGGAGTCTTTCTTCTGTTGGGGAGTATCAGAAGTCAGTTGTTATCCGGTTGGATTTCAGGCTTCAAAACAACTTGCTGGGGAATTTGGAGAAACTAGACGGTTTCCACCGGGAATTAATAGTTTGAAGTTTTAGTTACGTCGGGGATCTAAATGACGTATTGTGGGGATTGCTCATGGAATAGCCTAAAGACATTTTCCTATTCTTTCAACCTGTCAGTAATTGTCTTTTTCATTTTGTTTATTTGTAAATAGTAATTATGTTCAAATGCATATGTTCATTAATGAATCATTTGACGTTTTTGCTAATAAAACACAAGTGTAAAGAAAAAGGGCAAATAGTTTTTTGTACTTTAAAGAGATATCTTTGTATTTAACTTTGAATAAGTATTTTGTACAAAGGAGACAGTCATTATAGTAAGAGAATGATGCCATAAAAAGCAAGAAAAACTTTATACAAAGAAAAATAGTTATGTGTGAAAATCCCATGGGGTTCCCATCCTGCTATAGCCTTTGTATCTCTGAATATCTTGTCTATTTGTTGCTTCGTCCAAAGCTGATTGAATTGATCAGAAACTCCGAGTTTGTCAGTGGAAGTCAAGAGGTTGTCCTCAAAGTGATTCGACAGGACATAGTCATACGCTTTAATTCCCTAATTTTTTCCTAGACTGCCCTTTCGGGTTTTCGGTCCACTGGGAAACCCTTTTTTGCCCAAGTCGCCCTTTCGAGTTTTCAACTTGCCGGGTGTACAAATTTTTTTATTTTATCCCTAATTTTTTCCCGAACCTTTTTGGTTCGCCGGGATGCCTTTTTTTTCCTAGGTGTGTTAACCTAGCGGGTTTCTTATGCGTAGTATCTTTTGACTATGTTCGCGTTCGCAGGGTGTCGCAGGTCGTTACCGTCCATGGTGGTTAAGACCATTTCCCCACCGGAGAATATGTTCTTGATTACAAATGGTCCTTCATAGGTAGGAGTCCACTTGCCCTTGGGATCACTTTGTGGTAAGATAATGCGTTTGATCACTAGATCTCCAACTTGATATACTTGGCGTCTGACTTTCTTGTTGAAAGCCTTGATCATCCGTTTTTGATACATATGACCATGGCAAACGGCAGTAAGTCTCTTTTCATCAATTAAATTCAGTTGATCAAGTCGAGTCTGGATCCAATCGTCTTCATTCAAACCTGTATCCTTCATAATTCTCAAAGAGGGGATCTGAACCTCAATAGGCATGACAACCTCCATGCCATAAACCAATGAATAGGGTGTTTCCCCAGTTGATGTGCGAGCCGTGGTACGGTACCCATGGAGAGCGAATGGCAACATCTCATGCCAATCCTTGTAGGTGACTGTCATTTTCTATATGATCTTTTTGATATTTTTATTTGCAGCTTCAATGACACCATTCATCTTTGGCCGATATGGGGATGAATTATGATGGTGAATCTTGAATTGCTCGCACAAGGTGGTGATCATAGTATTGTTGAGGTTTGTACCATTATCAGTGATAATCCTTTTTGGGATACCGTATCGGCAAATGAGATTTTGCTTGATGAAGCGGGCAACAACATTCTTAGTAACAGATGCGAAGGAAGCTGCTTCGACCCACTTTATGAAATAATCAATGGCCACTAAAATGAAACAGTGTCCATTGGAGGCTGTAGGCTTGATCTCCCCAATTATATCGATTCCCCACATAGCAAAGGGCCAAGGAGCCGTCAAGACATTTAGAGGAACCGGAGGTACGTGCACCTTGTCCGTATAAATTTGACACTTATGACAGGTCCGAGAGTGTTGATAGCAGTCTGCTTCTATGGTAGACCAATAATAGCCTGCCCGTAGGATCTTTTTTGTCATCGTATGCCCACTGGAGTGAGTGCCAAAGGTACCTTCATGTAATTCAGCCATGATCTTTTAAGCTTCAATCTTATCCACACACCGGAGCAGAATGGAGTCGTGATTGCGTTTGTACAGGATGCCGTTACTCAGGAAGAACTTAGCAGAGAATCTCCTTAAGAACTTTTTATCATTGATTGAAGCTCCTTCTAGATATTCTTGAGCCTCGAGATACCTCTTGACTTCATGAAACCAAGGCTGGTCCACTACTTCTTCAGTATTAATCTCGTGATAGTGTATTGGTTCGTCCATTCGTTCAATGGTGATCTGGGGAGCCTCGTTATCCAAATTAAGTTTAAACATAGATGACATTGTGGCTAGAGCATCTGCTAGCTGATTTTCTTCTCGCGGGAAATGCTCGAAGGTAATTTGTTCAAAAATGTGGTAGCAATGTTAAGACATGTTCTTTGTAAGGGATAAGGTTTGGGTGCTTGGTGTCCCATTCTCCTTTGATCCGACTGATGACCAAAGCTGAATCTCCAAACACATCTAACAATTTGATTCCCAAGTCTATGGCAGCCTTGAGACCTAAGATGCATGCTTCATACCCTGCCATATTGTTTGTATAATTGAAGCAAAGTCTGGCAGTAAAGGGAGTGTGACACCCTTCCGGAGATATGAGTACAGCGCCGATACCATTACCAAGTGCATTGTGTGATATGGTGGGAGAGAACTAACTGTTTTTTGGAATGCTGGTTTGTGTTTTGCGTTTGTTTTCGCAAAATGTCGCGGTAAGCAAGAGTCACCACCGACTTTTATTTTATCCAACAAGGAAAGGAAAAAAAGCACAGAAAAATTCCTTTTTTGAGATGTTTCTCGGGTTCGGGGGGTAGATTATAGAAAGGGAAGGTGTTAGCACCCTTTCTATCCGTGGTTATCCACGGGCTCTTAGGTACTTGCTCATATTGTTTTCAAAATTGCTTTTCTTTGTGTTTGTGGGTTTGAAAAAAAAGTTTTTATTTGAAACTTCGATTTAACTCTTGCTTCTGTCCTCAAGAGTGTCTGAAGTGTTTTTGAAAACTTTGTTCGGAAAGTGTAAGTGTGAAGAGTTTTTGTTTTTTAAAAGATCAAGTACTTCAGAACCATCTACCTACTCGAAAAAGGAATCGTTCTATGCTAATGTCCTTTAGACAATGCTATCCCACTATTGATGAGTAGGTAGCACCTTCGTTGGAGTTTAAGGGTCAATTCGAATTTAGGGACTTACGGTCACCAAAGCAATGTTAGGACGCCTTAGCGGTAACCCTAATGTCTTAGATCATTTGTTTTGAGGCAACAATATCCGAGGAAACCGTTTCGAGGCGACTATGATCTTTTAGACAAGAGGGCGACCTCTAAAGTGACCTATACTCAATGACCGTGTACGAAGGCAACCAAGTGGGGTGTACCCTAAGAGTGCGCATGTGCGAGTGTGTCGTTTTCAGTTAATTTTATCTTTGTACATGTTAAGAGTGATCTAAGTTGATTTTAGGTTAAACATTCAGTCTTGTCATGCAAACCTATTATCAAACATCTAACAGTTATAAGTTGCGGAAAATAAATTGCGGAAATTTAACTAACTATTACAAGGCGTCAGGTATTTACATCGCCAAAGACAAACCCTTAAAGAATAAATAAAGCGATAAAAAGTAATAAAAGGTCCTATTAACTATTATAAACCGGGAACAAATACATTATGATATAAAAGAAAATAAATCGCGTGCGAGAAATTAAATCGAGCGCAAATAAGGTTTTGACCCTTTTTGAGAGAAAGTATCTTTTTTTGTTGTTTTTGAATTAAGAAAGAAACTATCCTAAACTAATTACTAAATTAATAAATTAATTAATTAAATGAAAAAAGTTATTTTTGGGTTTTTGGTATTTTAAGAAAAATAAAATTAATTAATGTTAGTAAAAACCTAATCAAATCTAGTTTAATTTTAATTATTTTACAAAAAAGGTATTAAAGTTATTGTCTTATTAAAGGCCTAAATTAATTAAATAAACATTTATTAATAAAAATAAAAATTTGATTTTATGAGGAAAACAATATTTTTGGTTTTAATTTTATTAAAGGAAAAAAATTGATTGGTTAGAAACTAATGAAAATAATTAAATTAAATAAAACAAGAATAAAATAAAATATAGAGAAGAGAGGGTTTGGGCCTGTTTTGGGGTTTTGATCAGCAAATTCAAGGCCCAT
The DNA here is from genome assembly GCA_948472305.1 of Vicia faba. Lineage (NCBI taxonomy): Eukaryota > Viridiplantae > Streptophyta > Magnoliopsida > Fabales > Fabaceae > Vicia > Vicia faba. Next base: position 191,353,542 of record OX451735.1, on the reverse strand, counting down.
TAGGCGCTGGCCTGGCTGACTTTCTGGATTCCCTATGCGCCTTTTGACTTGGTCCCATGGTAGAATCTCATCCTGGATCACCAGATCTGGCCTTGGGGCCATCTGGCGCTTTGATTTGTGTGGGCATATGGTAAGAGCAAGCATTGATTTGTACCTGATCACTTTAAGAAAAAATATAACAAAGCATATGGGGGACCTCGGATTCGAACCCAGGTCCTGTTGAATGTTGGATGCACGCCTTTACCACTCAGCCACTTTGTTCTATTTGTCAATATACTAAGCAATTAAAATAATAAGAGAAAACGCGTTAATGTGCCAGAAATAAAAAAAGTGCGCGAAAATTTGAAAGGGCTAATCAGAAGGGGACACGTTGTCGTCCATGTCCTCAGGCCTGCAAAGAAATTACCTGCGGATTTGAATCCGTAGCTAAATGCCTAGGTCGTTCCAAAAACTCATCTCATGCCATATAAACTCCTCCCAAGACCATGGTTGCATTCGTATTCCTCTCCCGGTCACGTCCATGGCCATTAATGGGGCTAATTTTACCTGTAATGAAAAACCCTAATCCAAGAGGAAAAACCCTAACAATGGCGTTTTGCACCACATAGCTGATAAACGAAATCAAATAATATGGAAAGCTTGGAAATTATCTGGTGCTTACAAATATACCATTGATTTCTTGTAATGATGCATGGATTTTGAAATACGAAATCAAATTCAGAGGGGGACCGTGTGTCACTTACAATGCGTTTGAGCGTGTATGGAGGCTTGCTAAGGATTGGTTCTGACTCAGTGAACCTCCAGCAATCGATTGGTATTGAGTTTTGCTTCTGAAAATGCCTCCAAGCTTGATTTTGACCTCCAACTTTTTGTCACTTTTTCCAAGTTTTGTTTGGTTGGTTCTTGCAGCCTCTAGCCACTATTTTCGTGCCTTTGCCTTCCTTATGTAATGCATATTGCATTAGGGTAAGAAATGTGGATTGAATCCTTTCACATCAATGCCATGAGATTTGATTTGATTCACCATTACTAAACCTTCCAAAATTGCAAAAACTCAATCTTTTTGCACATGGATTGCTTGATACGAGTTTGATACCATTGATGATGATGATTCAGTCCTGAAATAGCCAAAAAGATATCAAGTAATCAATATTTGGATTTTATTTGATTTAATTTGATTTAAAATGAAATAATTCAATAAAAAATCAAATAAAATAATAAAAAAGAAATATGATCTCAAGGCTGAATCTAGGACACGTGTGCAATGGGGCAAGCTCAAATCATGTGGAAAAGAATGGGCCCATTTGACAAAGTTTGAAGTTTTGGGGATAGTTGACTTTTGGCAATTTTGTAAAAATGCTCAACTTCAACAATGCATAACTTCTTCAATTTTGAACCTTTGGAGGTGTTCTTGGACTTTATAGAAATCTTGAGATGTCCTCTAACCAACCCTTTTAGTATCATCTCATTTTGATATTCCATGCTCAAGTTATAAGCTTTGGAAAAAAAAGGTGTTTTTTGTTGACTTTCAAAAATGACCTATAATGTCCAAATTTATAACTTCTTGTGAGTGCATTTCTTGATGTTGGGGTATGAATATGGATTCTATGAAATTGCATCCCCTTAAAAATGATCTTTGGATGGGTCATTCCTCATAAAGTATGAGAAAGTTATGCTTGGTCAAAGTTGAGTTGACTTTTCCTGCAAAACCCTAATTTAGCAACTTTTGAGTCCTGATGAAATTTGAGCAATCCTTGATGAATCATGATAAAACCTTGATCAAATGATGAAATATCCTTCAAAATGAGAAAGGTTGGCAAAAAATCTTGAAGTTTGACTGTATATAGGTCACAATTGACTTTTGCCCTAGCACAATCGACTTTTGGACCCTTGAGCAATTGACTGAGCAAACTTCCTCTGCAAGGCTTGAAATTTGACATGGATGACCTTGAGAACATATTAGGACATTGGGGAGCACTTGAGGTCATTTGGACTCAAAGATCCGGATGCAACACAAAACCCTAATTTGGGGTTGACTGCCTTAGGAGATAGCTTAACTGTCCAACTCTTGAGAAATCTTGAGCCACTTGGAGATTTTTCTTGCAATGTTTTGAGAAATATGAGAGGGAAAATTTTGGGGTACAACAACTGCCCCTGTTCAATCTTCTTAAACCTGAGGATGTAGATTGGCTTTCGTGCCTTTCGTGATCCGAAGGTGGAAGATGATTGAACACTAGAGTGCCCAGAAATTTGCACTCGCATGAAGTGGTTTCAGCATTGTGATGTCGGGAATGGAATTACAGATGCCAGTTGGAGATTGTTGGTAGGAGGATGGGCTTACAGATTCCATCTGCAGGAGCATCGATCGCATAAGAGATTCCTTAGCGAGAACTTGCATACTTGTTGTTTGTAGAAGATTCCGCTGGGGAAGTCTGGTTTTTGTTGAGATTTAGGAACTTGCCTGTACTTCAACTGAGAGAATGCCTCGGCTGAGTCTTAAGAACGTGTCCATAATTCAACTGGGGGAAACATCTTCATCAAGATATAGGACTATCTGGTGTTCAATGTAGTATACCGTTGAGATTGTAGAACGCGTCCACACTATGACGGAGGAAAACATCAAGATCTAGGAACTGTCTGGTCTTCAACGTAGTATATCGTTGAGATTATAGAACTCGTCCACACTATGACGGAGGGAAACATCTTCATCAAGATCTAGGAACTTTCTGGTCTTCAACGTAATATACCGTTGAGATTGTAGAACTCGTCCACACTATGACGGAGGAAAACATCAAGATCTAGGAACTGTCTGGTCTTCAACGTAGTATACCGTTGAGATTATAGAACTCGTCCACACTATGACATAGGGAAACATCTTCATCAAGATCTAGGAACTGTATGATCTTCAACGTAGTATACCGTTGAGATTGTAGAACTCGTCCACACTATGACGGAGGAAATCATCAAGATCTAGGAACTGCCTGGTCTTTAACGTAGTATACCGTTGAGGTTATAGAACTCGTCCACACTATGACATAGGGAAACATCTTTATCAATATCTAGGAACTGTCTGGTCTTCAACGTAGTATACCGTTGAGATTGTATAACTCGTCCACACTATGACGGAGGAAAACATCAAGGTATAGGAAATGTCTAGTCTTCAACGTAGTATACCGTTGAGATTATAGAACTCGTCCACACTATGACGGAGGGAAACATCTTCATCAAGATCTAGGAACTGTCTGGTCTTCAACGTAATATACCGTTGAGATTATAGAACTCGTCCACACTATGACGGAGGAAAACATCAAGATCTAGGAACTGTCTGGTCTTCAATGTAGTATACCGTTGAGATTGTAGAACTCGTCCACACTATGACGGAGGAAAACATCAAGATCTAGGAACTGTCTGGTCTTCAACGTAGTATACCATTGAGATTATAGAACTCGTCCACACTATGACATAGGGAAACATCTTCATCAAGATCTAGGAACTGTCTGGTCTTCAATGTAGTATACCGTTGAGGTTATAGAACTCGTCCACACTATGACGTAGGGAAACATCTTCATCAAGATCTAGGAACTGTCTGGTCTTCAACGTAGTATACCGTTGAGATTATAGAACTCGTCCATGCTATGACGTAGGGAAACATCTTCATCAAGATCTAGGAACTGTTTGGTCTTCAACGTAGTATACCGTTGAGATTGTAGAACTCGTCCACACTATGATGGAGGAAAATTGTCGAGATTGAGAACCTTATCTGAAATTCAACCGAGGATAATTCAGTTGAGATTTAAGAACCAGCCAGGTCTTTGACGTAGCTGAGAACTTTAACTGTATCTTTCCTGAAAGGTAAAGGCCAGTCGTATGCAATGCATGATATATATCAAGCAATGATGTTCTCAAAATAAATGAGATTGTGTTGTATGATGCTTATATGCATGTATCATGATGTATGAGAATGTAACGCTTTAGCTGGGGAAAATAAATCCCGGATAGCTGTTGGAGAATAGAGTTGAATTCTTCGTTTCCGCTGGATATGGCGAATGAAGATGATTGCGAGAATAAACCTGCAGGATAGGATAGCTCCGTTGGGGAATAAACTGATGAGGAGATTACTCTGTGGGGAAGAGATGCTCCGTAGAGGATTCCACTGATAAATTCTGTTCGGGACGAATTACCGTTGCTGGTGATACTGAATCCTATTGGGGACGAATTACTGTTGCTGGTGATACTGAATCCTGTTGGGGATTGAATTCCTGTTTGTGAAAGGAAAGAACTCCGCGAGGGATGATCTTTTAGTTGCGACTTCCCTGGGGATAACCCTGTTAGACTCTTGTGGGGATAATCCTTTGAGCTTTGCTGGGGAGAGCCTTCCTTTGAACTTGGTTGGGGATATTTATTTTTATACTCCGCCGGGGACGAACTTTCAGAGTCTACTGGGGATAATTCTTCAACTCCACTGGGGAAGCCTTTTCAGACTGCGCTGGGAAAATTTTAACTCCACTGGGGGTATCTTGTATTCTGCTGGGGAATATCTTTACACTTCGTTGGGGAATATTAATACTGTCGGGGATATTAAGCCTTCTCAGTGTTGATGGTAGATAAACTCTGCTTGGGGGAGAATATTATCGATTCAATAGTCTCAGCTGAGGAGAGCTATCATTCCTGTCTTACTCTGCGGGGAGTGAAAGTGCCTTAACCATGTTCTTCAGATGAATTTACCTTGTACCTGGTGGACAAAGCAATTGTACAGCTTGGACAATTCTTATTGCCCCTGTTTCTGATATTAGCAGTAATCGTCTTTTGTTTCGCATGCAAATATTCATGAGCAGCAATTAATGTCAAGTGCATATATCAAAAATGAACATTGGACGTTCTTTGTAAAACAAAACAGATAAAGGAAAAATAGCTTGAAATTTCTTTGAAAATGAACTGTATTGATTTTGAAGTTTGGCCTGTGAATGGGCGTTTTTTGTACAAGAGGCTGACGTCCTAGTAAGAGAACGCCGTCGAACAAATAAAATTTATACAATTTGTGAAAGACTAAACAAAACAGCTATGTGAATAATCTCACTAGGTTCCAACTCTGCTATTGCCTTTATGTCCTCGAGCATCTCATCATTTTGCTATTGGTTGAAGGTAGATCAAATTGATTAGTGTCGTCCGAGCTTGACAGTTGATACCGAAGTCTGGATGCAAGATGATCCAATGATACATAGTGTTACGCTTTGATCCCTAATTTTTTCCTGGACCTCCCTTTCGGGTTTTCAGTCCACCGGGATACCCTTTTTTGCCCAAGTCGCCCTTTCGGGTTTTCAACTTTCCGGGTGTACAAACTTTTTCATTTTCATCCCTTATTTTTGCCCGAACCCTTTTGGTTCGCCGGGAAGCCCTTATTTTTTCCTAGGCCAGTCGACCTAGCGGGTCTTTGATTATGCGTAGTATTTTTTCACTATGTCTGCATTGACGGGGTGAGGAAGGTCGTCACCGTCCATGGTGGTTAAAATCATAGCTCCTCCTGAGAAAATGTTCTTAACCACAAATGGCCCTTCGTAAGTAGGGGTCCATTTTCCCCCGGGATCACCTTGAGGTAGGATAATGCGCTTGATAACTAGGTCCCCAACTTGATACTCTTGTCGTCTGACTTGTTAAATTCTTTGATCATCCGTTTTTGATACGTCTGACCATGATAAATAGCAGTAAGTCTCTTTTCGTCGATTAGGTTCAGCTGATCAAGCCGGGTCTGAATCCAGTCATCTTCGCTCAAACCTGCATCCTTCATGATCCGAAGAGAGGGTATCTGAACTTCAATGGGCAAGACTGCTTCCATGCCATATACCAAGGAATAGGGTGTCGCCCCTGTTGACGTCCGTGCTGAGGTATGGTACCCATGAAGAGAAAATGGTAACATCTCGTTCCAGTCTTTGTATGTCACTGTCATTTTCTGCACAATCTTCTTAATGTTCTTATTAGCTGCTTCGACAACCCCATTCATCTTCGCCCGGTAGGGAGAAGAGTTATGGTGCTGTATCTTGAATTGCTTGCAGAGTTCGGTGATCATATTATTGTTGAGATTTGTACCATTACCCGTAATGATCCTCTCTGGTACACCATATCGACAAATCAGATTGTGCCGAATGGACCGTGCCACGACGTTCTTGGTTACGGTAGCAAAGGAAGCTACTTCAACCCACTTCGTAAATTAATCAATTGCTACCAGGATGAAACGATGTCCGTTGGATGCTGTAGGTCTGATCTCGCCGATCATATCAATGCCCCACATTGCAAAAGGCCAAGGTGCCGTTAAGATGTTCAGAGAAACTGGAGGTATGTGCACCTTATCAGCATAGACTTGGCACTTGTGACATATCCGAGAATGCTGATAACAGTCAGCTTCCAAGGTGAACCAATAATATCCTGCCTGAAGGATCTTCTTTGCCAAGGTGTGTCCACTGGAATGAGTTCCAAAAGTACCTTCATGTAATTCTGTCATGATCCTTTCTGCTTCGTTCTTATCCACACATCGCAGTAGGGTCGAATCATGGTTACGCTTGTAAAGGATGCCATTGCTGATGAAGAACTTTGCTGCGAACCTCCTCAGAAACTTCTTGTCATTAACAGATGGACCCTCGGGGTACTCCTGAGCCTCAAGATACCTCTTCACCTCATGAAACCAGGGTTTATCTACTACCTCTTCAGTCTCAATGTCACAGCAATGTGCAGGTTCGTCCAATCTTTCAATGATAATCTGGGGAGCTTCGTTGTCCCAATTAACTTTGAACATAGAAGACATCGTAGCTAGCGCGTCCGCCAACTGATTCTCCTCTCTAGGGAAATGTTCAAAAGTTATCTCCTTGAAATGTGGAAGCAATGTCAACACGTATTCCTTGTAAGGAATAAGATTTGTGTGTTTCGTATTCCACTCTCCTTTGATCTGACTGATCACGGGAGCGGAATCTCCGAAGACACTTAGAAACTTAATCCTTAGGTCAATTGCTGCTCGAAGACCCATGATGCACGCTTCATACTCGCCATATTGTTGGTGTAGTTGAAACATAGTCGGGCGGTAAAGGGAGTATGAGAGCCTTTAGGAGATATGATTACGGTGCCAATGCCATTGGCCAAAGCGTTTGAAGCTCCATCAAAGTACATAGACCATCGGGATCCTTCCTCAAGTCCTTCATCTGGTCCAGGTGTCTCACAGTCAATCACTATCATGATATTCTCGTCTGGGAATTCAAAGTTCATAGACTGGTAATCATTGCCAAATGATCTGCCAACACACTTCCCTTGATTGCCTTTTGGGTCGTATACTGGATGTCATACTCAGTTAAAATCATCTGCCATCTTGATATTCTTCCGGACAAGGCAGGATTTTCGAAGATATACTTGATTGGATCCATCTTTGATATCAATAGAGTAATGTGAGTCAGCATATACTGTCTCAGCCGGCGAGCAGCCCATGCCAAAGTGCAGCAAGTTTTCTAAAGCAACGAGTATCGGGTCTCGCAGTCGGTAAAATTTTTGCTAAGGTAATAAATAACATGCTCTTTTCGTCCAGACTCGTCATGCTGACCTAGTACGCACCCCATTGAATTGTCGAGTACTGTCAAGTATAGGATCAGAGGTCTCCCTTCAACTGGCGGCATCAGAATAGGTGGCTCTTGTAGATACTCTTTGATCCTTTTGAAAGTGGCCTGATATTCATCGTTCCAACATACCACTTGATCTTTCTTCAGTAGCTTAAAGATTGGCTCACAAGTAGCAGTCAGGTGCAAGATGAATCGGGCAATATAGTTCAAACGTCCCAGAAAGCCTCTGACTTCTTTTTCTGTTATGGGAGCTGGAATTTCCTGTATAGCCTTCACCTTTGCAGGATCCACTTGAATACCTTTATTGCTTACGACGAAACCCGACAGCTTACCGGACCTCACCCCGAAGGTGCACTTGTTCGGCTTTAACCTCAGCTTGTACAACTTCAACCTGTCAAATAACTTCTGCAGATAGTCAAGGTGTTCTTCCTCAGTCTGGGATCTGACAATCATATCGTCGACGTATACCTCAATCTCATGATGGATCATGTCATGAAACAAAGCGACCATGGCGCGCTGATACGTTGCCCCAGCATTCTTCAATCCAAAAGGCATGACCTTGTAGCAAAAGGTTCCCCATTGAGTAACAAAGGTTGTCTTCTCCATGTCTTCGGGAGCCATTTTAATCTGATTATAACCGAAGAAACAATCCATAAAGGAAAAGACCTTATGCTGAGCAGTGTTGTCAACCAGAACGTCGATATGAGGCAGAGGGAAATCATCCTTGGGGCTCGCCCTATTCAAATCCCTATAGTCAACACACATTCGAACCTTACCATCCTTCTTCGGCACAGGAACCACGTTGGCCACCCACTGAGGGTAAGAAGTAACTGCTAGAAAACCGGCGCCAAACTGTTTCATAACTTCAACCTTGATTTTCTCAGACATATCTGGGCGCATTCGGCGGACCTTATGTTTCACTGGAGGACAGTCTTACTTGGTAGGAAAACGGTGAACCACAATATCGGTATCCAACCCAGGCATATCTTCATAAGACCAGGAAAAGATCTCAACATAGTCACGCAACATCTGAATCAACCGTTGCTTCACACTAAGCTCTAGATTTGCCCCAATCTTGACCTCTTTCTTGTCTATCTCTGTACCCAGATTTACTGATTCCACAGGCTCTTCGTGCGGCTGTATAGCCCTCTTTTCTTAAAGTAATAGTCTAGCAAGTTCACCAGGCACTTCGCAATCATCCTCACCTTCGTCTTCGGCTAAGTTGATCGGACTTTCGAAGTCATAACTAGCAGTAGCAGAGTCATTACCAGTGAGATCCAGAGTGGATGTAGACCTGTATATGTGAGTGTGTGTAAAATAGCTGTTTTGCAATATGTAATAAAAGAAAAACAAGGAGCGTAAAATTTGAAATGCAAGAAACGCCCAATACTTTTATTAATGATATATGTAGATGACACACATAAAGCCCTCACAAATGAAGCCACGGTGCCCCAGGTAAGACACCAGGTCGTAAAGTTTAAAACATTGTCTATTACAAATTCAAAACAAAAAGTCTCATTACTGGGTAACAAAAGAAATTGGGATGAAGTCCTTTGCTGTCCAGTTGCTTAGTCCACCGTCGGTCGTTGGGTAGATCCAACTGTCGAACTCAGACTCTTCAACATCGTCTTCGATGGCATTCACTTCTGAATTGCAGATGAACAGGGGAGGTCTTCCGATCCGTGCATTCCGAACAGCCCTTTGAGCTTCTGCAGTGAAACCCAAACCAAACTTGTTAGTCTTCTGTGCAAAATCAGGGAGTTGGCCCCAATTTGCACACCCACATTTCTCAACAACAGCCCGGGCATCCTTGAAGGAAGCCATCTTCATAGGAGGATCTTCAACAACAGTCTCATTTGATGCCAGCGTCTGGGGAACCTCTTCAAAATGTTGAAACGGGGTCTCAATGAACTCCCCATCCATCTCTACATATCGGAAAGAGTTGAGGTGGCTCACCATGTACTCCTCTTCTCCTTGTACTGTCACAATTTTCCCTCTGACCGGGTACTTCAGCTTTTGGTGGAGCGTAGACGTCACTGCCCCAGCCTTGTGGATCCATGGACGACCCAACAAACAAGAATAAGATGGTCGAATATCCATCACATAGAATGTAGATGCAAAAACCTGAGAACTAACCTTAATCGGAATATCCAGTTCTCCGTGCACCATCCTCTTAGACCCATCAAAGGCCCTGACAACAATGTTGCTTGGTTTCAGCTCCAACCCTTCACAGTCCAACCGGTCTAGAGCTTTCTTAGGCAAAATGTTCAATGAGGAACCAATATCCACCAATACATGAGCAAGAGTAGTGCCCCTGCACTCAATGGAGACATGCAGGGCATCGTTGTGATTCTTCCCCTTAGCAGTTAAGTCGGCGTCAGAGAAACCCAACCCATTATCAGCAGTCAGACTAGCCACGCAATCTTTAAACTAATCAACTGATGTTTCTTGAGGTACGTGTGCAGTCTTCAGGAATGCAATCAGAGCCTTGGCATGGGCTTATGAGCATAGTAACAGAGATAACATAGAAATCTTGGACGGGGTTTTCCCCAGCTGTTCAACTACATTGTAGTCACTCTTTTTGATGATTTTAAAAATTTCCTCCATCTCTTGTCTAGAGGCTTCAACAGTAATCTTCTTCGGCGCCTCTGTCTGGGCAGGCTCATCAGTGGTCCCTTTGCCCCGAGTATTAGATGACTCGGCAATAGGGGTAAGAATGGGAACTTGAACAAGAACAGTAGCAGGTACACTGGTAGGTGTAATAACAACAGGTTTCCGGGCAGTTGGTGGAGAGATATCGGGGGAGAAAAGTATTCCGCTGCGGGTGACTTTAGCAGGTCCAACAATATTGTTGACGTCAGTATCAGCATCCAAATCTTGTTTAACTCCGTGAAAATAAACATCAGCCTCGTAGTGCCAAGGGACAGCTTTATCAGATGTATAAGGAATATGCCCTGGAACAGTGATGATCATGGCGCGATTCTCGGAACAGATGTAATTCTAACAGGCTTTCTCGAGGAAGCCTTGGAAGAATTGTCGAAAATGGTGATTATATCAACTTCTTCAGTATGAACTAAAGGAACAACAATCTTCTCAAACAGAATTTCCTTATTATCCATCAGGCGTTGGACACCTGACTTCAAAAGATGGCAACCGATAGGTAGGACGGAACACATAAGACAACCTTCGTCACAACCCGGAAATAAACCGGCTAACAAAAGGTTCTTCTTCACAGTCATCAAAGGGGTAACAATGTCATTCACAAAAACCACAAACAAGTCTTCATCTATAGCATTTACTCCATGCTTGGGCATAGGAGCAGTCACAACATTAGGTCTTTCGGGCGCCTCGAACTCAATCTCCTTAGCATCAATTAAGTCCTGTATTTTGTTCTTCAAAGCCCAACAATCATCTGTATCATATCTCGGGCTATCAGAGTGAAAAGCACAGCGGGTATTAGGATTGTACTTAGGCGATGCAGTGTTGGGATTCTGCGGAGCCTCCCTTGGAGTTACTAGATTGGTTTTCAATAACTGCGGCAGAATCTGAGACAAAGTCATGTTGAGATGGGTGAATTGCCTTTGAGGTCTCTCGGCCTTTTGTTGATTGTTGCGCTGAGGAGCCCCAACAGGTCTTGAAATAACAACCGCATTAACAGCTTGGCGGCGTTCAGGTCTATTCTGGCTTTTCGAACTGTAAACAACACTGGACTCCTTCTTAAAAGGCTTTTTCTCGGTGCTCGATGAAGCACCCTTCTGTATTTTACCAGACTTAATACCAGTCTCAATCCTTTCCCCGGTCATGATCAGCTCCGTAAACCCGGACGAAGAACTTCCAATCAGATGGAATAAATACGGACCAAACAAGGTCCCTAGAAACATATCTACTAGCTCCCTATCAGCCAAGGGTGGTTGCACTCTTCCAGCGAGGTCCATCCACTTCTGAGCATAATCTTTGAAACCTTCGCCCGCACCCATTGACATACCTTGGAGCTGGGTACGCGTGGGAGTAAGGTCGGCATTGTATTGGTACTGCATGTAGAAAGCAGCAACCAAATCTTCCCAGTTACGGATGCTAGTTCCTTCCAACTGGTAAAACCATTCAAGCTGAGTCCCTGAAAGATTGTCTTGAAAGAAGTGGATCCATAGGTTCTTGTCAGTGGTGTACGGCTGAATTTTCCTAACATACGATCGGAGGTGCAATTTCGGACAAGAAACTTCGTCGTACTTAGCAAAGGCTGGTGCTTTGAACTTGTGGGGAATCACCACCCCAGATGACAGACCTAAATCACCAAAGTCCAGACTAGACACCTTCTGAACTTCCATCGCACTCAACCGGTCTTCCAGTTGCTTGTATCTATCCTCGGTCGAAGGATACTGGTCTTCGTCGAAGTTTGTCTCGTTGTCTAAAACCACAGGGCTATGAGCCTTCCTTTCTTCCCGAGTATCTTTCCCTCCAGATGAGGTGGTCAAATCAACTTCATCTCGTAGCCTGTTTCCAAACCTGTGGCCCATGTTAAACAGGACCGTCTTCTTCTTCTTATTCTTCTTCTTCTTCTTCTTCTTCTTCTTCTTCTTCTTCTTCTTCTTCTTCTTCTTCTTCTCTTTCAAGATAAGGGCCTTTAGATCTTGCTGACCCTTATCCAAATTCATGAACAATTCTTGGAACTGGGCGTTTTGAGCCTGTAGAGCCTTGATTGCTTGTTCAGCTGATGGTTCAGAAGACATGATGCTGAAATAAACAGCGAAGAAGATGAGAAAACCTGTAAGGGTACCTTTTATGAGGTGCATGGAATGAAATGCATATGCTATGATTTCAAAGACGTCGAGAGATTCAAATTCCTAAACAAGAAATGAAACACACTTTTATTAGATAAACTTGAAATTCAAATTGTTCAACAAATTGCCCTTAAGGCGTTACAAGAAAGGAAATACTGGAAAGTAAATAAAAACTGGAAATAATCAAAGGACATCAACGCTCCCATGGTCGTTTGCCTTTAGTGCTGACATAGTCATTGATGATCTGCTCCCTCTCCAGCTGCCTAGTCAACTTCTGAATCTTCTGCTCTTGCTCGTGATACTTTTCTCGGTAAGTATCCCGCTCTTTTCTTAGCTGCACCCAAGACCTTTTCAGTGCCCCAATGTCAGTGGGCATGTAAGGATGAAGGATGGTAGGAAGAACCCCCTCTTCATTAGCAACTTCAACAATGATAGGCAAGACGACATCATACAACATTCCCAGCTTTTGGGCACGGATGCGAACCCATCTGAGATATGGCTCCATCGGAAGAGAAGTCTTTGGACCCAGCTCGTGTGGATCAGATCTGTGAACTCTATCCCAAGCCCTTATGAATATGCGGCATTGCTCGTCACTATCCCCTTGAAAATCAAAGATGATACTAGGCATTAGCAGCTCATGAGGTCCTTCCCTTCTGGCTCGCCCAAACTGACGTAAGGCCAAGCATGGATTGTAAGTAGTCCCTCCATGGGTTTCTATAAGTGGAACATTGGGGTATTCCCCACATCAATCAATAACGGCCACCTCGTCCATACCCTTAACAGTCCAAATGATGTCATTGTGAGAGAGAGACATAACTCTATAAGCCCAGCCCATGCCTTCTTTGTTCTTCAAAACTGACTTCGGAAGGTGAGAAATAAACCACCTTGCCAACAATGGAGCACATCACATCAAGGTTCCCCGCTTCCGAGCAGTACGAACATAAAGCTGATGAAGAATGTCACCCAAGAGAGTGGGTACATGGTTACCAGACATAAAAATATTTATCGCATTCACATCGATGAAAGCATCAGAGTTAGGAAACAATACCAAACCATATATTAGAAGAGCCAGAATATCTTCAAATGCCTGGAAGTCTAGACTGTCCCAGAAGTGATTAGCCTTACCAACCAAGAACTTAGTCAGAAAGCCTTTTGCTCCACTATGAGTTTCCCAATTAGCCATTACCTCATCCTTTGTCATATGAAGGGCTGAAGCAATCTCTTCTGGCCTAAGGATCTTCTCCCAACCTGTAAACGGGGTCTTCTCCAGAATAGAGATACCGAGCAGATCAGAGAACTCTTCCAAGGTAGGGACCAACTGGTAGTCCTGAAAAGTAAAGCAATGGTACAGTGGATCATAGAACTGTACTAGGACACTCATCATCTGCTCGTCCAATTTGGAGGTGACCAAACTAAGAAGATGTCCATGTCTTCTGATGAAAGAAGTAGTATCTAACACCTTTGCAACCAACTCTTTAAGCATAGTGGGAACCTGAACAAAGTTGATCCGGATGGTGTTCCTACGCATAGGTGCCATGACCTACAAAACATAACAAAGATGAATCCCTCTTGTATTTGAAATAGGTTAGTCCAATGCAAGATGTATGCAATGTTATGATGTCATTGTTGTACCCCAAAATTTTCCCTCCCATATTCTTCAAGATTTGCCAAAGTCAAGGTTCAAAATCTCTCAAAGGTTGCACAGTCCAATGGCATCCTAATAGTCAAAAATTAGGGTTTTGGTTCTGGCAAAGAAATTGAAGTTTCCAAGGTTCCAATCAAGTCCCACATGCCTACAAACATTGTCAAGCATCCACATGCCAAGTTTCAAGACTCACAACACAAAATTGCACAGTCAAAAACCCTAATTGCTCAACAATCAACTGTAGGGGCAAAATGGTCATTTGACAGTCAAAAGTCAAAATTTTTGGTCAACATCTTATTTTGAAGCCACAAAAATTATTTGATCAATTCTTGATCATGATTCTCAAAGCATGGCTCAAAAAGTCTCAAGATGCAAAAGTTTCTATTTTTGGACAGTTGGAAAAGTCAACTGCAAATTGACTAGGGCATAACTTCCACATGGTTTATCAAAAAAACTCCATAAAATGCTCATTTTGAAAGGGATGACATTTCCTACAACTCATCTTCACACTTCAAGTCCAAGAAATACTCTCACAAAAAGTTATCAATCTCAACATTATAGGTCATTTTCAAAAGTCAACAAAAAGGCACTTTAAGTCAAAGACCATAACTTGAGATTGGTAAATCAAAATGACATGGGACCAAAGGCATTGGTTAGAGGACTTCAATAACTTTCCAAAATGTCCAAGAACATGATCAAAGCTTAAAAATTGAGCAAGATATGCCTTGTGGAAGTTGGGAAATTTTTGGGAATTTTGAAAAGTCAACTTTGCTTCAAAAGCCTCAAAATTGCTAATGGGCCTCAATTTCTTCCATGAATCATCACCCAAAAGCTATGCACGACCCATTAAGCTAAAAGGGAGTTATTTTCTTATTTTTAATTAATTAATTGAGTTTTTAATCCTATTAATTCATTTAATTAAAATTAATTATGAAAAATACTCAAATAAAAGTTTTGAATCTTTTGGTGCAGCATATTCACTCATCATGACCTAGAGATTTCGTGTACCACATCAAGAGGCAAGATCTTCCAAAATAGGCAAGTTTTCATGGCAAAAAAAGATTGAAAAAGATCATGAAAATCAAATATTCAAAATCATTGAATATAAGGCTTTGGGCTTATATTTCTGACCTAATTCCTTCCACATATATGTACAAACATAAACCTAATTCTAAGAACACAGAAGCTGCGCCTCAAACACAAGAACACATTGCAACTTTTTGACAAAAAAACTTAAAACTGTTTTCATACTTAGAAGGCAATTAAAGGCTTGAAAAGTGTTCCAAAAGTTTGCTGACACCACAAGGAAACTGTTCCAATCGAAAACACGCTTCCATACTCAAGGAGTTGGTAGATTGAAGTCTAGCTTTTCTGTAAAATTTTCATAACCGTGCTTGCATTTTCATACATTATTCATGGCTTTTAATGCTTGATTTACACTAACATGAACTCTCTGAAGCTTTTGGTGTCTTTTAATTGAATTAATATTGCCTGTATGAGGAGTTGCCATGAAAGCTGCTTAGGGTTTCAGAGCTCCAATTTTGGGGTTTCATTCATCTGAAAAAATTGGACCATGAAACTAGTACCACTAAAATCGTGACCTTCTGACGAATTGAATCCATACCTCGCGCTCAATTTATGGTCACGTATGCCCTATTCACTATTATTCGCAGGTACCATTTAGTGGGGGTTTAAAACCCCCGCTATCTATTTTGTAATTTCATGTAAACGAAGAAGAAGGTGGACGTGTCCCAGGATGACTGGCTCGTTTGAATTTTTGGCGCGTGATGTACCATCAGCGTATTTTTCTCTTATATCATTTCTATTCCATTAAACTAACAAAGAAACGCTTTGGTTGGATTGGTAGCTTAGCTGTCATGCAGGTACTGGGACTTGGGTTCGATTCCCAGGTCCCCCTCTTCCTCTATAATTTTGTCCATAACATGCTTCTGTACAATGCCACTTCCAAAGAGCACCATGCATCCCAATACCCAGGCTTGCCATGTGTCTCTAATGATCAACCTGAAGGCCATGATATGAATTCCAGGGTACACGCTCAGTCAACCATAAGCACGTAACCATTGAAAGTCAAAGAGGCCTGGAAACTGTTGGGCCAAAATGCTTCCCAAACACCTCCAAAAGGGTCAGAACACCCCCAGGGTTTGCTCAATCTTTTTATTCTTTTTTCTTTTATTATTTTTTCCCTTTTATTCTTTTTAATTTGTTTTATTGTTTTAATTAATTCACCAAAATAATTCTCATAAATATAAAATCCAGAAAAAGTCAAAAATAAAATATGTTTATTTAATTTTTAATTCATTAATAGTTTTTGTAAATAAATCTTAATAATCAAATTAGTTTAATTTTAGGTTTTCAACTTTAATGTTTTTTTTCTTAAATAAACTAAAAATGTAGAAATTAGGGTTTTAGTATTTTTATTCTTTTTCTTAATAAATAACTTTTTTTTATTCTTATCATTATTAATTATTAATTATCTTGTAAATAAACTTGTAATTAATTAATTAGGGTTAAATTAGGTTAAACTTAAACAATTTTTTTAATAATTAAAAACAAATTTAGAATTAGGGTTTTATTTAACTTTTAATTTTAATTAATTTTCTTTGTTTTCATTAAATACAAAAACATAAAAAATAATAACTTCTTTTCTTATTAAAAAATTAATTCACTTCCAATTTCAATTTAATTTCTTTAAAGGGTCCAACGCCCTCGCATGTTCGATTCTAATTTCTTTTTCGCGCGTTTATTCTTATGTTTGTTGTAAATATTATGTAATAACCTCAAAGCCTTGTAATAGTAATTAGGAAATTTACTTACTTTCTGCATTTTATTAAAAAACGGGTCTTTGTTAATTTGGCGATGTATAGACCCACGCCTTGTAATAGCGTAGGACTTTTATTTTCCGCATTTTAATTTCCGCACCTTTAAACTGCTAATCACATGAAAGAATGAATGGCCAAAAATAAAATCAAAGCGTAGAACACCCAATGCATGATCAAGATAAAACATAAACTGAAAATGACACAATTCACACACCACTCTTAGGGTACGCTTCACTATTGCCTTGCCCCTCGAAACGTGGTCGTCGAGTATAGGACGTTTTAGTAAGTCCTTATGTCCATGACATGATCCAGTTGCCTCGAAACGGTTGCCTCGGAATAAAAGAT
The DNA here is from genome assembly GCA_948472305.1 of Vicia faba. NCBI lineage: Eukaryota > Viridiplantae > Streptophyta > Magnoliopsida > Fabales > Fabaceae > Vicia > Vicia faba. Next base: position 191,336,339 of record OX451735.1, on the reverse strand, counting down.
CAATGGCATAAGGGTAGCTACTAAGGTGTCCTACTATTGCTCTGGTGACCACACTGTCCCTAAACTTGAATTGACCCGAACACCTCCAACGGTGGTGCTACCTATCTCTCAATGGTGGGATGGAACTACCTTAAGGACATTTACACAGCCTAATTCCTTAGGGTAGGCGGATGACTCGTAGATACTTTCTCTATTCAAAAACAAATCAAAACTCTTTTCACACCGACACTGTTATACCCCAAAATTTGCCCTCCCATATTCATCAAGATTTGCCAAGCCAAGCTACAAAATTCCCCAAGAGTTGCACAATGCAAAGGCCTCCATACAGTCAAAACTAGGGTTTGTGTGTTGATCAAGAAAAGGAAGTGTTCAAAGGTCCAATCAAGTCTCATATGCTTACAAAGATGGTCAAGCATCCTCATATCAAGTTTCAAGGCATTCAGCTCAAGATTGCACAGTCAAAACCCTAAATTGCACTACAGTCAACTGTAGGGGCAAAATGGTCATTTGACAGTCAAAAGTTCAAATTTTTGGTCAACATATCATTTTGAAGCCACAAACATCATTTGATCAATGCTTGATCATGATTCTCAAAATTTGGCTCAGAAATCATCAAAGATGCAAAAGTTGCTATATTTGGACAGCTGAAAAAGTCAACTGAAATTGACCAGGGCATAACTTTCACATGGATTATCAGAAAAATTCCATCCAAAGCTCATTTTGAAGAGAAAGACATTTCCTACAACTCATATTCATACTTCAAGTCCAAGAAATGCTCTCACAAAAAGTTATCAATTTCAACATTATAGGTCATTTTCAAAAGTCAACAAAAAGGGACTTTAAGTCAAAGGCCATAACTTGAGATTGGTAAATCAAAATGACATGGGACCAAAGGCATTGGTTAAAGGACTCAAAGACCTTTCCAAAATGTCCAAGAACATGTGAAAAGCTTAAAAATTGAGCAAGTTATGCCTTGTAGAAGTTGGGAAATTTTTGTGAAATGGCAAAAGTCAACTATCTTTGAAAATCCAATTTTGACAAAAGGGCCCCATTTTTTCCACTTGGTCCATCCTTGTCATGCCACACACGTGTCCCATGGTTAATTTCAAGACCAAATATTGATTTTTTTATTTTATTTAATTTTTAATGATTTAATTCATTTTAATTCTTTGAAAATTCAAATAAAATTCAAAAACCAATGGAATAGTGTCATGTGAACTTGGACAATTTTTATGTATCATGAACCAACTCAAGAAATCAGCTAGGGTTCATTTGCACACTAGGTCTAGGTTTTGGCTAAAAAGGAGGAAAAATGGTTAATGGAAGAAACCCTAAGACCAATTCTTTCCCAAGCATGAATTAAGGTCAAAGAATAAGCCAATTCTATTCCATGATCATCATTGAGTCAAACCCTAACCATAGTGCAGCAAAAGTCTCGCTCAAAAGTGGATTGGAACTTTGGAAATTTGGACATAAAATGCAAATCTGATTTCAAAGCTAGAGAGTTTTTTAAGCCTTAATTTTTATACCATTAACATCCTGAGGCATTTCTAAACGCATCCCACTTCCTAACATCAATCAAAACGCGAAGAAACAGTGGTGATAACTCAAACTGTACAGAGTTTTTTTTGAAATCGTATTCTCAATTCCAAGCATGATCATTGCATTTTAATCACATATTCATGTTCCTCACAAAGTTTCCAAGCTATTCATGGTGTTTAATTTCATTTTTGTTGATCATACACGAAGTTACCATTTTCGAATGTTAGGGTTTCCAGCTTTTTAATTTAGGGCTTTCAAAAATAGGCAAAATCAAAGCTCAAGACCATTGCCATTAAAACCAGCATGTTCCAACGAGCAGGAAACAACCATCGCGAACAATTTATGTAGCCTATATGGCTATTCGCTATTTTCCCATAGCATGCTTAAGGCAACGCTTCAAAACCGTTGCTATTGTGTTTTATGTTTCAGGGCACGCGAGGAAGAAGAAGTCGTGGCAGCCAATGATACGCTCATTTGAATTGCGCGCGTTTTTAAGTACTATGCATTGGTTTTGTTTTTTTATTATTTTCTTACCATAATATGTTAACTAACGTTCATTGGCTCAGTGGCAAGCGTGAATTCCATTAACCTCAATGACCTGGGTTCAAGTCCCAGGTCTTGCAAAATTCAATATTATTTTTCATTTCCAGTTTCCATGCAACGCTGACATTAAAGCTCACCATGCACACTCCTCATCTATTGCACACGTGTCCTAGGAGGCTTATCAAAGGGTCCAGAACAAAGGCACATGGTGGACGCCAGTCAACATGCCACACCTGAGTGGAAAAGTCAACAAATTGCCAGCAAATGGGCCAGGCTTTTCAAATCCACACCCCCCTGGTTTGCTTTATCATTTTTATTTTTATTCTTTCTTTTATTTCTTATACTTGCTATTTATTTAATTAATTAGTTTATTTTTCTACAAAACATAAAAAACATTCAAAAAATCAGAAAAGTCAAAAATTGTAATAATTATTTTATTTTAAATATTGTTTTTTTTTGTATAAATAATAACATGTAAAATGTTTAGTTTAATTAAGTTTTCAACTTTAATCCTTTTTAATAAAAATCAAAAACAAAAACATAGAATTAGGTTAATGACTTTTTCCTTTTAACTTTCCTTGTTTTTTGCCATAGTATTAGTGTTTTTCATAATTAAACTAGGGTTGCATTTTAGGTTAGATTTTAATTCTTTTAATAACTAAAATCCAAAAAAATAGAGTTTAGGTTTAATAACTTTTTATTTTCTTTTTTTTTTTAATAATAATATTATTTATTTATTTAATGCACATAAATTAATTTAGAATTAAATTAGGGTAAAAGTCAATATTTTCATAATAAACTTAAAAGACATTAGAACTAGGATTTTAATTTTAATTAACTTTTCTTTTTTTTTTCTTTTAAATCTAAAAAACACAAAAATACCATTTTTCATTCAATTTTAATTTTAGATAACTTAATTATTTTAATTCTTTTAAAGGGTTCAACGCCCTCGCATTTGATTATTTTCTTTTTTTTCGCGCGTTTCATTTATTTCTTTTGTAAATAATTATGTATATGTACCAAAGCCATGTAATAGCTATTAGACATTTCTTTTCTGCAATTTATTTTAAAACGGGTCTGGATTAATTTGGCGTTGTAGACCCTCGCCTTTGTAATAGCGTAGGACTTTTATCTTTTCCGTACTTTAAATTCCCGCATATTTAACTGTTAAACAATAACATGAAAGAATGAATGCCCAAAAATAAAATCGAATCGTTAGATCACCATTGCATGACAAGACAAACAATAAACTGAAAATGACACACTCGCACACACCACCCCTAGGGTACGCCTCACTGTTATCTTTCGAAAGGTGGTCGTCGAGTATAGGACGTTTTAGTAAGTCCTTATGTCCATGACATGATCCAGTTGCCTCGAAACGGTTGCCTCGGAAGATAAAGGATCAATGGCATAAGGGTAGCTTCTAAGGTGTCCTACTGTTGCTCTGGTGACCACCACGTCCCTAAAACTCGAATTGACCCGAACATCTCCAACGGTGGTGCTACCTACCTCTCAATGGTGGGATGGCACTACCTTAAAGGACATTTACACAGACGAATTCCTTAGGGTAGGTAGGTTCTCAAGGGTACTTGCTCTAATTTCAAACAAATCAAAACATCTTTTCACACCGACACACTTTCAAAAACTTTCAAAACAAACTTTTCAAACACTCTGACGCATGAGTTAAACTGAAACTTTTCAAAGAATATTTTTGAAACCCACATTGAAAAGCAAGCACACATTTTGAAAACACATTGAGCAAGTACCTAAGAGCCCATGGATAACCATGGATAGAAAGGGTGCTAATACCTTCCCTTTCTATAACCTACCTCCCGAACCGAGAGCAATCTCTTTAAAGGAATTTTTCTGTGCTTTTGTCCTTTCCTATGGGAGAAAATAAAAGACGGTGGCGACTCTTGCTTACCGCGACATTTCGCGAACCAGCTTTAAAACAGTCAGTTCCAGATCCACCGATCACAGAACTGGCGACTCTGCTGGGGATAAACTTAAAGTGAGGTGTACCTTAGGGCTAGTTATAACTGTGTTTTCAATTGTTTTCCTTGTGTGCTTTAAAATTGTGGGACCGTCTTGGGAGTTCTATAGATCCTAACCCGGATCTGGGGGATACCTTCTTAGAAAGTAGCAACAAGACTGTGAGGGAACTGTGCGGGGTATACCGACATGGTTGAAGCAGTCTGCTACGTTGATGTGGCACTTTGGTGTGTACCGGTAACCCTTGAGTCAGTCAAGGAGAGTACGGGGCCTCCATGTGGTGTCGGGAAGCATCAACAGACCTTAGGAACCTTAATTGAACAATCTTGGCCTCTTTAGGGTAGTGAGATAACTGACTTTGGTGCAGTCCGAGGTTGGTTGATACTCGACACTACACTCAATTGAGGGTTGCTTTCCTGGAATATTTCGGTCGCCAGTTCAGTGGCTAAATCGAAACGATGAACAATGAAAGCAGTCCCGTGATATTGGGAACCTTAGAACCCGGTTACTTTGATTAGGACAGGTTGAACCCACCAACTTCAAGAGGGTACTACCCAGACTCCATGCTGGCCTAAACTTTAAGGGCTTCTCTTGTGTGACTCGTGTGCCTTCCTACTTGAACTACTTGCATGCTTATTACCTGACATTTGTCTCTTGCAGGTTGTGTTTGTAGTCCTTAATTAGGACTCATAACAGGGTATCCTAAGTTTCTTGCAGGTTTTTGCAGTCCTTAATTGGGACTCATAACAGGGTTACTCACATTACCCCATGCATATCATAACATCATACCATTGCATACATCCTAACCCATTTCAAGGATCTCAAGGGCTTGTGATACAGGTCATATAAATCAAACATCTAGCAAGGAGCAAAGAGGATTTATTTTCCTCTAGCCAATGTTGTCAGAGGCTATGACCCACTTGATATGGTGAGCTCTGACTCCTGAAGAAGGTTCCCTAACCAAGGTTGTTTGGAAATCAAAACCAGACATGATGACTAAAGTCAGGGGCTATGACCCACTTGATATGGTGAGCCTTTGACTCTTGAAGAAGAGTTCTTAATAACATGGGTGTCCTTCAATCAAGCTCTAAATTCCAAATGCTAACAAATTTCCTTGTTTACCCCGCGAGGTCCTTGAAAACATTGCATGCATATCATACACATCATTGCATCACAGGTATCCCTTTTGCAGGTCACTCACCTTTCCCGCTGTTTATTTCAGCCATGGCTTCCCAACAAGACAATCAGGACTTTCTTGCTCAAGAGACCCGGTTCGGGAAAATCCTCCTGAATCTATCCAAGGGGCAGGAAGAGCTAAGGACACTTATCATGGAGACTTTTGTCAGGAACAGTGCTGAGGATGAAAGGCTGGAACACCTACAAGCTGAGGTGGATGCATTGAAAGCCCAGATGCTGGGGCAGATGACTGCCATTCAGGGTTTAACTCAAAGACAAGATGAGCTCGGGGTTCTCATCAACAAACTGCTTCAGGGCAACCAACTGGGGCAAACATCTAAGGGTAAAAAGCCAATCATCGTTCAACCACCTTTGAGACAAAGAGGCAAGGAGAAAGCTCCTCATATGGCTCCAGTATTACCAATTCAGCAGCAACTTCACCAACTTCAGACAGACAAGCCCAGGAGGCAGTTCACCCCGCTCAATATGTCGCCGTTTCAAGCTTTACAACGCCTGTTGAGATTGAACCTGATCACATTAAGGGATCATCCCCAGAACCCCAACACATCACATCCTGCTTATGATCCCAATAAAAGGTGTGCCTACCACTCTGCCTGTCCAGGACATAATGCAAACGAGTGTTGGGCTTTGAAAAACAAGATCCAGGACCTGATTGATGAAGGAGCACTGGAATTCACACAAGATGGTCAGGCTGAATTTTTCTACCATCCCTCCAAGGCTCACCATTTGAAGTGACAAGCCCTGAGACTAGGAAATTTTGTTCATTCGAATGTTCAAGTCGCAATTTTCTTTTGTTCAAACATTTACTCATTGTTAAAACATTGTTATTTCATTAATGCATCGCTTATGTCTATCTTGAATCAATATATTCGTATTCACTATACGCAAATTATTTTCATATTTGTTCTGATGTCAACTCTCAATCAATAATTCTAAGCCTCTTGAGGGAGGATGACGAAAACAATACCATAATCTACAGTATGCTTTTGAACAGACCCCGCTGATGAGGTACAGGCATTGTTTCAATCCCTAAACACTGGAGTTATAAGGATGATAATCCCTCGTCAACCCCTCTGAGCCAAAGAAGTAGGAGTTTTTCTTTTCGAAAATCAAAACCCTTTATCATAACCTGGGGCAGGGTAGTCTTTCAGTTGATCCAAGTACATAACGAATGGCACCAAAGAGGTCCTTTCAAAAACAAAAGACAGTGATGGTTCCGAACAATCATAAGGACAGGCAGTCATTATCAAAAAAAAATCATAAACGAAAAGCCCAAGAAGTCAAAACCTATGAAAAGAGACTTACGAAACTGGGGCATCCCGCTGACTGTAATTCCAAAAAGGAAACAGTTCAGGCAAAAAAGAAAGGGATAACAAAAATCAAGAAAGAGGTCTCACAAACCCTCAACAAAAAAGGACTGCCTAGTCAGAATAAATCATCAATGTTTGAACCATCACCGGAAAATCAGAGCAAAGACTCAAACAAGGTCTAACGTATGATCAACTGAGTTTAGGGTTGGAGAACATCACGAAAGAGCGGGTGGGTACAAATAATTTGGGCCTTTATCCTTTGTTTCTTAAACCGTGAACCAGGCCACGATATAACCCTTAAAAGTCCTAGCTGAAGCATGGGTTAGTTCGAAAGCATACTGTTACGAAGGTATCCTGACTCCTGAAGGTTTGCTGTAAAATCTTGAGTTGACACCGTATTGTATTACAACAAAATGCATTTTTAAAATATTCAAGACAGACATAGACTTTTGCATTCTTAAAATAACTTTGTTTGCATATGAATTTTTGTCTGAACAGCAGGGAAATTCGCACGATGAATATCTTGTGAACAGAAGTACCTCCAATCAAGAGGCACAGTAGGAGCATTGCCCATTATCTGGGGCATGACAAAGTATTTCCAACAGGGGCAACTCCCCACGTTCTGAGAAATATGGACATAGTCGAAAGAATACTACGCAAAATCAAAGACCCGCTAGGTTGACACACCTAGGCAAAAATAAGGGATTCCCGGCGAACCAAAAGGGTTCGGGCAAAAATAAGGGATGAAATGAAAAAATCTGTACACCCGGCAAGTCGAAAACCTGAAAAGGCGGCTTGGGCAAAAATGGGTATCCCGGTGGACCGAAAACCCGAAAAGGCGGTCCAGGCAAAAGTTAGGGATCAAAGCGTACGAGTATGTCCCAGCATCTCGGCACCTGCCTACCAGAAGACTCGTCAAGTACTCCCACAAGTGCCTCCTCCCACTGAAACTGGGGCAATAAGGAGTTGTCTAAAAGATCCGGTTGCTCTGTCCATCATAGGTTCGGCTAAAGAATGCGACCCAGATATTTTCACTCCCCGCAGAACACGGACGCGTCGTCCGGCTTTATTCAAAGAGTTATTTCATTAATAAGATATAACTGGGTTATCCTCATCCAATAGCCACGGAAAAGACTGTCCTCAGTAAAGTCTTATCATCCCCAGCGGAAGCAAAAGCTTATTCTCCAACATCAGCCCAGGAGTGACTTCCCGGCACCCGTCAAGGATTTATTTTCCTAGACGAAAGCATACATTCATAAACATCACATTTTCGTACATCATGACACATGCATGTACGCATCATGTCATACAATTGCATTTATGCCGTTGCTTGATTCATACCACGTACTGCATATAACTGACCTTTACCTTTCAGGAAGGATACAGTTGAATGATCAGCTATGTCAAAATAGACAAAACACCGTCAGAAAAGACAAATCCCGTCATAAGAGACAAATCCGGTCAAAGAATACAAATCCAGTTTAAATCAATGCCTAAAGATTCCTCTGATACAACTCGTCGTGATAGACACTCGTCGTGATAGACACTCGTCGTGATAGACACTCGTCGTGATAGACACTCGTCGTGATAGACACTCGTCGTGATAGACACTCGTCGTGATAGACACTCGTCGTGATAGACACTCGTCGTGATAGACACTCGTCGTGATAGACACTCGTCGTGATAGACACTCGTCGTGATAGACACTCGTCGTGATAGACACTCGTCGTGATAGACACTCGTCGTGATAGACACTCGTCGTGATAGACGATCGTCGTGATAGACACTCGTCGTGATAGACACTCGTCGTGATAGACACTCGTCGTGATAGACACTCGTCGTGATAGACACTCGTCGTGATAGACACTCGTCGTGATAGACACTCGTCGTGATAGACACTCGTCGTGATAGACACTCGTCGTGATAGACACTCGTCGTGATAGACACTCGTCGTGATAGACACTCGTCGTGATAGACGCTCGTCGTGATAGACGCTCGTCGTGATAGACACTCGTCGTGATAGACACTCGTCGTGATAGACACTCGTTGTGATAGACGCTCGTCGTGATAGACACTCGTCAGTATAGACACTTGTCGTTATAGACATTCGTCATAGACACTAGTCGCTATAGACACCCATCGTTAAAGACCACTCGTCCTTGGAAACAACCTGTCAGTAGAGACAACTTCATCACCGTTTGAAGATCCAGACCCAGCTCCTGTAACCAGTCAGGACATATCTATACCAAGCATCTGAAAACCAGCTCCTGCGACGTGTCAGGTACTCATTTTCTTTTGCAGGTATGCAGGTTCTCGCTAAGGAATCTCTTACCCGATCAACATCCAGATGGCATCTATAAGCCCATCATCCTACCCATCAATCTCTAAATGGCATCTATAAGCCCATTCCCCCACCACACTGCTACCATGTGAGCGCAAATTTCTGGGCACTCTAGTGTCCAATCATCTTCTACCCTCGGATTACAAAAGGCACGTCAGCCAATATCCATCCTCAGGTCTAAGAAGATTGAACAGGGGCAACTGTTATACCCCAAAATTTGCCCTCCCATATTCATCAAGATTTGCCAAGCCAAGCTACAAAATTCCCCAAGAGTTGCACAATGCAAAGGCCTCCATACAGTCAAAACTAGGGTTTGTGTGTTGATCAAGAAAAGGAAGTGTTCAAAGGTCCAATCAAGTCTCATATGCTTACAAAGATGGTCAAGCATCCTCATATCAAGTTTCAAGGCATTCAGCTCAAGATTGCACAGTCAAAACCCTAAATTGCACTACAGTCAACTGTAGGGGCAAAATGGTCATTTGACAGTCAAAAGTTCAAATTTTTGGTCAACATATCATTTTGAAGCCACAAACATCATTTGATCAATGCTTGATCATGATTCTCAAAATTTGGCTCAGAAATCATCAAAGATGCAAAAGTTGCTATATTTGGACAGCTGAAAAAGTCAACTGAAATTGACCAGGGCATAACTTTCACATGGATTATCAGAAAAATTCCATCCAAAGCTCATTTTGAAGAGAAAGACATTTCCTACAACTCATATTCATACTTCAAGTCCAAGAAATGCTCTCACAAAAAGTTATCAATTTCAACATTATAGGTCATTTTCAAAAGTCAACAAAAAGGGACTTTAAGTCAAAGGCCATAACTTGAGATTGGTAAATCAAAATGACATGGGACCAAAGGCATTGGTTAAAGGACTCAAAGACCTTTCCAAAATGTCCAAGAACATGTGAAAAGCTTAAAAATTGAGCAAGTTATGCCTTGTAGAAGTTGGGAAATTTTTGTGAAATGGCAAAAGTCAACTATCTTTGAAAATCCAATTTTGACAAAAGGGCCCCATTTTTTCCACTTGGTCCATCCTTGTCATGCCACACACGTGTCCCATGGTTAATTTCAAGACCAAATATTGATTTTTTTATTTTATTTAATTTTTAATGATTTAATTCATTTTAATTCTTTGAAAATTCAAATAAAATTCAAAAACCAATGGAATAGTGTCATGTGAACTTGGACAATTTTTATGTATCATGAACCAACTCAAGAAATCAGCTAGGGTTCATTTGCACACTAGGTCTAGGTTTTGGCTAAAAAGGAGGAAAAATGGTTAATGGAAGAAACCCTAAGACCAATTCTTTCCCAAGCATGAATTAAGGTCAAAGAATAAGCCAATTCTATTCCATGATCATCATTGAGTCAAACCCTAACCATAGTGCAGCAAAAGTCTCGCTCAAAAGTGGATTGGAACTTTGGAAATTTGGACATAAAATGCAAATCTGATTTCAAAGCTAGAGAGTTTTTTAAGCCTTAATTTTTATACCATTAACATCCTGAGGCATTTCTAAACGCATCCCACTTCCTAACATCAATCAAAACGCGAAGAAACAGTGGTGATAACTCAAACTGTACAGAGTTTTTTTTGAAATCGTATTCTCAATTCCAAGCATGATCATTGCATTTTAATCACATATTCATGTTCCTCACAAAGTTTCCAAGCTATTCATGGTGTTTAATTTCATTTTTGTTGATCATACACGAAGTTACCATTTTCGAATGTTAGGGTTTCCAGCTTTTTAATTTAGGGCTTTCAAAAATAGGCAAAATCAAAGCTCAAGACCATTGCCATTAAAACCAGCATGTTCCAACGAGCAGGAAACAACCATCGCGAACAATTTATGTAGCCTATATGGCTATTCGCTATTTTCCCATAGCATGCTTAAGGCAACGCTTCAAAACCGTTGCTATTGTGTTTTATGTTTCAGGGCACGCGAGGAAGAAGAAGTCGTGGCAGCCAATGATACGCTCATTTGAATTGCGCGCGTTTTTAAGTGCTATGCATTGGTTTTGTTTTTTTATTATTTTCTTACCATAATATGTTAACTAACGCTCATTGGCTCAGTGGCAAGCGTGAATTCCATTAACCTCAATGACCTGGGTTCAAGTCCCAGGTCTTGCAAAATTCAATATTATTTTTCATTTCCAGTTTCCATGCAACGCTGACATTAAAGCTCACCATGCACACTCCTCATCTATTGCACACGTGTCCTAGGAGGCTTATCAAAGGGTCCAGAACAAAGGCACATGGTGGACGCCAGTCAACATGCCACACCTGAGTGGAAAAGTCAACAAATTGCCAGCAAATGGGCCAGGCTTTTCAAATCCACACCCCCCTGGTTTGCTTTATCATTTTTATTTTTATTCTTTCTTTTATTTCTTATACTTGCTATTTATTTAATTAATTAGTTTATTTTTCTACAAAACATAAAAAACATTCAAAAAATCAGAAAAGTCAAAAATTGTAATAATTATTTTATTTTAAATATTGTTTTTTTTTGTATAAATAATAACATGTAAAATGTTTAGTTTAATTAAGTTTTCAACTTTAATCCTTTTTAATAAAAATCAAAAACAAAAACATAGAATTAGGTTAATGACTTTTTCCTTTTAACTTTCCTTGTTTTTTGCCATAGTATTAGTGTTTTTCATAATTAAACTAGGGTTGCATTTTAGGTTAGATTTTAATTCTTTTAATAACTAAAATCCAAAAAAATAGAGTTTAGGTTTAATAACTTTTTATTTTCTTTTTTTTTTTAATAATAATATTATTTATTTATTTAATGCACATAAATTAATTTAGAATTAAATTAGGGTAAAAGTCAATATTTTCATAATAAACTTAAAAGACATTAGAACTAGGATTTTAATTTTAATTAACTTTTCTTTTTTTTTTCTTTTAAATCTAAAAAACACAAAAATACCATTTTTCATTCAATTTTAATTTTAGATAACTTAATTATTTTAATTCTTTTAAAGGGTTCAACGCCCTCGCATTTGATTATTTTCTTTTTTTTCGCGCGTTTCATTTATTTCTTTTGTAAATAATTATGTATATGTACCAAAGCCATGTAATAGCTATTAGACATTTCTTTTCTGCAATTTATTTTAAAACGGGTCTGGATTAATTTGGCGTTGTAGACCCTCGCCTTTGTAATAGCGTAGGACTTTTATCTTTTCCGTACTTTAAATTCCCGCATATTTAACTGTTAAACAATAACATGAAAGAATGAATGCCCAAAAATAAAATCGAATCGTTAGATCACCATTGCATGACAAGACAAACAATAAACTGAAAATGACACACTCGCACACACCACCCCTAGGGTACGCCTCACTGTTATCTTTCGAAAGGTGGTCGTCGAGTATAGGACGTTTTAGTAAGTCCTTATGTCCATGACATGATCCAGTTGCCTCGAAACGGTTGCCTCGGAAGATAAAGGATCAATGGCATAAGGGTAGCTTCTAAGGTGTCCTACTGTTGCTCTGGTGACCACCACGTCCCTAAAACTCGAATTGACCCGAACATCTCCAACGGTGGTGCTACCTACCTCTCAATGGTGGGATGGCACTACCTTAAAGGACATTTACACAGACGAATTCCTTAGGGTAGGTAGGTTCTCAAGGGTACTTGCTCTAATTTCAAACAAATCAAAACATCTTTTCACACCGACACACTTTCAAAAACTTTCAAAACAAACTTTTCAAACACTCTGACGCATGAGTTAAACTGAAACTTTTCAAAGAATATTTTTGAAACCCACATTGAAAAGCAAGCACACATTTTGAAAACACATTGAGCAAGTACCTAAGAGCCCATGGATAACCATGGATAGAAAGGGTGTTAATACCTTCCCTTTCTATAACCTACCTCCCGAACCGAGAGCAATCTCTTTAAAGGAATTTTTCTGTGCTTTTGTCCTTTCCTATGGGAGAAAATAAAAGACGGTGGCGACTCTTGCTTACCGCGACATTTCGCGAACCAGCTTTAAAACAGTCAGTTCCAGATCCACCGATCACAGACACTTTCAAAAAAAAGCTTTCAAAACAATTTTTCAAACACTCTTGAGGACTGATACAAGAGTCGAACTGAAATCTTTAAACGAAACTTTTTCAAACCCACTCACACTTTGAAAAGCAAACACTTTTGAAAACACAATGAGCAAGTATCTAAGAGCCCATGGATAACCATGGATAGAAAGGGTGCTAACACCTTCCCTTTCTATAAATCTACCTCCCGAACCGAGAGATAATATCATAAGGAATTTTTCTGTGCTTTTGTCCTTTCCATGTTGGAGAAAATAAAAGACGGTGGCGACTCTTGCTTTCGCGACATTTCGCGAACCAGCGTTAAAACAGTCAGTTCCAGATCCACCGATCACAGAACTGGCGACTCTGCTGGGGAATCTTTTAAAGTGAGGTGTACCTTAGGATAGTTCATAACCGTGTTTTCAATTGCTTTGACTTGTTTGCTTTAAATTGTGGGTACTGTCTTGGGAGTTCTATAGATCCTAACCCGGATCTGTGGATACCTTCTTAGAAAGTAGCAACAAGGCTGTGAGGGAACTGTGCGGGGTATACCGACATAGTTGAAACAGTCTGCTACGTTGATGTGGCACTTTGGTGTGTACCGGTAACCCTTGAGTTCAGTCAAGGAGAGTACGGGGCCTCCGCGTGGTGTCGTGAAGCATCAACTGACCTTAGGAACCTTAATTGAACTATCTTGGCCTCTTTAGGGTAGTGAGATAACTGACTTTGGTGCAGTCCGAGGTTGGTTGATACTCGATACTACACTCAATTGAGGGTTTCTTTCCTGGAATATTTCGGTCGCCAGTTCAGTGGCTAAATCGAAACGATGAACAATGAAAGCAATCCAGTGATATTGGGACCCTTAGAACCCGGTTACTTCTGATAGGACAGGTTGAGCCCACTAACTTCAAGAGGGTAATACCCAGACCCCATGCTGGCCTAAACTCTAAGGGCTTGTCTTGTGTGACTTGTGTGCCTTATCATGTTTGCCTTTGTAAATATTTGTGGTGTGTTTAATCATATCATCATGACATCATACAACATCATATGCATTGGCTAACCATTTCAGGGGTTCGAATATTCATCTTTGTTCTTGTTTTGTAGGACATGAAAACTGTTCGCAGAAAGACAATTCAGATCAACCTTGTAAGGATCCCTCCTCAACTTAAGGAGCTTACATCCAGGATTCCCGAGAGCTCTTCATTCAGTGAAAGACATGGAAGACTCATCAGCTTGGTCAACACCAACATTGAGGTAGATATGATAAAGGTCCTGTTCCAATTCTTTGATCCTCTGCACCATTGTTTCACTTTCCTGGATTATCAACTGGTGCCTACATTGGAAGAGTTCTCCCGGCTTCTGAAGATCCCTATCCTTGATCAACTACCCTACAACGGTACGGAAAAGGAACCCAAGCTTGAAGAGATTGCTAAAGCCTTACACCTACAACCATCTGACCTCAAGGGACATTGGGAAGTCAGAAGTAGTATCAAAGGGTTCTTAGCCAGGTTTCTGTTTGAGAAGGCCCAAGAATGTTGGAACTCCCTTGATCTACGAGCTTTTGAAGAAGTTGTGGCCCTCCTTGTCTATGGTTTGGTGTTGTTCCCTAATCCAGATCAGCTTATAGATATCAGTGTTGTCCAGATCTTTATGTCCAGGAATCCTATACCTACGTTGCTGGGGGACATCCTTCACTCATGTTACACTCGAACCATGAGAAAAAGAGGTGTCCTTATGTGCTGTACTCCTCTCCTGGGAAGGTAGTTTATTTCCCACCTTCCACAATCAGTTTTGAAGAATGAGCGGGGTTTGAGATGGTCACAACGATTGATGACTCTTACACATGCAGATATACATTGGTGCTCTCGGTCCAGAGAGGATGTCACTATCATTGATCGTTGCGGGGAGTACCCTAATGTTCCTTTACTTGGAATCAGAGGAGGTATTACTTACAACCCGTGCCTGGCTTGGAGACAGTTTGGTTATGCTTGGAGGGATGGCCCTCACGACATGTTAATTCCCGACATAGTTTTTGACTTCGACAACGATGCACAAGGACTTCGCCAGAGATTTATCAGAGCTTGGAGGATGCCAAATAGGATAGACAGCAAGACCCTGGGGCACAGGAATTCCATCCCATTGGAACCTTATCTCAAGTGGGTACGAGCCCGCTCCCAGAAGTTAGTGATGCCATATCCTCAGGTTCTCCCTGTGATCAAAGAGCCAGTCTTGGAAAGTGAGGTGTCCTAAACTATTCAACATCCTGACATGCCCACATCCTGGGAAGAGATGTAGAAGAGCTGGATCCAGCTTAAGGAAGAACGGAATTCTCTTGAGACCAGTCTACATGCTAGTGAAAAGAAGGTCTTGGAGCTCACCCGCCTACTGCACGAGGAGAGGAATCTCAACACCTACATTGCTCCAAAAAGGATGCGCAGTGTCTTTTGGGATTGATTCACTTTTGTAATGTTTTGCCCATGAGGCCCTGATGTACCAAACAATTATTTCCTTAATGATAACGTGTGTTCCTTTTTGTCTACAACAAATTTGAATTTTCGAACCCTTGAATGCATTGCATAAACACATATCATTCATCATGTGCATAGCAGGTACTCTTCTTTTCAGGTTGCTTACTGTTCTTCGCTGTTTATTTCAGCATCATGAACCCTGAATCATCTACCGAGATGTCTATCAAGGCCCTTCAGGTGCAGAACACACAATTTCAGGAGCTGATCATGGGTTTGGCTCAAGGTCAGGAAGAGATGAAGGCTCTGCTCCTGAAGAAGGAGAAGAAGAAGAAGAGAACTGTTCTATTCAACTCGGGCCGGAGGTTTGGTAACACACTGCAGAATGAGGAAGCTGGTTCTTCTGTAGGCAAAGACAGTCCCCAGGGGGGAAGGGCTCCAAGTCCGGTGGTCTCTGATAATGAGACTGATTTTAATGAGGAACAGTATCCTCCGGCCGAAGACAGATACAAGCAGTTGGAAGACCGTCTGAACGCCATGGAAATTCAGCAAGTGCCTGGTTTGGATTTCGGAGACTTGGGTTTATCTTCTGCTGTCATCATCCCGCACAAGTTTAAAGCACCATCTTTCACCAAGCATGACGGGGCGTCCTGCCCTAAGCTACACCTCAGATCTTATGTGCGGAAGATTCAGCCGTATACAGTGGACAAGAACTTGTGGATCCACTTCTTCCAGGAGAGTCTTTCAGGGACTCATCTCGAATGGTTCTATCAGCTGGATGGAACCAAGGTTCGTAACTGGGAGGAGTTGGCTACTGCTTTTTACAAGCAGTATCAATATAATGCTGACCTTGCTCCTACACGTACCCAACTCCAGGGTATGTCGCTAGGATCAGGCGAAGGCTTTAAAGAGTATGCGCAGAAGTGGAGGGATCTGGATGGCAGGGTGCAGCCTCCGTTAACAGACCGTGAGCTAGTGGATATGTTCTTGGGGACCCTATCTGGGCCGTTCTTTAATCATCTTATTGGCAATTCATCTGCAGGATTCACTGACCTTATTCTGACTGGGGAAAGGATAGAGGCTGGCATGAAGTCCGGTAAGATTCAGAAAGGTGCGTCTTCAAGTGCTGAGAAGAAACCTTTTAAGAAGGAGGCCAGTGCTGTGTATGGGCCTAGGAGGCAAGATAAACCAGAGCGCCGCCAATCTGTCAACGCGGTGGTGATTGCTAAACCTGCTGCCGCTCCTCGGTAAACCAATCAACCAAGGGCTGAAAGACCCATAAGAGAATTTACCCGGCTGAGTATGACCTTATCACAAATCTTGCCACAGTTGCTATCCACCAACTTGGTGACTGTCAGAGAGGCTCCAAAGGTTGTGAATACTGTATCCCCCAAGTATAATCCAAATGATCGCTGTGCTTATCACTCCGATAGCCCAGGGCATTCTACTGATGACTGCTGGGCCCTGAGGAATAAGGTGCAGGACCTTATGGATGCAAAGGAGATACAATTTGAAGCGCCTGAGAGGCCAAATGTTGTGACTGCTCCTATGCCCCAACATGGAGTAAATGCCGTTGATGAAGGCTTGTATGCCGTTTCTGTGAATGATGTAGCTACCCCTCTGTCGACTGTTAAGAGGAACTTGCTGCTGGCCGGTTTATTTCCAGGTTGTAGCGAGGGTTGCCTTTTGTGTGCTGTTTCCCTACTGGTTGTCCATTGCTGAAGTTAGCCATCCAAGGCCTGATGGATAGCAAGGAAATTCTGTTCAAGAAGACCGCTGTTCCTTTTGTTCCTGTGGAGGAGGTATCTGTCGTTACAATTTTCAACAATCCAATCAAGGCTCTCCCGAGGAAGCCAGTTAAAATCATGACTGTCGCACCCATTGTTATTACTGTTCCGGGGCCCCTCCCCTATGAATCTGATAAGGCTGTCCCATGGCACTATGGGGCAGATGTATATGTACTTGGAATAAAGCAAGAGTTCAACACCGGTACCAGCATCAGCAATATCACTGGTCCAGCTAAAGTTACCCGCAGTGGCAGGCTCTTCTCGCCTGACATTGCGCCACCAACTATTCAAAGACCTCTCATAATTACGCCTGCAAGTGCGCCTGTTTCCACTTCTGATCAAGTTGTTTCCCCTGCTGCCGAGTCATCTAATGCTCGGGGAAAAGGGTGATGATGAGCCTGCCCGGATGGAGGCACCAAAGTCTGTGAATATTGAAGCCTCCCAGCAAGAGATGGAAGAAATTCTTAAGATAATCAAGAAGAGCGACTTCAATGTCGTTGAACAGCTGGGGCATACACCCTCCAAGATCTCTATGCTCTCCTTGCTGCTGTGCTCAGAGGCCCATGCTAAGGCCCTAATTTCATTTCTAAAGACGGCCCATGTGCCACAAGAGACATCTGCAGACCAGTTTACTGATTGCGTAGCCAATTTGACTGCTGACAATGGTCTGGGTTTCTCGGATGCTGATCTTACCGCTAAGGGAAAGAACCACAATGATGCCCTGCATGTCTCTATAGAATGCAGGGGCACTACTCTGGCGCACGTGTTGGTGGACACCAGTTCTTCCCTGAATGTGTTGCCCAAGAAGGCCTTAGACCGGTTGGATTGTGAAGGCCTGGAATTGAAACCTAGCAACATCATTGTTCGAGCCTTTGACGAATCAAAGAGGATGGTTCATGGAGAGGTAGACATTCCTATTCGTGTGGGTTCTCAAGTTTTCGACTCAACTTTCTATGTGATGGATATTCGTCCATCTTATTCCTGTTTACTGGGTCGACCTTGGATTCACAAAGCTGGGGCAGTGACCTCTACCCTACACCAGAAGCTCAAGTACCCTGTCAGAGGGAAGATTGTCACTGTGCAGGGAGAGGAAGAATATATGGTGAGTCATCTGAATTCCTTCCGGTATATTGAGATGGACGGGGAGTTTATTGAAACCCCCTTTCAGCATTTTGAAGAGGTACCTCCAACATTGGCAGCAGCAGAAATAGTGGTTGAAGAGGACTTTCCTTTGAAGATGGCTTCCTTGAAGGACGCCCGGGCTGTAATTGAGAAAGGTGAATGTGCTAACTGGGGCAGGCTCCCTGATTTCACTCCTAAAACTGACAAGTTTGGACTGGGTTTTACTGCAGAGGCTCAGAGGGCTGTGCGCAAAGCTAGGACCGGAAGACCTCCTGTGCTCATCACCAATCCAGGAGTGAATGCCATTGGGGATGAAGATGAAGTGGAAGAATCAGAGTTCGATAGCTGGATCTACCCGACGACTGACGGTGGATTGACCAATTGGACTGCCAAAGATCATACACCTGTTACTTTTGTTACGCAGTAATGAATTCCTTTGTTTTTGTTATTTGTAATAAACAATGAATTGAAACTTTATGGCCCGGTGTCTTACCCGGGGCACCGTTGGTTTCATTTGTGAGGGCTTATAACTGTCATTTCCATATATCATGAATAAAGATCTTGGACGTTTTTTCGCATTTCAAATCTTGTGCTCCCTTTATTTCTTTCTTTCTTTCTTTATATATTGCAAAACAGCTGTATTTACACACACTCACCTACACAGGTTTCAATCCACTCTGGATCTCACTGGTAACGACTCTGCTACTGCCAGTTATGACTTCGAAAATCCGATCAACTTAGCCGAAGACGAAGGTGAAGATGATTGCGAAGTGCCTGGTGAGCTTGCAAGACTGTTACTCCAGGAAGAGAGGGCAATTCAACCACATGAAGAGCCAGTGGAAACGATAAATCTGGGTACTGAGACAAATAGGAAGGAAGTCAAGATTGGTGCCAATCTGGAGCTCAGCGTAAAACAACGGTTGACTCAGATGTTACATGATTATGTGGAGATCTTTGCCTGGTCCTACGAAGACATGCCCGGGTTGGATACCGATATTGTGGTCCATCATTTGCCTACCAAGGAAGACTGCCCTCCGGTTAAGCAAAAGGTCTGCCGTATGCGTCCAGAGATGTCCGAGAAGATCAAAGCTAAGGTTATGAAGCAATTTGATGCCGGTTTTCTTGCAGTGACTTCTTACCCTCAGTGGGTTGCTAATGTGGTGTCGGTGCCGAAGAAAGACGGTAAGGTCAGAATGTGTGTTGACTACAGGGATCTGAACAGGGCCAGCCCCAAGGATGACTTCCCCTACCTCACATTGATGTTCTGGTTGACAATACTGCTCAGCACAAGGTGTTCTCTTTCATGGATGGTTTTTCAGGGTATAATCAGATCAAGATGGCTCCTGAAGACATGGAGAAAACTACCTTTGTTACTCAGTGGGGCACCTTCTGCTACAAGGTCATGCCTTTTGGACTGAAAAATGCTGGGGAAACCTACCAACGTGCCATGGTTGCTTTATTTCATGACATGATCCATCACGAGATTGAAGTGTATGTCGACGATATGATTGCAAGATCCCAAACTGAGGAGGAACACCTTGATCATCTGCAGAAGTTGTTTGACCGTCTGAAACTGTACAAGCTGAGATTGAACCCGAACAAGTGCACCTTC
Organism: Vicia faba; assembly: GCA_948472305.1. Taxonomy (NCBI): domain Eukaryota; kingdom Viridiplantae; phylum Streptophyta; class Magnoliopsida; order Fabales; family Fabaceae; genus Vicia; species Vicia faba. The sequence continues at coordinate 191,316,384 of OX451735.1, read as the reverse complement.
GGGGTAAGATCTGGAAAGTTGCTAGGCTTCGTCGTAAGTGATAAGGGTATTCAAGTGGACCCTGCCAAGGTTAAAGCCATTCAAGAGATGCCGGTTCCTAAGACAAAGAAAGAAGTCAGAGGCTTTTTAGGACGCCTGAATTACATTGCTCGATTCATCTCGCACCTAACTGCTACTTTGAACCAATCTTCAAGCTGCTGAAGAAAGATCAGGTAGTACGTTGGAACGATGAATGTCAGGCCGCTTTTGACAGAATCAAAGAGTATCTCCAAGAACCACCCATCCTTATGCCACCGGTTGAAGGGAGACCTCTGATACTATACCTGACAGTACTTGACAATTCAATGGGGTGTGTACTAGGGCAGGATGACGAGTCTGGCCGAAAAGAGCACGCCATTTATTACCTTAGCAAAAAGTTTACCGACTGTGAGACCCGATACTCACTGCTCGAGAAAACTTGCTGTGCTTTGGTATGGGCTGCTCGCCGGCTGAGACAGTATATGCTGACTCACACTACCTTGTTGATTTCAAAGATGGATCCTATAAAGTACATATTTGAAAAGCCTGCTCTGTCTGGGAGAATAGCAAGATGGCAAATGATCTTGACAGAATACGACATCCAGTACACGACCCAGAAAGCTATCAAAGGAAGTGTATTGGTAAACCACTTGGCACACCAGGCAGTGGACGACTATCAGTCAATGAACTTCGAATTTCCTGACGAGAGCATCATGATTGTGGCTGATTGTGAAGTACCTGGACCGGATGAAGGACCTGAGGAAGGATCCCGATGGTCTATGCACTTTGATGGAGCCTCCAATGCTTTGGGTAACGGTATCAGCGCTGTGATAATATCCCCTCAAGGCACTCATACTCCACTCACTGCCCGACTATGTTTCAACTGCACCAACAACATGGCGGAGTATGAGGCATGCATCATGGGTCTTCAAGCTGCGATCGACTTAAGGATCAAGTTTCTGAGTGTCTTCGGAGATTCCGCTCTCGTGATCAATCAGATCAAAGGCGAGTGGGATACGAAACATCCGAACCTTATTCCTTACAAAGAATGTGTGTTGACATTGATTCCCCATTTCACAGAGATAACTTTTGAACATTTCCCAAGAGAGGAGAATCAGCTGGCGGACGCGTTAGCTACGATGTCTTCTATGTTCAAGGTCAAATGGGACAATGAGGCTCCCCGGGTCATCATCTGGAAACTGGATGAACCGACATACTGTTGTGATCTTGAGGATGAGGTAGTGACTGAGAAACCTTGGTACCATGAGGTGAAAAGATACTAGGAAGCTCAAGAATACCCTGAAGGTGCATCTATCAATGATAAGAAGTTTCTGAGAAGGTTCGCAGCGAAGTTCTTCCTCAGCAATGGCATTCTGTACAAGTGAAACCATGATTCGACCTTACTGCGTTGTGTGGATAAGACTGAAGCAGAAAGGATCATGGCGGAGCTACATGAAGGTACCTTCGGAACACATTCCAGTGGGCACACTATGGCAAAGAAAATCCTTCGGGCAGGGTATTTCTGGTCCACAATGGAAGCCGACTGTTACCAACATTTTCGGACATGTCATAAGTGCCAGATTTATGCAGATAAGGTGCACGTTCCTCCAGTTCCTCTGAATGTCTTGACTGCACCTTGGCCTTTTGCAATGTGGGGCATAGATATGATCGGCGAGATTAAACCTACGGCATCCAACGGGCATCGCTTCATCCTGGTGGCGATCGATTACTTTACAAAGTGGGTTGAAGCAGCTTCCTACGCTACAGTAACCAAGAATGTTGTGGCACGGTTCGTTCGGCATAACCTGATCTGTCGATACGGTGTCCCAGAAAGGATCATTACAGACAATGGTACCAATCTCAATAACAAGATGATCACTAAGCTCTGCGAGCAATTTAAGATACAGCAACACAACTCTTCTCCCTACCGGCCGAAGATGAATGGGGCTGTAGAAGCAGCGAATAAGAATATCAAGAAAATTGTGCAGAAGATGACAGTGACCTATAAAGATTGGCACGAGATGTTACCGTTTGCTCTACATGGGTACCGTACCTCAGCAAGGACGTCAACCGGGGCAACTCCTTTCTCCTTGGTCTACGGCATGGAGGCAGTCTTACCGATCAAAGTGCAGATACCCTCTCTCCGGATAATGAAGGATGCAGATCTGAGCGAAGATGATTGGATCCAGACACGACTTGATCAGTTAAATCTAATCGACAAAAAGAGACTTGCTGCTATTTGTCATGGTCAGACGTATCAAAAACGTATGATCAGGGCATTTAACAAAAAGGTCAGACCACAAGAATATCAAGTTGGGGATCTGGTAATCAAACGTATCATCCTTCCTCAGAGTGATCCAAGGGGCAAATGGACCCCTACATACGAAGGGCCATTTGTGGTTAAACATGTGTTCTCAGGAGGAGCCATGATTCTAACCACCATGGATGGTGACGACCTTCCTCACCCCGCCAATGCAGACATAGTAAAAAGATACTACGCATGATAAAAGACCCGCTAGGTTGACATACCTAGGCAAAAATTAGGGCTTCCCGGCGAACCAAAAGGTTTCGGGCAAAATGAAGGGATGAAATGAAAAAATCTGTACACCCGGCAAGTCGAAAACCTGAAAAGGCGGCTTGGGCAAAAATGGGTATCCCGGTGGACTGAAAACCCGAAAGGGCGGTTCAAGCAAAAGTTAGGGATAAAGCGTAATACTATGTCTCATTGGATCACCTTGCATCCAGAATCCGGTATCAACTGTCAAGTTCAAAAGGCATCAATCAATCGGCTTCATCTTCAGCTAGGTCATCAAGTGATGAGACGCTCGAAGATATAAAGGCGATAACAGAGTTGGAACCCAGTGGGATTATTCTTTTCACACAGCTGTTTTGTTTTCCCTTTGTACAAATTATATAAACTCTTTTATTCGGCGGCGTTCTCCTACCAGGACGTCAGCCTCTTGTACATAAACGCCTATTTACAGGAAAATTCAAAAATCAATATAAATTCACTTTTCAGATCAATTGCCAATTGTTTTTTCCTTTTTCTGTTTTGTTTTGCGAAGAACGTCCAAGGTTCAATTTGTGATATATGCATTTGACAATAATTGCTAACTCATAAATATTTGCATACAAAACAAAGGATTAATTACAGGTAACATTAGAAACAGGGGCAATAATGAGTGGTCTAAGCGATCTAATTGTTCTGTCCACCAAGGTACCAAGATAGGTTCAGCTGAAGAATGTAACCAGTATATCTTAATTCCCCCAGAGAGTGAGTCAGCAAGTCAATGCACTCTCCCCAAGCAGAGTTATTCTGTCAGCCTTAAGGAAGTTGGGTATCCTCCAGCAGATCTCAACATTCCCCAGTGCAGTGTACAAACATTCTTAACAAGCGTCCCCGGCAGTCTTGATCTAAGATTGTTCCCCGGAAGTATACCAGACATTCAGCGGATCCACTTCCCCAATATATCTCAAAGATTTCCCCAGGAGAGTCCAGTCTGAGGATTTCCCCAGGAAAGCTGAATCATCTCCCCAGCAGGAAGCTTATCCCCGGTAGATTCTGGAAGCTTGCCACCTGCAGAGCACGAACGCGTCCCCCGGCTTTATTCAAAGGTTATTTCCCTACCAGGATATAACTGGGTTATCCTCAGCCAAAAACCACGGAAAGATCGTCCTCAGCAAAGTCTTCTTACCCCCAGCGGAGTCTATCAAAACTTCCAACACATCAACGGTATCCCCAGCGAAGTTACCATCAACATCTCAACAGAGTACCTCTCTTCCCACAGAGTATTATTCCCCAGCAAGATCGCTAGAGTAATTTTCTCCCCGCAGAGTAATCCATTCGCCAAGTTTATTCCCCAATGGAGCTATCTTCTCCTACCGGTATTCTTCCAACCATCACTCCCCAGTGGAAACAAAAGCTCTACGTCAGCCCAGGATTTAACTTCCCGGCATCCGTCAAGGATTTATTTTCCTAAGACGAAAACATACATTCATAAACATCGCATTTCTATACATTATAGCATGCATATACGCATCATGAACATATAATCTCATCACGCATGTCATACATCATGACATCACATACAACTAACGTTTTGTCTTTTCAGGACAAAGGTTAATACCAAGATGATTACCACCAACGGTCGCAACTAAAGATCCGATTCCTGTATCTCGCCAAGGTGTATCTGTTGACGATCGATACCAGATCCGATTCCTGTATCTTGCCAGGGTGCGTCTGAAAAGTTTGAGGATCCGATGCCTGTATCTTGCCAGGGTGTATCCGTTGAAGACTGACATTACCAGACCCGATTCCTGTATCTTGCCAGGGTGTGTCTGAAGAGTTCGAGGATCTGATGCCTGTATCTTGCCAGGGTGTATCCGTTAACGACTAACAATACCAGATCCGATTCCCGTATCTTGCCAGAGTGCGTCTGAAGAGTTTGAGGATCCGATGCCTGTATCTTGCCAGGGTGTATCCGTTGAAGACTAACAATACCAGATCCGATTCCTGTATCTTTCCAGGGTGTGTCTGAAGAGTTCGAGGATCCAATGCATGTATCTTGCCAGGGTGTATCTGTTGACAACTAGCATTACCAGACCCGATTCCTGTATCTTGCCAGGGTGCGTCTGAAAGATTCTCTCATCGTTACTGTTGAGGTAGTAATCGCCCAAGGTTATCTCATTGTTACTGTTGAGGTAGTAATCGCCCAAGGTTCTCTCACCATCCCGTTGAGGTAGTAACCATCCCTGATTCATTCATAACCTTTTGAAGCTCCCGACTCGATTCCTGTATCTCGCTAGGGCACGTCTGAAGAGTTCGAAGACCCAATTCCTGTATCCAGCCAGGGCGCGTCTATATACAGAATTTTAAGGTCAACTCCTGTAACAGGCCAGGTAATTATCTTTCTTTTTTCAGGTACGCAAGTTCTCGCTAAGGAAACTCTTACGCGATCGACACCCAGATGGCATCTATAAGCCCATCCACATATTCATCACCTCTCAACATGGCATCTGTAAGCCCATCTTCCTATCCATCAATCTCCAAATGGCATCTGTAAGCCCATTCCCACCATCACACTGCTAACATGTGAGCGCAAATTTCTGGGCACTCTAGTGTTCAATCATCTTCCACCTTCGGATTACGAAAGGCACGACAGCCAATCTACATCCTCAGGTCTAAGAAGATTGAACAGGGGCAACTGTTGTACCCCAAAATTTTCCCTCTCATATTCTTCAAGATTTGCCAAAGTCAAGGTTCAAAATCTCTCAAAGGTTGCACAATCCAATGGCCTCCTAACAGTAAAAAATTAGGGTTTTGGTTCTGGCAAAGAAATTGAAGTTTCCAAGGGTCCAATCAAGTCCCACATGCCTACAAACATTGTCAAGCATCCACATGCCAAGTTTCAAGACTCACAGCACAAAATTGCACAGTCAAAAACCCTAATTGCTCAACAGTCAACTGTAGGGGCAAAATGGTCATTTGACAGTCAAAAGTCAAAAATTTTGGTCAACATCTTATTTTTAAGCCACAAACATTATTTGATCAATTCTTGATCATGATTCTCAAAGCATGGCTCAAAAAGTCTCAAGATGCAAAAGTTTCTATTTTTGGACAGTTGGAAAAGTCAACTACAAATTGACTAGGGCATAACTTCCACATGGTTTATCAGAAAAACTCCATCCAATGCTCATTTTGAAGGGGATGACATTTAATACAACTCATCTTCACACTTCAAGTCCAAGAAATTCTCTCACAAAAAGTTATCAATCTCAACATTATAGGTCATTTTCAAAAGTCAACAAAAAGGCACTTTAAGTCAAAGACCATAACTTGAGATTGGTAAATAAAAATGACATAGGACCAAATGCATTGGTTAGAGGACTTCAAGTCCTTTCCAAAATGTCCAAGAACATGATCAAAGCTTAAAAATTGAGCAAGATATGCCTTGTGGAAGTTGGGAAATTTTTGGGAATTTTGAAAAGTCAACTTTGCTTCAAAAGCCTCAAAATTGCTAATGGGCCTCAATTTCTTCCATGAATCATCACCCAAAAGCTATGCACGACCCATTAAGCTAAAAGGGAGTTATTTTATTATTTTTAATTAATTAATTGAGTTTTTAATCCTATTAATTCATTTAATTAAAATTAATTATGAAAAAATACTCAAATAAAAGTTTTGAATCTTTTGGTGCAGCATATTCACTCATCACGACCTAGAGATTTCGTGTACCACATCAAGAGGCAAGATCTTACAAAATAGGAAAGTTTTCATGGCAAAAAAAGATTGAAAAAGATCATGAAAATCAAATATTCAAAATCATTGAATACAAGGCTTTGGGCTTATTTTTCTGACCTAATTCCTTCCACATATATGTACAAACATAAACCTAATGCTAAGAACACAGAAGCTGCGCCTCAAACACAAGAACACATTGCAACTTTTTGACAAAAAAACTTAAAACTGTTTTCATACTTAGAAGGCAATTCAAGGCTTGAAAAGTGTTCCAAAAGTTTGCTGACACCACAAGGAAACTGTTCCAATCGAAAACACGCTTCCATACTCAAGGAGTTGGTAGATTGAAGTCTAACTTTTCTGTAAAATTTTCATAATCGTGCTTGCATTTTCATACATTATTCATGGCTTTTAATGCTTGATTTACACTAACATGAACTCTCTGAAGCTTTTGGTGTCTTTTAATTGAATTAATATTGCCTGTATGAGGAGTTGCCATGAAAGCTGCTTAGGGTTTCAGAGCTCCAATTTTGGGGTTTCATTCATCTGAAAAAATTGGACCATGAAACTAGTACCACTAAAATCGTGACCTTCTGACGAATTGAATCCATACCTCGCGCTCAATTTATGGTCACATATGCCCTATTCGCTATTATTCGCAGGTACCATTTAGTGGGGGTTTAAAACCCCCGCTATCTATTTTGTAATTTCAGGCAAACGAAGAAGAAGGTGGACGTGTCCCAGGATGACTGGCTCGTTTGAATTTTTGGCGCGTGATGTACCATCAGCGTATTTTTCTCTTATATTATTTCTATTCCATTAAACTAACAAAGAAACGCGTTGGTTGGATTGGTAGCTTAGCTGTCATGCAGGTACTGGGACCTGGGTTCGATTCCCAGGTCCCCCTCTTCCTCTATAATTTTGTCCATAACATGCTTCTGTACAGTGCCACTTCCAAAGAGCACCATGCATCCCAATACCCAGGCTTGCCATGTGTCTCTAATGATCAACCTGAAGGCCATGATATGAATTCCAGGGTACACGCTCAGTCAACCATAAGCACGTAACCATTGAAAGTCAAAGAGGCCTGGAAACTGTTGGGCCAAAATGCTTCCCAAACACCTCCAAAAGGGTCAGAACACCCCCAGGGTTTGCTCAATCTTTTTATTCTTTTTTCTTTTATTATTTTTTCCCTTTTATTCTTTTTAATTTGTTTTATTGTTTTAATTAATTCACCAAAATAATTCTCATAAATATAAAATCCAGAAAAAGTCAAAAATAAAATATGTTTATTTAATTTTTAATTCATTAATAGTTTTTGTAAATAAATCTTAATAATCAAATTAGTTTAATTTTAGGTTTTCAACTTTAATGTTTTTTTTCTTAAATAAACTAAAAATGTAGAAATTAGGGTTTTAGTATTTTTATTCTTTTTCTTAATAAATAACTTTTTTTTATTCTTATCATTATTAATTATTAATTATCTTGTAAATAAACTTGTAATTAATTAATTAGGGTTAAATTAGGTTAAACTTAAACAATTTTTTTAATAATTAAAAACAAATTTAGAATTAGGGTTTTATTTAACTTTTAATTTTAATTAATTTTCTTTGTTTTCATTAAATACAAAAACATAAAAAATAATAACTTCTTTTCTTATTAAAAAATTAATTCACTTCCAATTTCAATTTAATTTCTTTAAAGGGTCCAACGCCCTCGCATGTTCGATTCTAATTTCTTTTTCGCGCGTTTATTCTTATGTTTCTTGTAAATATTATGTAATTACCTCAAAGCCTTGTAATAGTAATTAGGAAATTTACTTACTTTCTGCATTTTATTAAAAAACGGGTCTTTGTTAATTTGGCGATGTATAGACCCGCGCCTTGTAATAGCGTAGGACTTTTATTTTCCGCACCTTTAAACTGCTAATCACATGAAAGAATGAATGGCCAAAAATAAAATCAAAGCGTAGAACACCCAATGCATGATCAAGATAAAACATAAACTGAAAATGACACAATTCACACACCACTCTTAGGGTACGCTTCACTGTTGCCTTGCCCCTCGAAACGTGGTCGTCGAGTATAGGACGTTTTAGTAAGTCCTTATGTCCATGACATGATCCAGTTGCCTCAAAACGGTTGCCTCGGAATAAAAGATCAATGGCATAAGGGTAGCTACTAAGGTGTCCTACTATTGCTCTGGTGACCACACTGTCCCTAAACTCGAATTGACTCGAACACCTCCAACGGTGGTGCTACCTATCTCTCAATGGTGGGACGGCACTACCTTAAGGACATTTACACAGCCTAATTCCTTAGGGTAGGCGGATGACTCGTAGATACTTGCTCTATTCAAAAACAAATCAAAACTCTTTTCACACCGACACTTTCAAAAAAAAGCTTTCAAAACAATTTTTCAAACACTCTTGAGGACTGATACAAGAGTCGAACTGAAATCTTTAAACGAAACTTTTTCAAACCCACTCACACTTTGAAAAGCAAACACTTTTGAAAACACAATGAGCAAGTATCTAAGAGCCCATGGATAACCATGGATAGAAAGGGTGTTAACACCTTCCCTTTCTATAAATATACCTCCCGAACCGAGAGATAATCTCATAAGGAATTTTTCTATGCTTTTGTCCTTTCCATGTTGGAGAAAATAAAAGACGGTGGCGACTCTTGCTTCCGCGACATTTCGCGAACCAGCGTTAAAACAGTCAGTTCCATATCCACCGATCACAGTCATGATGTCATGATAAGAAGCATACCACAAGTATCCATAAATAACAAACATGGTAAAGGCACACAAGTCACACTGAGCCTTTAGATTTCAGGCTGGCAAGGAGTCTAGGTACTACCCTCTTTCAGTTCAGTTGGTTTAAACCTGTCCTAAAAATAGTAATCGGGTTCTAAAGGATCTCAATATCCCTGACTACCCTCGATCGGTCCTAATTCTAGTTTAGCAACCTTTTCTTGCGTCCAGAATCATCGCGAGAGTTTAGTCTCAATGAGTGTAGCATACTGCTACTGTTCTATGGCCAAGTTGGTCAATTTAAAGGTTCTAAGGTTAGTTGGTGCTTAATGACCCCTTAGATGACCCATATTCTCCTCGTTCCAACACAAGGGATATCTGTACAAACTAAAGTGTCACACCAATGTAGCTACTGTTTCAACCGTATCGGTCTACGCCGTACAGTTCCCTCATAGTTTATTGCTACTTACCTAAAGGGTGCCCCCAGATCCGGGTTAGGATCTATAGTAACTCCGATTCAAGCCCACCAATGTAAATCATACAAAGCAAACAATTGAAAACACAATGATCTAATCCTAAGGTATACCCCACTTAAAGGCATCCCCAACAAAGTCGCCAGTTCTGTGATACGGTGGGAAAGAACTGACTATTTTTTGGAATGCTGGTTTGCGTTTTACGTTTGTTTTCACAAAATGTTGCGGTAAGCAAGAGTCGCCACTGACTTTTATTTTATCCAACAAGGAAAGGAAAAAAAGCACAGAAAAATTCCTTTTTTGAGATGTTTCTCGGGTTCGGGGGGGTAGATTATAGAAAGGGAAGGTGTTAGCACCCTTTCTATCAGTGGTTATCCACGGGCTCTTAGGTACTTGCTCATATTGTTTTCAAAATTGCTCTTCTTTGTGTTTGTGGGTTTGAAAAAAAGTTTTTATTTGAAACTTCGATTTAACTCTTGCTTCTGTCCTCAAGAGCGTCTGAAGTGTTTTTGAAAACTTTGTTCGGAAAGTGTAAGTGTGAAGAGTTTTTGTTTTTTAAAAGAGCAAGTACTTAAGAACCATCTACCTACTCGAAAAAGGAATCGTTCTATGCTAATGTCCTTTAGACAATGCTATCCCACTATTGATGAGTAGGTAGCACCGTCGTTGGAGTTTAAGGGTCAATTCGAATTTAGGGACTTACGGTCACCAAAGCAATGTTAGGATGCCTTAGCGGTAACCCTAATGTCTTAGATCATTTGTTTTGAGGCAACAATATCCGAGGCAACCGTTTCGAGGAGACTATGATCTTTTAGACAAGAGGGCGACCTATAAAGTGACCTATACTCAATGACCGTGTACGAAGGCAACCAAGTGGGGTGTACCCTAAGAGTGCGCATGTGCGAGTGTGTCGTTTTTAGTTAATTTTATCTTTGTACATGTTAAGAGTGATCTAAGTTGATTTTAGGTTAAACATTCAGTCTTGTCATGCAAACCTATTATCAAACATCTAATAGTTATAAGTTGCGGAAAATAAATTGCGGAAATTTAACTAACTATTACAAGGCGTCGGGTATTTACATCGCCAAAGTCAAACCCTTAAAGAATAAATAAAGCGATAAAAAGTAATAAAAGGTCCTATTAACTATTACAAACCGGGAACAAATACATTATGATATAAAAGAAAATAAATCGCGTGCGAGAAATTAAATCGAGCGCAAATAGGGTTTTAACCCTTTTTGAGAGAAAGTATCTTTTTTTGTTGTTTTTGAATTAAGAAAGAAACTATCCTAAATTAATTACTAAATTAATAAATTAATTAATTAAATGAAAAAAGTTATTTTTGGGTTTTTGGTATTTTAAGAAAGAAAAATAAAATTAATTAATGTTAGTAAAAACCTAATCAAATCTAGTTTAATTTTAATTATTTTACAAAAAAGGTATTAAAGTTATTGTCTTATTAAAGGCCTAAATTAATTAAATAAACATTTATTAATAAAAATAAAAATTTGATTTTATGAAGAAAAAAATATTTTTGGTTTTAATTTTATTAAAGGAAAAAAATTGATTGGTTAGAAACTAATGAAAATAATTAAATTAAATAAAACAAGAATAAAATAAAATATAGAGAAGAGAGGGTTTGGGCCTGTTTTGGGGGTTTGATCAGCAAATTCAAGGCCCATTAGGCGCTGGCCTGGCTGACTTTCTGATTCCCTATGCGCCTTTTGACTTGGTCCCATGGTAGACTCTCATCCTGGATCACCAGATTTGGCCTTGGGGCCATCTGGCGCTTTGATTTGTGTGGGCATATGGTAAGAGCAAGCATTGATTTGTACCTGATCACTTTAAGAAAAAATATAACAAAGCATATGGGGGACCTGGGATTCGAACCCAAGTCCTGTTGGATGTTGGATGCACGCCTTTACCACTCAGCCACTTTGTTCTATTTGTCAATATATTAAGCAATTAAAATAATAAGAGAAAACACATTAATGTGCCAGAAATAAAAAAAGTGTGTGTGAAAATTTGAAAGGGCTAATCAGAAGGGGACACGTTGTCGTCCCTGTCCTCAGGCCTGCAAAGAAATTACCTGCGAATTTGAATCTGCAGCTAAATGCCTAGGTCGTTCCAAAAACTCATCTCATGCCATATAAACTCCTCCCAAGACCATGGTTGCATTTGTATTCCTCTCCCGGTCACGTCCATGGCCATTAATGGGGCTAATTTTACTTGTAATGAAAAACCCTAATCCAAGAGGAAAAACCCTAACAATGGCGTTTTGCACCACAGAGCAGATAAACGAAATCAAATAATATGGAAAGCTTGGAAAGTATCTGGTGGTTACAAATATACCATTGATTTCTTGTAATGATGCATGGATTTTGAAATACGAAATCAAATTCAGAGGGGGACCGTGTGTCACTTACAATGCGTTTGAGCGTGTATGGAGGCTTGCTAGGGAGTGGTTCTGACTCAGTGAACCTCCAGCAATCAATTGGTATTGAGTTTTGCTTCTGAAAATGCCTCCAAGCTTGATTTTGACCTCCAACTTTTTATCACTTTTTCCAAGTTTTGTTTGGTTGGTTCTTGAAGCCTCTAGCCACTATTTTCGTGCCTTTGCCTTCCTTATGTAATGTATATTGCATTAGGGTAAGAAATGTGGATTGAATCCTTCCACATCAATGCCATGAGATTTGATTTGATTCACCATTACTAAACCTTCCAAAATTGTCAAAACTCAATCTTTTTGCACATGGATTGCTTGATACGAGTTTGATACCATTGATGATGATGATTCAGTCCTGAAATAGCCAAAAAGATATCAAGTAATCAATATTTGGATTTTATTTGATTTAAAATGAAATAATTCAATAAAAAATCAAATAAAATAATAAAAAAGAAATATGATCTCAAGGCTGAAGCTAGGACACGTGTGCAAAGGGGAAAGCTCAAATCAAGTGGAAAAGAATGGACCCATTTGACAAAGTTTGAAGTTTTGGGGATAGTTGACTTTTGGCAATTTTGCAAAAATGCCCAACTTCAACAATGCATAACTTCTTCAATTTTGAACCTTTGGAGGTGTTCTTCGACTTTCTAGAAATCTTGATATGTCCTCTAATAACCCTTTTTGTCTAATATCATTTGGATATTCCATGCTCAAGTTATAAGCTTTGGCAAAAAAGGTGTTTTTTGTTGACTTTCAAAAATGACCTATAATGTCCAAATTTATAACTTCTTGTGAGTGCATTTATTGATGTTGGGGTATGAATATGGATTGTAGGAAATTGCATCCACTTCAAAATGATATTTGGATGGGTTATTTCTCATAAAGTATGAGAAAGTTATGCTTGGTAAAAGTTGAGTTTACTTTTCCTGCAAAACCCTAATTTAGCAACTTTTGAGTCTTGATGAAATTTGAGCAATCCTTGATGAATCATGATCAAACATTGATCAAATGATGAAATATCCTTCAAAATTATAATGTTGGCAAAAAATCTTGAAGTTTGACTATATATAAGTCACCGTTGACTTTTGCCATAGCATAATCGACTTTTGGACCCTTGAGCAATTGACTGAGCAAAATTCCTCTGCAAGGCTTGGAGTTTGACATGGATGACCTTGAGAACATATTAGGACATTGGGGAGCACTTGAGGTCATTTGGACTCAAAGATCCTGATGCAACATAAAACCCTAATTTGGGGTTGACTGCCTTAGGAGATAGCTTGACTGTCCAACTCTTGAGCAATCTTGAGCCACTTGGAGATTTTTCTTGCAATGTTTTGAGAAATATGAGAGGGAAAATTTTGGGGTACAACACATTGGATGCCACATCAAAGAACAGGGTCCATCGGGATCCTTGTTTAGGTCCGTCATATGGCCTGATTTCTTCACAGTTGTCTAATGTCATGATGTCTTCATCCGGGAATTCAAATTTCATGGACTGATAGTCTTCTACAACTTGATGAGCAATATGATCAGCTAGCACACTGCCCTTTATAGCTTTCTGGGTAGTGTATTGTATGTCATATTCTGTTAGGATCATCAGCCATCTAGTTATCCTTCCAGACAGAGCGGGTTTTTTGAAGATGTATTTTATCAGATCCATATTAGGTATCAACAAAGTGGTATGAGTCAACATATACTGTCTTAGCCAGTGAGAAGCCCATGCTAGAGCGCAACAAGTTTTCTTGAGCAGTGAATATCTGGTTTCACAGTCGGTAAACTTTTTGCTCAGGTAGTAAACAACATGCTCTTTTCGGCCACACTCGTCATGCTGCCCCAATACACACTCCATTGAGTTCTCTAAAATGGTCAGATACATGATCAGTGGTCTTCCGTCGACTGGTGGCATCAAAACAGGAGGCTCTTGTAAGTACTCTTTGATCTTGTCAAAAGCAATCTGGCACTCATCGTTCCATCTGACTACTTGATATTTCTTCAATAGTTTGAAGATTGGCTCACAAGTAGCTATTAGGTGAGAAATGAATATGGAAATATAGTTCAGGCTTCCCAAGAATCCTCTGACTTCCTTCTCATTACGAGGAGCAGGCATTTCTTGTATCGCTTTAACCTTGGCAGGATCAACCTCGATGCCTTTGTTGCTGACAACGAAACCTAAGAGTTTACCGGACCAGACTCCGAATGTACACTTGTTTGGATTTAATCTTAACTTGTACTCCTTCAATCTCACAAACAACTTTTGCAAGTGATCAAGGTGCTCCTCTTCAGTTTGTGATTGGGCTATAATGTCATCTACATAGACCTCTATCTCATGATGTATCATATCATGAAATAAGGCTACCATGGCACGTTGATAGGTTTTCCCAACATTCTTCAGTCCGAATGGCATCACTTTGTAGCAGAACATGCCCCACTGTGTGACAAATGGTTTTCTCCATGTCCTCAGGTGCCATTTTGATCTGGTTATAACCTGAGAATCCTTCCATGAAGGAAAACACTTTGTGCTGGGCCGTATTGTCAACCAGGATGTCGATGTGGGGAAGTGGAAAATCATCTTTAGGGATGACCCTGTTTAAATCTCTATAATCCATGCACATTCGTACTCTGCCGTCCTTTTTAGGCATGAGAACAATGTTGGAAACCCATTGAGGATAGGAAGTGACAGCCAAAAATCTAGCATTGAATTGTTTCATGACTTCCGCTTTGATCTTCTTTGACATGTCAGGTCTCATGCGGCGGACCTTTTGTTTCACTGGTGGACAGTCTTCTCTTGTGGGCAGACGATGTACCATGATGTCTGTATCAAGTCCTGACATGTCTTCGTATGACCAGGCAAAGATCTCAACATAATCATGCAATAGCTGAATTAGACGCTCCTTGACACCCGGCTCTAGATTGGCACCCACCTTGATTTCCTTTTTATCTTCCTCGGTACCCAAGTTGATTGTATCCAACGGTTCCTCATGAGGTTTAATAGCTCTTTCCTCTTGTTGTAGTAGTCTGGCCAATTCCCCTGGTACTTCACAATCTTCCTCACCTTCGTATTTGGCATGATAGATTAGATCTTCAGAATCACTAAAGGCCATAGCAGTATTGTTACCCATGGGATCCGGAATGGAGGGGTACCTGCATTTATGAGTGTGGGTGTGTAAGGGTATAGCCATCTTTAAACAATAAAATGTAAAAGAAAGACAATGAGCACAAAAGGTGTGTATGTGAAAAAACGTCCATGATTCATTGAATGTCATATGAAGATGAAATAAAAACCCTTACAAATGGACCATTGTGCCTCGGGTAAGACACAAGGTTTTTAAGGTGCGAATTGTTTGTGAATATTACAAGTCTAACATAAATTTAAAAGATAAATTACTGAGAGATGAAAGTTATTGGGACAAAGTCTCTGGCTTCCCAATTGCAAAGTCCTCCGTTGACAGTAGGAAATATCCAATCTTCCAAGCTTCCACCTTATTCACCATCTTCCACTGCGCTGACCTCTCGGTTTCTAATCTTCAGAGGTGGCCCTCCAGCACGGGCGCGACGCATAGCCTTCTGAGCATTTGAAGTAAACCCTAAGCCAAACTTGTCTGATTTATACGGAATGTCTGGAAGCTGCCCCCAGATGGTGCATCCACCCTCCTCTACTACTGCCTTGGCGTCCTTTAGAGATGACATCCAAAGCGGAGGTCTTGTGATCTTGGGGATCGGGGATACCGCCTTAGTTATCGCTACCTCTTGAGAGACCTCTTCGAAATGTTGAAAAGGAGTTTCAATGAACTCGCCATCCAACTCCACACACCGGAAATAATTTAGATGGCTAATCATGTACTCCTCCTCTCTATGGACAATGATAATCTTTCCATGGACGGGGTACTTTAGCATTTGGTGTAGTATGGAGGTGACAACACCGACATTATGGATCCAGGGCCGTCCTAACAGATAAGAGTAAGAGGGGCGGATGTCCATTACATATAAGGTTGAATTGAAAGTCTGAGTTCCCACTTTTATGGGGATGCCCACCTCCCCGTGGACCATCCTCTTTGAGCAATCAAATGCTCTCACAACTATGTTACTGGGTTTCAATGTCAACTCTTTGCAATCCAATCTGTCAAGGGCTTTCTTCGGTAAGACGTTCAAAGATGAACCCGTGTCCACCAAGACATGGGCCAGAGTCATTCCTCTACACTCCACAGAGACATACAATGCCTTGTTGTGCTTTCTTCCTCTTGGTGTCAAATCAACATCATAGAAGCCTAGGTCGTTATCAGCTGTCAAACTGGCCACACAGTCTTGGAACTGGTCAGTAGACGTCTCTTGTGGTACATGGGTTGTCTTCAGAAATTTTACCAGAGCTTTTGCATGTGCCTCAGAGCACAGCAGCAAGGTTAGCATGGAGATCTTGGAGGGAGTTTGCCCCAACTGTTCAACCACGTCATAGTCACTCTTCTTTATTATCCTCAAGATCTCCTCCATTTCTTTCTTGGAGGTTTCGGGGATAGCTAGTGGTTGAGCCTTCGTCCGGCTAGGCTCTTCTTGAATACTTTTCCTCGATTTTCAGCAGTAGAAGTGTTGGCAGGGAAAACAACAGGGATCGTGTCGTCTTTGTCGGTAGGAGTACTTGCAGGTATGATTATTGGTACAGAGGTAATCTTCGGAACAGCCACGGGTCCAAAAAATGCCTTTGGAGGACCAATCTCTAGAGAGAAGATTCTACTGCTACGGGTAATCTTACTAGTTCCGGTAATATTGGTAATGTCAGAATCTTCTTCTTCGGAGCTCACTTCTTCGGTGGTCAACCCATCTTGTTTGATACCATGGTAGTAGATTTCTCCACCGTAATTCCACGGTACAGTTTTATCTGATTCATATGGGACCGGCCCGGGCATTGTGATTATGAGAGGAGTGGTTTTCAGAACCGATGTAATCCTAACGGATCTTTTGGGGACCCTGGAAGGATTGGCGGAGATGGTTATGATTGAAACGTCTTCAATAGGATCAGGTGAAACAAGAGCATTTTCAAACCGAATCTCTTGGTTGTCTATTAAGCGTTGAATTCCTGTTTTCAACAGAGGGCAATCAGTTGGTGAGGATGAGCAAAGATGACAGTCTTCATTATAACCTGGAAATATACCAGCTTTCAACAAGTTTATCTTAATGATCGGGAGCAGAGTCAAGAGTTCATCCACAGTAGCAACGAACAAATCTTCTTCGATAGCATTGGTGTTGTGACCATGCCTATGCATCAGAGCAGAAATGACATTTGGCTTCTCGGGTGCATCAAACTAAATTTATTTTGCATCTATGAGGTCTTGAATTTTGTTTTTCAGGGCCCAACAGTTGTTGGTGTCATGACCCGGACTCTCGCAATGATATGCGCATCTGGAATTTGGATGATAATGAGGGGACGCCGTGTTGGGATTTTTTGGAGCTTCTTTTAAAGTTGCCAGATTAGATTTCAGAAGATGTGGTAAAACCTAGGCTAGAGTCATATTAATCCTGGTGAATTGCCGGACTGGCCTTTCCACCCTTGGTTGGTTACTTCTTGGTTGATCAGATGTAGGCTTTGGGATCATAACGGCCCCTACCATTGGTCGACGCTCAGCTCTCCCTTGGTTCCTTTGTGGATAAAAAGAAGACACCTCATTCTTCCCGGTGAAAGGCTTTCTCACAGCTGTAGAGGAAGACGAATCCTTCTGAGTTTTCCCACTTTTTATGCTAGCTTCCACCCTCTCTCCGGTTAGTATTAACTTAGTAAATCCAACAGATGAACTCCTAATCAAATGGTTGAAGAAAAGTCCCGATAGAGTGCCTAAGAACATATCCACCAACTCCCTTTCAGACAGAGGGGGTTGCACTCTCCCAGCTAGATCTCTCCATTTCTGCGTGTAATCTTTGAAACACTCATTTGAAATTATAGCCATACTCTAAAGTTGAGTACGTGTAGGCGCCAAATCTGCATTATGCTGGTATTGTTTATAGAAAGTTGCGGCAAGGTCTTCCCAGTTGCGGACGTTGGCCCTTTCTAATTGGTAAAACCAATCGAGTTGTGTTCCGGATAAACTATCTTGGAAAAAATGCACCCACAGGTCTTTATCGGTAGAGTGCGGCTGAATCTTTCTCATGTATGATCGGAGGTACATTTTAGGATATGACACCCCATCATATTTTGAAAACAACGAAATTTTGAACTTCGGTGGGATCACAATTCCTGACACTAACCCCAATTCTTCAAAGTCTAGACCCAGTACCCTTTGTATTTCCATAGCGCTTAAACGCTCTTCAAGATGTATCTACTTATCATCAGCCGGAGGGTACTGTTCCTCAGAGTAGTCTTCCTCTTCTTCCTCCTCTTCATATTTTGACAGAAGCGCTGTTTCTTTTCCTTTCCCTTCTCCTTCTCCGGAAGTGGTTGCAAAATTCAAGGTTCTTCTAGTCTGTCCCTGAAACCTTCTCCCCATATTTAAAACCCCAGTGGCTTTCTTTGTTTTCTTCTTTCTTTCTTCAGCTAACAGAGTCTTCAACTCATCTTGCCCCTTGGCTAGGGTCATGAGTAACTGTTTAAACTGCATGTTTTGAGCTTGAAGATATTTGACCGTCTGTTCGAGATCCATCTTACTGAAATAAACAGTAGAGAGATGAGGAAACTCGTTGCAAAAGACCTGTTTATGTCATGATGAATGATATGTATACATGCAATGCTTTCAAGGATTTAAAAATTCAAATTTGTTTTAAACAAAAAGAAACACACGTTATATTAATAAGATAGAGTTTTAGTACATCAATGCCCCTTGGGAAAAATAATACAACACTCTAAGATAAAAAAGTAGTGCGCATCCTCTTTGGTTCTATGTAGGCATTTAGAGTCTGCTCCTCATGAAGTAGCCTAGTGAGTTCCAAAACCTTTTTCTCGCTTGCGTAGAATTGGGATTCGAAAGTATCTCGCTCTCCTTTGAGTTGTATCCAATCCCTTTGTAGGTCTTCAAGAGATGTGGGCATGTCAGGATGTAAGATATTGTATGGAACTTCTCCTTCCTTAACCGGCTCAATAATCACTGGGAGAATGGAAGGATAAGGCATCATAAGACTTTGAGCGCAGGTTTGTACCCACTTGAGGTAAGGCTCAAGAGGGATGGAATTCTTGTGTCCCAAAGTCTTTCTATCCACCTTGTTTATCATCCTCGAATCTCGGATGAATCTCTGGCGAAGACCTTGATCGTTGTTGTCGTAGTCGAATACCAAGCCTTGAATCAGCATATCATGTGGGCCATCCCTCCGGGCATAACCAAATTGTCTTAGAGCTAAAAATGGGTTGTAGGTGATGCCTCCCCTAATGCCAAGTAGAGGGACATCAGGGAATTCCCCATAACGGTCAACAATGATAACATTCTCCTTGGATCGTGAGCACCAATGAATATCTGAATGTTTGAGCGTCATTAACCTTTGTGACTACCTTAATCCTTGCTCATTCTTTAAGATTGATTGGGGAAGATGAGAAATAAACCATCTTTCCAGGAGGGGAGTGCAACACATAAGGACACCTCTTTTCCTCATTGTACGAGTGTGAAAAGAGTGCAGGATATCCCCTTGTAATGTAGGCACCGGATTGCATGACATGAAGATTTTGACGACACTTATATCTACGAGTAGGTCAGGATTGTGGAACAAGATCATCCCATAGATAAGAAGAGCCACAATCTCCTTAAAAGCTTGCAAGTCTAGGGAATTCCAACAACTTTGGGCCTTCTCAAATAGAAACTTTGCTAAGAAGCCTTTGACACCACTTCTAGTTTCCCAATGAGTTGTGACATCAGATGAGTGCAAGTGCAGAGCTTGATCAATCTCTTCTGGCTTTGGATATCTTTCTGTACCATTGAAAGGTAGTTGATTGAGAATAGGAATTCTCAGGAGTTGAGTTAATTCTTCCAAAGTGGGCACAAGCTGATAGTCAGGAAATGTGAAACAATGATGCAAAGGGTCAAAGAACTAGAAGAGCACTTTCATCATATCCTCCTCTGTGTTAGAGGTGACCAAGTTGAGTAGACTACCATTCCTCTCGGTGAATGGAGAGTTCTCAGGGATCCTTGAAGCTAGCTCCTTGAGTTGTGGAGGAACTCTTACAAGGTTGATTTGGATAGTTTTCCTACGAAGTAAAACCATATCCTACAAAATAAGAACAAAGATGAATCTCCAAAATCCTTGAAATGGTTAGTGGACGCATATGATGTTCATGATGTCCATGATGTTATGTACAAGTATGTATATATAAGCAAATCAAACAATTTCTTAGTTTAGGCTTGCATGGGGTTTTATAGGTAAGTACCCTCTTGAAGTTTAGTTAGCTCAACCTGTCCTAACAATAGTAACCGGGTTCTAAGGGGCTCAATATCACTGGATTGTTTCCTTGGTCATTGTTTCAGCTCAAGCCTCTTTAATAGCGACCGAAATATCCCACGAAACCAACCCTCAATGAGTGTAGTATCGACTATCTACCAACTTCGGACTGCACCAAAGTCGGTCATCTCACTACATCCTAAAGGCCAAGTTGGTCAAGTAAAGGGTTCTAGAAGTTCATTAGTGCTTCATGACATCACTCAGCGGCCCCGTATTCTCTTTGATTGACTCAAAGGCTACCGGTACGCACAAATACGTCACACTAACATAGCTATTGCTTAGACCATGTCGGTATACCCCGCATTGTTTCCACAATGTATTGCTATTTACCCATAATGTTTCCTAAATCCGGGTGGAGGATTCAAACCCAAACAGAGAACCATAATGTAAAGCAAACAAGTCAAACAAATATAAGCAAATAAATGTGATCTAAACCTTAAGGTAACCCCACTTTTATAAAATTTTCCCCAACAGAGTCGCCAGTTCTGTGATACGGTGGGGGAACTGACTTGAGGGTTTTGCGTTTTATCGCAAATGTTGCGGTTAGCAAGAGTTGCAACTGACTTTTCTTTTATCCAAAGGAAAGGTGAAAAAAGCACAGGAAAGACCTTTTGAGATTATTTCTTGAGTTCGGGGGGTAGATTATGAAAAGGGAAGGTATTAGCACCCTTTTCATCCATGGTTTTCCATGGGCTCTTAGTTACTTGCTTAGATCACTTGCTTTTGTTTATTTGAAATTGTGCTTTGTGTGGTTTTGAAAGTATTTTGTAAAAGAGGCCATTCGTTTAGGCAATCTTTGTAATGATTCCCGTTCGTAAGAATGTATACAAAGATGTTTGTCTTTTGAAAATATTTTCAATAATTGTAAGATGTTTTGAAATGTGTGTGTGTTTGTTTTTAAAAATAGCAAGGATTGTTATTTTGAAATAGAGCAAGTAACTAGAAGTAATCTACCTACTCAAATGTCTTTCTTGTGCATTTTCTATTCCTTTGACATTGTTGTCTTACCATTCGTTTGGTAAGCAACCTTATCTTTGGATGTAAACGGGACGGGCGTGGGTCATCGTATAACCATGATTAGCAATGTTTGTAAAGTATCTTAGCATTTGGAGGGACCAATATCATTTTGTAAGGCAACTTTTTGAATAGCATCATCGAGGGACTATGATCTTACATTTGTTTTCTTTTGCCAAGATACTTCACATGCGTAATATGGCCATTTTTGTTTTAGGCAACCAAGTGGAGAAACCCTAAGGATGCTTGTGTGCAAGTGTATCATTTTCATGCTTTGATTTTGTCTTGTATTTAGGGTTTTCTATTTTGCTTTGTTTTGATCTTGTCATACAAACCTTAATTACTAATCATGGCATATAAAGCGATAAATTGCGTAATGTAAATATTACTAAGCTATTACAACAATTTTATGGGAGGGGGAATACAAATTTGAATGGGGTTTTGCAAAATGTAAACCTAAATAAATTATTACAACCAAATCGAATTTGTGCGAATTAGAATAAATACAATACAATATTCAAAGATGCAATATAATGTACATGTAAGAAAAGATTTTTATTTTGTTTTTATGTAAAAGAAAATTTAAATCTAAGCCTAAAAATGTAAGGAAAAGAAATTAATTTTAAAAGGGAGGTTTTAACCCTAATTTCTATTTTAAAAGAAAATGAAGTTCATATGTATTATTTCTTAAGTATTTTTTGTATTAAAATAATAAATAATATTGTATGAAAATATAAAATTTTATATATGCAAAAAATAAATATTTATAAGTATGAAATGAAAAATAAATTAAACTAAATATGTTTTAACTATATTTTACAAATTTATTAAGAAAATATATGATATCTATTAAAATAAAATATATTTTTATGTGAAAAATAAACTAAAATAAAATAAAATGCAATATTATGAAATTTACGTTTTTTGGGATTTTTATGTATCAAAGAAAATATTTAATATATTAAAAATGAAAATAAAACAAATAAAATAAAAATAGAAAAAGTTGGCAAGGGGGGGGGGGGGGGGGGGGTGATATAGCAACGCTGGTAGTAATGTTAGCAAAAAAAAATCATGGCCCAAGGAACTAAGCCCAAACCTGCAAAAAGTCACAAACTGAAAAATGGCAAAAATATGGAAAACCAAAAGTAGCGCCCAGGTTCGAACCCAGGACATGGGTCTTACCAGCGCTCTACTTTCCCATTGGGGTGGCTATACATCCATTGTCTTAAGGAAATCAAACATAATCTAACCCAAAACAAGTCCTTGCCCTGTACTTCATCTTCTTCCTCAAGCTTGGCCAGACATCCTGTAACTCTCTCATACTTCCATGAAAATGAAAACTCATAACATGAAAGTTGTAGTATTTGAACTCACAATTCCAACCATATAATTTATGTAAGCTATCAATCAAAGATCAAAGAGAATTTTAACAGCTCTAAATTTAAACTTAATATTTTCAGAAACTTCAAGTTCTAAATTCTCTCAACTCAAGTAAAATAAATGCAAGATAAAGATATGTACAGTTTCGTTGCAATGAGGGCCACATTTTTTATTCACAAATCGTTGCCAATGGTTGCCTGTATAAGGAGATAGAAGTTGAGATTTTACCTCCTTCAGTTGAAATCGTGTATGGAACTGTAGTGAGTTTGTTGGAGGCCTGATGCTTGCTTGAGCTTCCTTGAACTTCCCTGAATGTATTCCAATCCTTGCCTTGCTTTAAAAGTACCTGAAATTGCTTGGTCAAGTCAAACTGCAAGCTTTGAAAGCAACAATGGTAGATGATGGAAAAGTGGTTACAGAACAGGGATGAAGGTCTGGATTGGTTTGATATCAAGTAGGTAAGATGTTTTAATGATCAAGACTTGAAACGCACGAGCCAAATAGAAGATGGGTATGCTTATGCCAAAACTGCAAGTTTGGACATATTTTTGGTGTTTTTCTGCTTAGGAGTGTTTCAGGCTTTTTTCAATCGTGTGCTAAGTTGTATTTTGTTTGTATATTAGTATGGAATTGGTTTCATGCCAACCCTCTAACAGTTGTGCCAGTTCTAGCCTTTTTGCCACTTTTCTTGCATTTGAAGTGAAGTGAAGGGACAATGCTTGCCATGCTTGTACTTGCTCTCTTAGGGTTGGTATCAGCTTGTACAATTTGATTTAGACTTGTGAGACTTGTATGTACAATGGATACATGTGCAATGCTCACGAATTAGAAAGTGGCAAAAGTTGTGCTTTTCCAAAGTGGCAATGGTCACTTTATGCCATTTATGGAATTACAACTTGGGTAATGGCTCTAGGGCATGGATCAAAGCTTTGTCAACTGATTAAGCATTAAATTAAGGAGTGAGGAAAAAGTTTGGGACCTGTAAAGCATGGATTAGGCAGCATAGGTACTGGTTGCAACTTTGTTCTTCATGAAATGGCTTGGACAAAAAGTGAGAAATTTCCAACTTCATCTCTTCGATTCTCCCTACTCAAAAATGATCTTGAGGAGTTCTTTGACATTTTGGAAATCTTGCAATGTGCTCTATAACTCATCTTTGAAATTAATTTTGAGATACCTCTTGGTACTAGGTGAAAAATTTCCATGAAGTTGGGTCCAAAACCTGCCTAAATTAGGGCAAAATTTCACTAAGTTATTTAGTTCATGACCATGTGTTCATAAATTTATATCTTGAGATCCAAGCATCTTTAGGGAAAAGTGTGTGAAGCAAAGTTGTATATTTCATGAAGTTCTACAACTTTCATGTTGGGAACTTTCCTTGAATCATTATGCATCATGGTGAAAAAGTGGCCTAAAGTTGAGAAAAAAATAAGAAATTTTCTATACTTAGAAAATTTTCTAAGTTAAGAAAAATTTCAAATTCAAACCCTAATCTTCAAACTTGGATTTCTTGATGAACAAGTTTCACATTTTGACATTTTTTGATGAATTATGACCCTTGGCACTTGATTTTGACCAAAAAGTCAAAGTTTGACTTTTCAGTGTACAGTTGACTTTTGATCAGTTGACTGCAAATTTCATCTGTCAATCCAATGAAATTGAAATGTTTTGAGCCATGTAATAATTTCAAGATGGTGTAATTTAATACTTGAAATCATGTCTTAACTCAATTGGTCATTTGTTAGGTTAAAAATTAGAAATTGCCCTTCCTCAGTCAAAACCCTAATTTTGACCATTTTGCCCTTTTGGTGATTTGACCAAATTTCTTGAAGAATTGTGGTCCAAACTTGACCAAATGATACATATAAGTTTAAAATGTTGATGTTGATCATAAATTATGAAGTTTGACTATAAATTGGCCATGGTTGACTTTTTTTCTAATACAGCTGATTTTTTAGGTCAACTGTCCAATTGACTGATAAAAAATGTGGTTCAAGGCTTGAAACTTGTCATGAGTGATCTTAGAGATCCATAATGATGTTTGAAAGTCATATGAAGCATTGATAGTCCAAAAATCCTTGTGAAAACTCAAACCCTAATTTTGGGTCATCAGTGCCTGATGAGATGTCTTGAGCTGGCCAAACCCTAATCCAGTCTTAAGTCAAAGAGATCTTGTGAGAAAAGTCTTGATAAATGAGATGGAAAATTTTGGGGTGCAACAGGATTCCATTTGCCTCTGGGGTTGCCTTGTGGCAAAATGATGTGCTTTATCACCAAGTCGCCAGCTTGATATACTCGAGGCTTGATCTTTTTGTTGAAAGCCTTGATCATACGTTTTTGGTACGTCTGACCATGACAAACAACAACCGATCATTTTTCATCGATCAAGTTCAACTGATCCAATCTTGTCTGAATCCACTCGTATTCGCCTAAGCCTACTTCATTCATAATCCTTAGTCAGGGAATCTGAACTTCCATTGGCAAAATAGCAAATGCCATAGACTAGAGAAAAGGGAGTTGCCCAAGTTGAGGTCTTAGCTGAAGTACGGTAGCCATGTAGAGAAAACGGTAACATCTCATGCCAGTCCTTATAGGTCACTACCATCTTCTGCATACTTTTCTTATTGTTTTTGTTGGCCGCTTTGACTGCGCCATTCATTTTAGGTCTATATGGAGAAGAATTGTGATGCTTGATCTTGAACTGAGTGTAAAGCTCGGTAATCATATCATTGTTGAGGTTAGTCCCATTGTCGGTGATGATCTTTCGGGGATACCATAGTGGCAGATGAGGTTATGTTTGATGAACCTGGCCACCATGTTCTTGGTGACTAAGGCAAAAGATGCGGCTTCGACCCATTTGGTGAAATAATCAATAACGACCAGAATGAAGTGATGTCCATTGAAAGCAGAGGGCTTGATTTCTCCAATCATGTCAATACCCCATGTTGCAAATGGCCACAGAGAGGTCATGACGTTCAAAGGGATAGGATGCACATGGACCTTGTCAACATAGATTTGGCATTTATGGCAAGTTCTTGAATGTTGATGGAAATCAGTCTCCATTGTTGACCAATAGTAGCCTGCTCTCAAGATTTTCTTAGCCATCATATGTCCGCTTGAGTGAGTGCCAAAGAGACCATCGTGCATGTCTTCCATGATTTCCTTTGCCTTCTTCTTTTCCATACATCGGAGTAGAGTAGAGTCATGGGTGCGCTTGTACACAATTCCATTGCTTAGGAAGAATTTGGCTGAAAATCTTCGTAAGAACTTTCTGTCATTGATGGATGCTCCCTCAGGGTACTCTTGTGCTTTGAGGTATCTCATCACCTAATGGTACCATGGCTTTTCTATGTCAGCATCAAGCTCACAGCAATGCGCTGGCTCATCGAATATCTCAATTGTAATCATAGGGGCATCGTTGTCCCATCTGACCTTGAACATTGAAGACATGGTTGCCAAAGCGTCAACCAACTGATTTTCTTCCCTAGGGAAGTGTTCGAAGGTGATCTCTTCGAAGTAGGGAATCAGGGATAGCACAAGTTCCTTGTAAGGGATGAGATTAGGGTTCTTAGTGTCCTAATATCCTTTTACTTAGCTAATCACTAGAGCGGCATCCAAAAACACATTCAAATGCTTGATCCTCAAGTCAATGGCAGCTTTCAGACCCAAAATGCACGCTTCGTATTCAGCCATATGGTTCGTGCAATCGAAGCATAATCTTGCAGCGAAAGGAGTGTGGTAACCTTCAGGGGATATGATCACAGCATCAACTCCGTTACCCAAAGAATTAGAAGCCCCATCAAAGACCATAGTCCATTGGGATCCTTGTTCAGGTCCGTCATATGATCCAGGTTTTGCACAGTCGGTTACTAGTATGATGTTCTCATCATGGAAGTCGAAGTTCATGGACTGATAATCATCAACAGCTTGATGGGCCAAATGATCTACTAGTAAGCTTCCTTTGATGGCCTTTTATGTTGTGTATTGAATGTCGTACTCAGTCAAGATCATTTTCCATCTGACTATCCGTCCGAAAGGGCAGGTTTCTCGAAGACGTACTTGATTGGGTCCATCTTAGAAA
The DNA here is from genome assembly GCA_948472305.1 of Vicia faba. Taxonomy (NCBI): domain Eukaryota; kingdom Viridiplantae; phylum Streptophyta; class Magnoliopsida; order Fabales; family Fabaceae; genus Vicia; species Vicia faba. Next base: position 191,289,574 of record OX451735.1, on the reverse strand, counting down.
TAAACAGAGTGGTATGAGTCAACATATACTGTCTTAGCTGGTGAGCAGCCCATGCCAAAGCGCAGCAAGTTTTCTCGAGAAGTGAATATCTGGTTTCACAGTCGGTAAACTTTTTGCTTAGGTAGTAAATAGCATGCTCTTTTCGGCCAGACTCGTCATGTTGGCCTAAAGCACACCCCATAGAGTTCTCTAGTACTGTCAAATACATGATCAAGGGTATTCTTTCAACTGGAGACATGAGAATAGGATGTTCTTGCAGATATTATTTGTTTTTGTCGAAGGAAGCTTGACATTCATCATTCCATCTAACTACCTGATCTTTCTTCAAGAGTTTTAAGATTGGCTCACAAGTAGCAGTTAAGTGAGATATGAAGCGGGCAGTGTAATTGAGACGACCCAAGAATCCTCTAACTTCCTTTTCAGAGTGGGGACTTGGCATTTCTTGGATGGCCTTTACCTTGGCAGGATCAACTTCAATGCCTTTATTGCTGACAACAAAACCTAGAAGCTTTCCAGATCGTACTCCAAATGTGCACTTGTTAAGGTTTAACCTCAACTTGTACTTTTTCAACCTTTCAAATAGCTTGTACAGGTAATCAAGATGTTCCTCTTCAGTTTATGATCTGGAAATCATATTGTTGTACCCCAAATTTTGCCCTCCCATATTCTTCAAGATTTGCAAAGAGCATGCTTCAAAATCTCCCCAAGGGTTGCACAGTTCAAGGGCCTCCTAACAGTCAAAAATTAGGGTTTTGGTTCTGACAAAGAAATTGAAGTTTTCAAGGGTCCAATCAAGTCCCACATGCCTATAAACATGGTCAAACATCCTCATACCAGGTTTCAAGACTTACAACACAAAATTGCACAGTCAAAAACCCTAATTGCCTAGCAGTCAACTGCAGGGGCAAAATGGTCATTTGACAGTCAAAAGTTCAAATTTTTGGTCAACATCTTATTTTGAAGCCCCAAACATCATTTGATCAATTCTTGATCATGATTTTCAAGGCTTGGCTCAAAAAGTCTCAAGATGCAAAAGTTTCCATATTTGGACAGTTGAAAAAGTCAACTGTAACTTGACCAAGGCATAACTTCCACATGGTTTATCAGAAAAATTCCATCCAAAGCTCATTTTGAAGAGAAAGAAATTTCCTACAAGTCATCTTCACACTTCAAGTCCAAGAAATGCTCTCACAAAAAGTTATCAATTTCAACGTTATAGGTTATTTTCAAAAGTCAACAAAAAGGGACTTTAAGTCAAAGACCATAACTTGAGATTGGTAAATCCAAATGACATGGGACCAAAGGCATTGGTTAGAGGACTCCAAGAACTTTCCAAAATGTCCAAGAACATGATCAAAGCTTAAAAATTGAGCAAGATATGCCTTGTGGAAGTTGGGAAATTTTTGGGTATTTTGAAAAGTCAACTTTGCTTCAAATGCCTTAAAATTGCTAATGGGCCACATTTTCTTCCAAGAATCATCATACAAAGCATATGCACGACCATTGGGCCCAAAGGGGATTTAGTTCATCATTTTTATTTATTTATTTGAATTTTTAATTACTATTAATTCATTTAATAAAATAAAATATGACAAAAATACTAAAACAAGGTTTTCAAATCTTTTTGTGCAGAATAAACTCTCATCAAGGCCTAAGGATTTCGTGCATATCAAAAGAGGAAAGAATTGGTGCAAATTGGCATGATTCTTCATGAAAAAATATTGAAAAAGATTCATAAAAATCAAATCTTGAAAACCATTAAAGACAAGGCTTTGGGCTTGGATTATTGACTGAATTCATTCCTTATACAAGTACAAACCTAACCCTAATGCCAAGAACCTCTAAGCTGCGCCCAAAACCATAAACAACCTTGCACTTTTTTGTGAAATTTTTCAAAACTGAAACCACGATTCTAAGGTGTTTCAAGGCCAAATAACTATCCCATTGCATTCCTGAGGCTTCAAGGAACGTGTCTGGATCAAAACCATTGTCCCTAACGCAGGAAATTGGTAGAACGACCTTGTCCTGTTCATGATTTTTTTCATATTCATGTATCATGATTCACGCATTATTTTCAATTTTTAATGTTTGATTTGTATTCAGTTAATCATTCTAAAGCTAACCATATAGTCTAATTGAGTTTTCATGCACTATATGAGAATCCACCATTGGAGTTTTCTAGGTTTTCAGAAACCTTGAATTGGGGATTTTGGCTTATGGTAAAATCAGAACACGAGGCTTGCACCATTAAAATCGTGACATTCCAAGGAGTCCAAAACATCCATCGCGCTGTTTTTATATTTTGTTAATTCCTATTCGCTATTTTTCTGCCTTTCAAATTGTGGGGGTTTAAAACCCCCGCTATTTAGCTTGTTTTTTCAGGTAAAAAGGCAAACGGATGAAGAAGAAGATCATGTGTCAAGACATGGTTGGCTCGTTTGAATTTCGCGCGAAATTAACCACTTACCATTTGTTTTGCATTATGTTGTTCATGTTCTATATTATATACAAAGTGCGTTAACAGCTCCATTGGTCAGGCGTTGCATTGGTAAACTCTGGGACCTGGGTTCGATTCCCAGGTCCCCTATCCCTTCAATATTATTTTTTCTAATATCTGTTAGAACAATGTTTGAATCTACTACCCTATATTTAAGTTTTGATGATAACAAAGTGAAAAGATATAGTATTTATAAGTTTCATGAATGAACTATCTGCTGCCTAAAATTATTATGTTCTGACTTGCAGATACGCTGATTGAAATAAGCAAGATCACATCTATTCAGCATCAGAACTTAATTTCAGACACCAGCATCAGAAGTTGCTACATCAGAACGTCAAAATCAGATGATCAACTCACGTACATGCTGAAGCCTGATGAACAAGACTGCGCTCAAACACTCTGATACAGAAACACAATAGTTCATCAGCAGCGAAGCAGAATCAGAATGAGCTAAGCCAGAACTTGCGTTAAGGAAGCAACGGTACTGTGCATTGAAAGCTAATTAATTCCAACGGCCTCATTCCAGACAAGATCTGCTCAATAAAGAAAGCTTGTTATTAGCATTGAATCAAGAATATTGCATTCAACGTTCTTCATCTCAAGTGCTATATAAACAAGGCTTTGAAGATTGAAATGGTTAATGCTCTCCAAATCTCTACACGCACAAAAGCTGAACCATAATCTTCGTTCTACCAGTTTTGCTAAACCACACACTCTGATATTCCATTACTGTTTAGCAATCTAGTTTCTAAGCTTCATTTTGTGTATACATCACAGTTGTGATACAGTTTTGTAGAAAACATCCACACACATAGTTTTATCTCTTTGTAAGAAAGTGTTACCTTGACAAACCGGGTTGTGGTTTGAATCAAGAAGGCTTTAGCAGTTGTTAAAGCAGTTTGTAATATTCAGTTGAATATAGTGGATTAAGACCTCGTTGGAGAGAGGCGAAATCACCTTGACGGGTGGACTGGAGTAGTTTGAGATCAAACGAACCAGGATAAAAATATCTTGTCAATTGCTTTAGATTTCAGTTTTACAATTCAACCCCCCCTTCTTGTGTTTTTCACCACTTCAATTGGCATCAGAGCCTGGTTCTGAGCTAAAACACTTAACTGTGTCAGTACAAGATCCAGCGTCAGAAAAACACAATGGCAGGAAACAATTCTCACATCAGCAATGACAACAATGAGGACAGAGACAGATTCAGTGGCAAACCTCCAGTCTTTGATGGAGAAAACTTTGATTACTGGAAAGACAGAATTGAAAGCTTCTTTCTGGCACATGATGCTGATCTGTGGGATATGGTGACAGATGGATACACGCACCCTGTGAATGCAAGTGGTCAGAAGATTGATAGAAAATCAATGTCTGATCAACAAAAGCGTGACTTCAAGAATCACCACAAGGCCAGAACCATCCTCCTCAGTGCCATTTCCTATACTGAGTATGAAAAGATCTCCAACAGAGACACAGCAAAGAACATCTTTGATTCTCTCAGAATGACGCATGAGGGCAACGTTCAGGTCAAAGAAACAAAAGCTCTGGCGCTCATTCAGAAGTATGAGGCGTTCAAAATGGAAGAATCTGAATCCATTGAAACTATGTTCTCTAGATTCCAGATTCTGGTAGCTGGTCTCAAAGTTCTGGACAAAGGGTACTCTACTGCTGACCATGTCAAGAAAATAATCAGAAGTTTACCCAAGCAGTGGAGGCCTATGGTTACTGCTCTGAAGCTAGCTAAAGATCTCAACAAAATCACTCTGGAGGAACTTATAAGCTCCCTCAGAAGTCATGAGATAGAGCTAGAAGCTGATGAGCCTCAGAAGCAAGGTAAGCCTTTAGCATTAAAATCTAACAGAAAATTCGAGTCTAAAGTTTTGCAGGCAGTTGAAGAAACATCTGATAGATCCTCATCAGAAGAAGACGAACTTTCCCTTCTCTCCAGAAGAGTAAATCAACTGTGGAAGCAAAGACAAAGGAAGTTCAGGAATCCCAGAAGATCTGATCAGAACGAGTCTTCTTCCAGATACAGAAGGACAGATTCTTCCTCTGGATACAGAAGATCTGAAGGCTCCTCCAGTAGCAAGAAGCCAAACACCAAAGACATCATCTGCTACGAGTGCAATGAGCAAGGACACTACAAGAGTGACTGCCCAAAGCTTCAGAGGGAAAAGCCCAAAAAGAAGTTTGGAAGAGAGAAGAAGAAAAGTCTCATGGCCACATGGGATGACTCTGACTCGTCTGAAGCTGACTCAGAATCAGATGATGAAAGGGCAAACATAGCTCTCATGGCTAACATTTCAGAAGATAGTGAAGCTTCTGAATCAGACTCAGAATCAGACACAGAAGAGGTATTTCCTAACTTCGCTGTTAACTTTACAAAGGCTGAACTTGCTGAAAGCCTTAATGAGATTATGGAACGTTATCAGCAGATTAGAGCTAAATTCAGAGACCTGAAAAGGAATCTTGAATCTGACTCTAATAAGTCTGAGAGTCTCAAATTGGAAAATTCTGAGCTGAGAGATAAGATTTCAAAATTAGAAAACACTTTACAAAACTCTCAGAAGGAACCAATTTCTGAAACTCCCAGCAACGCTGATGAGATCATCAAGGAGTATGATCACAGTTTCCAGAAGTTCCTAGCTAAAAGCATAGATAGAAGCAGAATGGCTTCAATGATCTATGGAGTTAGCAGAAACGGCAGGAAAGGAATAGGATACCAAGGTAAGGTTCCTACACCAAAGAATGTCATGGACTTAACCATTAAACACACTCCTCTAAATTCACACTTTGTGTATGGTCACACACATGATATCAAATATACTAGCAGTAAGCACTCTGTGAAACCAAAATTCAACCAGAGTTTTGGTAAAACTAACAAATCAGGACCCAAGAAAATCTGGGTACCTAAGGATAAAATAATACATGTTGCAGATATCTTTAGCAGCAAGTCAGAAACACCAGTCATGGTACCTGGACTCTGGCTGCTCACGACACATGACGGGAAGAAGGCATATGTTCCAAAGCCTGGAACTTAAGCCTGGAGGCCACGTTGGCTTTGGAGGCAATCAGAGGGGAAAGATAATTGGCTCTGGAACTGTAGGTAATGGAAATCTTCCCTCTATTAATAATGTTCTGCTAGTAGATGGATTGATGCATAATCTGTTATCCATAAGTCAATTAAGTGATAACGGTTATGATATAATCTTTAATCAAAAATCATGTAAAGCTGTTAGTCAGAAAGATGGGACTATCCTGTTTAATGGTAAGAGGAAAAACAACATTTACAAAATCAAACTTTCTGAACTAAAGAGTCAGAATGTAAAATGTCTTCTGTCTGTCAACAACGAGCAGTGGATCTGGCACAGAAGATTGGGGCATGTTAGTATGATAAGAATATCTCAGATTAACAAACTCAATCTGGTCAGAGGACTTCCTAATCTGAAGTTCAATTCAGATGCTCTGTGTGAAGCATGTCAGAAAGGCAAATTTGCAAAACCTTCTTTTAAATCCAAAAATGTTGTTTCCACCTCTAAGCCATTAGAACTTCTGCACATTGACTTATTTGGACCAGTTAAAACTGCTTCAGTCAGTGGTAAGAAGTATGGGTTAGTAATCGTAGATGACTATAGCAGATGGACATGGGTAAAGTTCTTAAGACACAAGGACGAGTCACACTCTGTGTTTGTTACCTTCTGTAACCAAGTTCAGAATGAAAAAGGATCTTAGAATCGTTAAAGTCAGAAGTGATCATGGTGGAGAATTTGAAAATAAAGATTTTGAGTCATTCTTTAATGACAAAGGCATTCTGCATGATTTCTCTTGTCCTAGAACTCCCCAACAAAATGGAGTTGTAGAACTAAAGAACAGAACATTGCAAGAAATGGCCAGAACCATGATCAATGAGACAAACGTTGCTAAGACTTTCTGGGCAGAGGCAATAAACACAGCGTGCTACATTCAGAATAGAATCTCAATAAGACCTATTCTGGAAAAGACTCCATATGAATTGTGGAAGAACAGAAAGCCCAACATTTCATATTTTCATCCATTTGGATGTACTTGCTTTATATTAAATACAAAGAATTATTTGAACAAGTTTGACTCTAAGGCACAGAAGTGTATTATGTTAGGATACTCTGAACGCTCAAGAGGGTACAGAGTATACAATACAGAAACACAGATTGTGGAAGAATCAATCAGTGTTCGTTTTGATGACAAGCTTGACTCTGAAAAGTCAAAGCAGAATGAAACTTTTGCAGGTATAGAAATTGAATTTGCAGGTTCTGAAGACAAGTCATCAGAAGCTCTCAACACAGACATTCCTTCAACGTCTGAAAGGAGCACTGCTAGAAATCCTACAACAGCTGCTGATCAACCTCAGAAGAGATTACCCAGAAGCAGCTTGGATCACCCAGAAGAGACTATCATAGGAAGAAAGGAAGATCCAATCAGAACAAGAGCAAGCTTCAGAAACTCTGAAGAAACTCTTATGGGACTTGTGTCTCTGATTGAACCTTCTTCTATTGATGAAGCACTTCTGGATAATGACTGGATTCTGGCAATGCAAGAAGAGCTGAATCAATTCACCAGAAACGACGTATGGGATCTCGTTCCCAGACCAAAAGGATTCAACGTCATTGGAACAAGATGGGTGTTCAGAAACAAGCTAAATGAACAAGGTGAAGTCATCAGAAACAAGGCACGACTGGTTGCACAAGGTTATAGTTAGCAAGAGGGGATAGACTATACAGAAACCTTTGCCCCAGTCGCCAAGTTAGAATCTATCAGACTTTTAATTTCATTTGCTGTTAATAGAGGCATCACTCTGTATCAGATGGATGTCAAAAGTGCATTCTTAAATGGTTACATAGAAGAAGAAGTTTATGTTCACCAACCCCCAGGTTTTGAAAATACAAAACATCCAGAACATGTTTTCAAACTAAAGAAGTCACTGTATGGTCTGAAACAAGCTCCCAGAGCTTGGTATGAAAGGCTAAGTAACTTTCTGCTTGAAAATGAATTCACCAGAGGGAAAGTGGACACTACTCTATTCTGTAAAACAGTTAAGAGTGACATCTTAGTCTGTCAAATTTATGTTGATGATATCATTTTTGGTTCTACTAATCCTTCTCTTGGAAGAAAATTTGCTAAGTGTATGCAGGCAGAATTTGAGATGAGCCTCATGGGGGAACTGAAATTCTTTCTAGGAATTCAGATCAATCAAACTCCAGAAGGAACTTACATTCATCAGAGAAAATACATCAGAGATCTTCTGAAGAAATTTGACCTCTCAGAATGTAAGCCATCAAAGATTCCAATGCATCCCACGTGCATTCTGGAAAGAGAAGAGGTAAGCAAAAGTGTAGAACAGAAAGTCTACAGAGGTATGATTGGTTCTCTCCTCTATCTGACTGCTTCAAGACCTGACATATTATTCAGTGTTTGTATCTGTGCTAGATTCCAATCAGATCCTAGAGAATCTCACTTAACAGCTGTTAAGCGAATTTTCAAGTATCTGAAAGGTACTACTAATCTGGGTTTGTTTTATAGAAAATCTAGTGATTACAGCTTAGTAGGCTACTGTGATGCTGATTTTGCTGGAGACAGAGTGGAACGTAAAAGTACTTCTGGAAGCTGCCAGTTTCTGGGAGAAAATCTGATCTCTTGGTCCAGCAAAAGGCAATCAACAATTGCTCTATCAACAGCAGAAGCTGAGTACATAGCAGCAGCAGGATGTAGCACACAAATGCTCTGGATGAAAAGTCAGCTTGAAGACTTCCAGATTTTTGAGAGTAACATTCCTATACTTTGTGATAATACTTCTGCTATTTGCTTAAGTAAAAATCCTATTTTACATTCTAGGGCTAAGCATATAGAAATAAAACATCACTTCATTAGGGACTATATTCAGAAAGGTATTTTGAACTTAAAATTCATAGATACAGACCATCAATGGGCTGATATCTTTACTAAACCCCTTTCAGAAGATAGGTTTAATTTCATTCTGAAACATCTCAGCATGAAAGTGTGCCCAGAGTGAAAATGTTTTAATTCCATATATTTACTTTCAGAATGTAATTATTCTACTGTGAACTTCTGATCAATCTCCTTTCAGAAAGATAGAACATGCAGATTGTATCAGATGCAAGTCTAAAGATCTGAGAGTCTAATCTCAAAGACAGACGTGCTGATCACTACATCAAACAAGTGTCATCCAATCATCAGCATATCTCTGAAGCAGAACGCGTGCACGCTTCTGAGAAGGCAAAGCGCTGATTGGGTGCATTGAGACACATGTCTGGTAACCGTTTTTAAGTATCTTTCTCAAATCCCCCAAAATCAGCTAGCATTTAATGAAAAGTAATCATGCTTTTAAATGGCAATCATGATTTTTCTCTCTCTTAAAAACGTTTATCTTTTCAAAATAGTTTTGAAAACTCTATTTAAGCACATTAATCTCTCATTTATTCTTTATGCTTTCTCACCATCACTCAAGCATTTTCTGCATATTTCTGAGTTCATCCCTTGCAAATTTTTTTCCTCAATTCATTCTCAAAACCCTGTTTAGTGTGAACAATGGCATCCTCCAGCAGCGTTTCTGCAGGTAATCAGAAGAAAGCAACTTCTGAGCAATATCAGGTGCCACTCAGAACTCTCCTCACTCCGGTGAAGAACCTTGAAGTGCTCTCTGAGTTAATCATTGACTTTGAAAGCTTGAAGGAGAATGGTTTTGACCTAACTGAAGAAATTAGGGCTCAAAAGTGGGAAAGGTATTTCGATAGGTTGGTTGGACCAACATTCCCAGCGTTGGTCAAGGAATTTTGGATTCACGCCAAGGTTTCAAAACATCTAGTCATCTCCTCTGTCATGGGGAAGAAGATTGTGATTTCTGAAGATCTCATTGCAAGGCTAATCGGTCAAAGTGGTGGTGGCGTCCGTTGTGTGGACATGGCTGAAAGATGTGCTGATACAGGTGTGGTAGCTAACATGATTTTCACTCTTGGGATGCCCAGCAGCAAGATTAAAGATCTGAAGGATCATTGCAGAGTATGGGCTAAGATTTTTCTGGGATGCTTCAACCACAGGAAACCAACAAGTTCTCCTGATTATATAAATGTGGATCAGCAGTTTCTGATCTACTTTATTGATCAGAAGATAAAGATCAATCTGGCTCACTTCTTGTTCAACCATCTCAAAACCAGTGTGAAAGAAACAAGGGAAGAAGAAAGAACCAAGAGGGACTGGATACCTTTTGGAAGGCTAATATCAGATATTCTGACAGAGAATAGGCTGATTGAACATCTGACAGAAGCTCAGGAGCTGAGCACTATTGAACCAACAATTGGGAAACCTCTGAACGCAAAGAATCTGAAAAAGATGAAGCTGATAGAGAATATTCAGAAGGAACCCAGAGCTACTTCCACTGCTGATATCTCCAGCAGAAGAGTGCCTCTGAGTGATTTTCCGATATTTTCTGAAATGGAATCCAAACCAGAGATGTTTCTCAGGTACCCAGATGCGTACAAGGCAGATGATACAAATCCAAAGCTGAATATCAGAGATCTGCGTCAACCCCAACCAGAAGTGACTCTGAAGAAGACAAAGAAGAGGAAAGCGCCATCAGAAGGATCATCTCAGCAGACTCCAAAGAAAAGAGGTATTTCATCTGCTGCCCCTATTTCAAAATCTTTTACTATTCCAGCATCTATCCCTCCTCAAACCTCTCATAGAATATCAATTCCCATCCCTACCATTGATGAAACCATACAAGAAGAAGACCCTTCTGAGGCATTAAAACTCAGAAGACCTAGAACCAAACAACCCAAACAACCAACAATTTCAACAACAACAGCACTTGACCAAGTGCTGGCTGATATTGAGCGTCAACATGCCTCTGCTCAACCAAACTCTGAACCACAAAATGTTCCTCCTCCTCATCCAGAACCAGAACCAAAACAACAACAACAACCACTCTCAGAAGAACCTCTGATCCCTGAGCAATCAGAGATTCCACCTCCCTCTCCCCAACCAGAAATTAATCCACCTTCACCACAAACAGAGTTTCACCACTCTGAAACCCCTTCTCCTCATCAATCTGACCCTCACTCACCTCAACCATCACCGCTGGCAATCCAGTTGCCATGTGGAACCACTGTTTTCATGCCCCAGTTACCATCCTCATCAGAATCGACACCACCAAAAACTCCCAAAACACCACCCACTCCAATCGAAATATCTGACTCTGATACCCCTCCTCCAAAACAAACAGCCTCTCAGAAAACCTCTGAAAACCCCAGCAGGACTTTCATTGACTTAACCAGTCTTGACCGTCTTGCTGATCTAAAACACAAAATTGCCATCCCAAAACCAAAGCAACCAGATGTTGGCTCTGGTATTTTGAATTTTGAAACAGGTGTGCTGCAATGGATTGCTTCTTTGAAGCAAGTCTGTCCTGGGATGATTGACCCAGCTGCTTCTGATCAGCTCTGGTCACAGTTCAGACTATGGGTACGTGCTGAAGCCCTCAAGTTGCAGGATATCAACTATGAGCAGGCACAACATAATTTCAGCAAACTTCTGAATGAAGTTGCAAGTATGCTTCTGAAAGAGGACGTGCTCCCTCTGGACAGTGAACCTTGGTCTGAGAAACAGCAAGCTGCAAAGGTGCAACCATCAGAAGAAGACAAGACCATTCAGGCTGAAGAAAATCAAGCAGAGGATGTTGCTGAAAGTTCTGAGAAGACTCCTCCTTCTGATGCTTCTCAAGCTGCCTTGGACAGGCAGACTCTGGAAGAACTAAGGCTGAATGACATACGTCTGCAGCAGCGGATGGATGAAAACGATCAGAAGATGAAAGCAAGAATGGATGTGCAGGACAGCAAGATTGACACTGTTGTCAGCATGGTTCATAAGCAGAATGAGACTTCTGAAAAGATTCAAGCCATGCTGGAGAGCCTGTTCACACGCTTGCCTCCTCAACCTTAAATCTGTTTTCATGCATGACCTTTTTCATGTTTTCTTGATTTTCTGATATACTGTTTTGACTATGTTTTGTAATATTTTCTTGCTCTGATTCTGAACTATCTTAATATAATTAGTTTTTCTGATCTTAATCATTTTAGCACATCACCAACACTTTTTGATTGCTGACAAAAAGGGGGAGAACAAGAATGATATTTAAATCAATAACGGCTAACTAGACAGAAACTCTCAAACATTCTAACTAGACTACTTGAAATGTTTTTTCTGTTTTGTTTAAAGTCTACAGGCACAAGGAAGCTCCTGGACACTCTGAAGACTAGAAGCTCTGATCAATATGAAGTTGCTCTGATCAATATGAAGTTCTGATCCAAAGCAAAGCTCTGACAAGAAAAGCTCTGAAGCTCTGCTCTGACATAAAGCTTCTAATAAGTCAAAGACTCTGATAATCTGATGTTCAAAGAAAGAAAAAGATCTGATCCTGAAGAACACGTATAATCAAAGGGAAGTAATCAACTCAGGGGGAGTATCTCTTAACTCTGACTTCTCCGTACTTCTTACTCTGATACATTTTCCAGATACCTTTTCACGTTTTTTTTTCATTTAAAATATCTAGTTTTTGTCATCATCAAAAAGGGGGAGATTGTTAGAACAATGTTTGAATCTACTACCCTATATTTAAGTTTTGATGATAACAAAGTGAAAAGATATAGTATTTATAAGTTTCATGAATGAACTATCTGCTGCCTAAAATTATTATGTTCTGACTTGCAGATACGCTGATTGAAATAAGCAAGATCACATCTATTCAGCATCAGAACTTAATTTCAGACACCAGCATCAGAAGTTGCTACATCAGAACGTCAAAATCAGATGATCAACTCACGTACATGCTGAAGCCTGATGAACAAGACTGCGCTCAAACACTCTGATACAGAAATACAATAGTTCATCAGCAGCGAAGCAGAATCAGAATGAGCCAAGCCAGAACTTGCGTTAAGGAAGCAACGGTACTGTGCATTGAAAGCTAATTAATTCCAACGGCCTCATTCCAGACAAGATCTGCTCAATAAGGAAAGCTTGTTATTAGCATTGAATCAAGAATATTGCATTCAACGTTCTTCATCTCAAGTGCTATATAAACAAGGCTTTGAAGATTGAAATGGTTAATGCTCTCCAAATCTCTACACGCACAAAAGCTGAACCATAATCTTCGTTCTACCAGTTTTGCTAAACCACACACTCTGATATTCCATTACTGTTTAGCAATCTAGTTTCTAAGCTTCATTTTGTGTATACATCACAGTTGTGATACAGTTTTGTAGAAAACATCCACACACATAGTTTTATCTCTTTGTAAGAAAGTGTTACCTTGACAAACCGGGTTGTGGTTTGAATCAAGAAGGCTTTAGCAGTTGTTAAAGCAGTTTGTAATATTCAGTTGAATATAGTGGACTAAGACCTCGTTGGAGAGAGGCGAAATCACCTTGACGGGTGGACTGGAGTAGTTTGAGATCAAACGAACCAGGATAAAAATATCTTGTCAATTGCTTTAGATTTCAGTTTTACAATTCAACCCCCCCCCCCCTTCTTGTGTTTTTCACCACTTCAATATCTTCCTATGCAGCGCATTACTTGATGACCATCATGTGTCCCCACAATCTGACGTGCCACGCGCTCAATAATTCCCATCCAAAGGTCATGATTTGAGGAGCATCATGGGCATCAGTCAACACATACCCACGTGACCAGGAAAGTCAACTGAAGGCTTTAAACATTGGGCCAAAAATGTTGGATGATACCTCCAATCTGGGGTCAACACCCCCAAGGGTTTGTTTTCTTTTCTTTTTTTCTATTTTTTATTATTTGTCTTAATTTAATTATTTCCCTTTAATTCTCTAAATTAATTTATTTTCATAAAACATAAAAAAATAAAAAAAAATCAGAAAGTCACAAAATAAAATATATTTTATTTAAATGTTATTTTGTAAATAAATGTTATTAATTAATTTAATTTTTAAATTCTAGGATTAATTTTAACATTTTCTCAATAAACTTAAAAATTGTAGAATTAGGGTTTTTAATTACTTTTATCCTTTTTTTTTTCTTTTCTTTTATCATTACTAATTATTAATTATTTTTTTTTTTTGTAAATAAAAATTGTATTAATTAATTAGGTTAATTCTAGGTTTAACTTTAACATGTTTTTTTTAATAAATTAAAAATAGCTAGAACTAGGTTTTAAATTCCCTTAATTCTTCTTAAAAATCCATAAATACAAAAGACTCCAAAAAAATCTTTTCTTTTTATTTTAATTTAATTAATTTGTTAATCGTAATTTAATTTTATTAAAAAGGGTCCAACGCCCTCGCACTCCCGATTTTACTTATTCTCGCATTTTTATTTTATTTCCTTTTTTTCATGTAATTCTCCCAAAGCCATGTAAATCAGACATTTATATTTCTCGCACTTTACTTTATTTTATGTCAAATTGGGTCTTGGATTAAATTTGGCGATGTGGACCCGCGCCTTTGTAATAGCGTAGTGTTGTACCCCAAAATTTGCCCTCCCATATTCTTCAAGAAATTGCCAAGTCAAGCTTCAAAATCTCCCCAAGGGTTGCACAGTTCAAGGGCCTCCTAACAGTCAAAATTAGGGTTTTGGTTCTGACAAAGAAAATGAAGTTTCCAAGGGTCCAATCAAGTCCCACATGCCTATAAATATGGTCAAGCATCCTCATACCAAGTTTCAAGACTTTCAGCACAAAGTTGCACAGTCAAAAACCCTAATTGCACTACAGTCAACTGTAGGGGCAAAATGGTCATTTGACAGTCAAAAGTTCAAATTTTTGGTCAACATCTCATTTTGAAGCCACAAACATCATTTGATCAATGCTTGATCATGATTCTCAAAGCTTGGCTCAAAAATCATCAAGATGCAAAAGTTTCCATATTTGGACAGTTGAAAAAGTCAACTGTAAATTGACCAGGGCATAACTTTCACATGGATTATTAGAAAAATTCCATCCAAAGCTAATTTTGAAGAGAAAGACATTTCCTACAACTCCTCTTCATACTTCAAGTCCAATAAATGCTCTCACAAAAAGTTATCAATTTCAACATTATAGGTCATTTTCAAAAGTCAACAAAAAGGGACTTTAAGTCAAAGGCCATAACTTGAGATTGGTAAGTCAAAATGACATGGGACCAAAGGAATTGGTTAGAGGACTCAAAGACCTTTCCAAAATGTCCAAGAACATGAGCAAAGCTTAAAAATTGAGCAAGTTATGCCTTGTGGAAGTTGGGAAATTTTTGGATATTTTGAAAAGTCAACATTGCTTCAAATGATCTAAAATTGCTAATGGGCCTCTTTTTCTTCCACAATTCATTATCCAAAGCATGTGCACGACCATTTGGCCCAAAGGGACGTTTTTATCATTTTTTATTTATTTATTTGGATTTTTAATCATTAATAATTCATTTAATTAATTAAAATACATGAAAAATGCTAAACCTAATTTTTCAAATCTTTTTGTGCATAGAATAATCTTAAGATTTTGTGTGTAATCAGATTTGGAAAGTATCTTGGTGATTGAACATGATTTGGACTAAGTTTGCATGAAAAGATTAGAAAATATTTTGCCTTGAAAACCAAATATTATTCAATCAATGCAAAGGTTTTTTGGATCAAATTTTAACCCTAATTGATTCCATACATAAGCTTGATCAAGACCTAATGCCTGCTAACCAAGAAGCTGCGCCATATCAAAAGAATAAAACTTGAATTTTTGTCAAAAAAGGTGGAAACTGAAAACAAGGTTACGAGGCTTTTCAAGACCAAATACCTATTCCATTAGCTTGCCAAGGTTGCCAGGAGACTTTTTCAATCAAGAACATCAACCCTAACGCCCTGAATCGGTATCCAAAAGTCAATTTTTTTTCATATAAATGCATATTCGTATTCTGAGTTCTAGGCATTTTCATGGCATTTTATTTGTAGATTCATACTGAGTGATGTATTTTAAAGCTAACCATATACTTTGATTGGATTTTTATACACTGTATGCAAAACCACCATTGTCGTGTTTTAGGGTTACAGGGATTCTGGTTTAGGGCTTTGTGTTCAAGGAACAATTGGGACACGATAATGGCACCATCCGATTCAGAAGCTTCCCACCAATCCATTGATGGGGTCGCGCCCTATTTATATACCAAGACTAGCTAATCGCTATTTTTCAAAAGGGCACATTTTGGAACGTTTACAAAACCGTTGCCTATGTTTTTTTGTGTTTCAGGAAATAAACGAACGAGGAAGAAGATGATCCAGTGGCATCACCTGATTGGCTAATTTGAATTGCGCGCTAAAATTCTCCACTAATGTTCGTTTTATATTATATTGTTTATTGACCATAGGATAATCAAGACGCGCGCTTGGTACGATTGGCAAGGCATTGTGGTGATAACCTCCAGGACCTGGGTTCGAACCCCAGGTCCCCCATCCCTTTCCATAATATTTTTATTAACGTTATCTCATGCAGATTATGTCTTGAAGACTACCATGCATCTCTCAAATCAAGCCGTCCACGCATATGCCAGGACCAATCAAAGGGTCACGATTGCAGGACTATGATGAACATCAGTCAACACACATACGCGCTAGTGGAAAAGTCAAACATGCCAAAGATGCTTGGGCCCAAATCAATACTAACCAGCCCTCCACTTGGGGACAGCACCCCCTAGAGTTTGTTTTCTTTTACTCTTTTATTTTTTTCTTTTCTTTATTTTAATTAATTTCTTAATTCTTTATAATTATTATTTTCAATAATATAAAAAACACAAAAAAAATCAGAAAAGACCAAAATTAAATACATTTATTTAATTAGTATTTTTTGTAAATAAAATTCATAATCAACTTAGTTTTTTTTTAATTTAGGTTTTACCCTTAACTTTTAATAAAAATCTAAAATTGGTAGAATTAGGGTTTGTAATTAATTTTTTATCCTTTTTTCTTTTCTTTCACAATAATTAATTATTAAAATATTATTTACTTTTATAAATCAAGATTTGCATGTAAATAATTAGGTTAAAATTTAATTCTTTCTTAATAAACTAAAAAAAAAATTAGAACTAGGGTTAGCATTTTATTTTTCTCATAAAAATCATAAAGTACAAAAATACCAAAATAATTTCTTTTTCTTTCATTTAATTAATCATTTAATTTAATTTCATTAAAAAAGGGTCCAACGCCCTCGTTTCTAATTTCAATGCAATTCGCGTATTTATTTCTTTTTCTTTTAATTATTTATGTACCTCTCCCAAGGCCATGTAACATTTTAATCTTTCGCATTTTAATTCTTTATTTTTCTGTCAAATCGGGTCCTGGAAATTTTGGCGATGTGGACCCGCGCCTTTTGTAATAGCTTTAGAGCTTTACCTTCCTCGCACTTTTTAACTATAAATAAATGCATGCAAGAATGAATGGCCAAAAGTAAAAACAAACGCATAGGTCACCTTTAACGTGAACAAGATAAAATATCCGAATCTGACACACAAATCACACACCACCCCTAGGGTACGCCTCACTGTTGCCTTGCCTCGAAAGGTGATCGTCGAGTAGAGGATGTCTTAGTAAGTCCTCATGATCCGGGAACCTGGCATGAGGGTAGCTTCTAAGGTGTCTTCCCATTGCTCTGGTGATCACCATGTCCCTACAAACTCGAATTGACCCGAACACCTCCAACGGTGGTGCTACCTATCTCTCAATGGTGGGATGACACTACTTTAAAGGACATTTACACAGAAGAATTCCTTAGGGTAGGTAGACGACTCTAGATACTTGCTCTAATCTCAAAACAAATCAAAATACTTTTCACACCAACACATTTTCAAAATGCTTTCGAAAGCAAATTTTCAAACACTCTTGAGGACCGATACAAGAGTCGAACTGAAATTTTCAAAGAAACTTTTTAAAACCCACAGTTGAAAAGCAAACAAACCATTTTTGAAAACACAAGTGAGCAAGTATCTAAGAGCCCATGGATAACCATGGATAGAAAGGGTGCTAACACCTTCCCTTTCTATAATCTACCTCCCGAACCGAGAGCAATCTCTTTAAGGAATTTTTCTGTGCTTTTGTCCTTTCCCTTTGGAGAAAATAAAAGACGGTGGCGACTCTTGCTTCCGCGACATTTCGCGAACCAGCGTTAAACAGTCAGTTCCAGATCCACCGATCACAGAACTGGTGACTCTGCTGGGGACTTAACCTAAAGTGAGGTATACCTTAGGGTTAGTTCATAACTGTGTTTTCAAATGCTTTCCTTGCTTGCTTTAAATTGTGGGTTGCTTGGGAGTTCTATAGATCCTAACCCGGATCTGGGGGATACCTTCTTAGAAAGTAGTAACAAGGTTGTGAGGGAACTGTGCGGGGTATATCGACATGGTTGAAACAGTCTGCTACGTTGATGTGGCACTTTGGTGTGTACCGGTAACCCTTGAGTTCAGTCAAGGAGAGTACGGGGCCTCCGCGTGGTGTCGTGAAGCATCAACAGACCTTAGGAACCTTAATTGAACTATCTTGGCCTCTTTAGGGTAGTGAGATAACTGACTTTGGTGCAGTCCGAGGTTGGTTGATACTCGATACTACACTCAATTGAGGGTTACTTTCTTGGAATATTTCGGTCGCCAGTTCAGTGGCTAAATCGAAATGATGAACAATGAAAGCAATTCCGTGATATTGGGACCCTTAGAACCCGGTTACTCTAATAGGACAGGTTGAACCCACCAACTTCAAGAGGGTACTACCCAGACCCCATGCTGGCCTTAAACCCTAAGGGCTTGTCTTGTGTGCCTTGTGTGCCTTACATGTTTGTCTTTGTAAATATCTGTGGTGTGTTTAATCATAGCATCATGACATCATCCAGCATCATATGCATTGACTAACCATTTCAAGGGTTCGAATCTTCATCTTTGTTCTTGTTTTGTAGGACATGGAAACTGTTCATAGAAAGACAATTCAAATCAGTCTTGTAAGGATCCCTCCTCAGCTTAAGGAACTTATATCCAGGATTCCCGAGAGCTCTTCATTCAGTGAAAGACATGGAAGTCTCATCAGCTTGGTCAATACCAACATTGAGGAAGATATGATCAAGGTCCTGTTCCAATTCTTTGACCCTCTGCATCACTGTTTCACCTTCTTGGACTATCAGCTGGTACCTACATTGGAGGAGTTCTCCCGGCTCCTGAAGATCCCTATCCTTGATCAACTACCCTACAACGGTACGGAAAAGGAACCCAAACTTGAAGAGATTGCTAAAGCCTTGCACCTACAATCATCTGACCTCAAGGGACATTGGGAAGTTAGAAGTGGTATCAAAGGGTTCTTAGCCATGTTTCTGTTTGAAAAGGCCCATGAATGTTGGAACTCCCTTGACTTACGAGCTTTTTAAGAAGTCGTGGCCCTCCTTGTCTATGGTTTGGTGTTGTTCCCTAACCCAGATCAGCTTATAGATATCAGTGTTATCCAGATCTTCATGTCCAGGAATCCTATACCTACGTTGCTGGGGGACATCCTTCACTCATGTTACACTCGAACCATGAGATAAAGAGGTGTTCTTATGTGCTGCACTCCTCTCCTGGGAAGGTGGTTTATTTCACACCTTCCACAATCAGTTTTGAAGAACGAGCGGGGTTTGAGATGGTCACAACGGTTGATGACTCTTACACATGCAGACATACATTGGTGCCCTCGGTCCAGAGAGGATGTCACTATCATTGATCGTTGCGGGGAGTACCCTAATGTTCCTTTACTTGGAATCAGAGGAGGTATTACTTACAACCCGTGCCTGGCTTGGAGACAGTTTGGTTATGCTCGAAGGGATGGCCCTCATGACATGTTAATTCCTGACATAGTTTTTGACTTCGACAATGATGCACAGGGACTTCGCCAGAGATTTATCAGAGCTTGGAGGATGCCTAATAGGATAGACAGTAAGACACTGGGGCACAGGAACTCCATCCCGTTGGAACCTTATCTCAAGTGGGTACGCGCCCGCTCCCAGAAGTTAGTAATGCCTTATCCTCATATGCTCCCTGTGATCAAAGAGCCAGTCTCGGAAGGAGAGGTGTCCTACACCATTCAGCATCCGGACATGCCCACATCCTGGGAAGAGATGCAGAGGAGCTGGATCCAGCTTAAGGAAGAACGGAATACTCTTGAGACCAGCCTACATGCTAGTGAAAAGAAGGTCTTGGAGCTCACCCGCCTATTGCATGAGGAGAGGAATCTCAACACCTACATAGCTCCAAAGAGGATGCGTAGTGTCTTTTGGGATTGATTTGCTTTGTAATATGTGCCCCTGAGGCTTTGATGTACTGAACAATTATTTCCTTAATGATAACGTGTGTTCCTTTTTGTCTATAACAAATTTGAACTTTCGAACCCTTGAATGCATTGCATAAACACATATCATTCATCATGTGCATAGCAGGTTTTCTTCTTTTCAGGTTGCTTACTGTTCTTCGCTGTTTATTTCAGCATCATGAACCCTGACTCATCATCAACCGAGATGTCTATCAAGGCTCTTCAGGCGCAGAATACGCAATTTCAGGAACTAATCATGGGTTTGGCTCAGGGCCAAGAAGAGCTGAAGGCTCTGCTCCTGAAGAAGGAGAAGAAGAAGAAGAAGAAGAGAACTGTTCTTTTCAACTCGGGCCGAAGGTTTGGCAACACTCTGCAGAATGAAGAGGCTGGTTCTTCTATAGGCAAGAGCAGTCCCCAAGGGGGAAAAGGTCCTAGTCCGGTAGTCTTTGACAACGAGACTGATTTTGATGAGGAACAGTATCCTCCGGCTGAAGACCGGTACAAGCAGTTGGAGGACAGACTGAATGCTATGGAGATCCAACAAGTGCCTGGGCTGGATTTCGGAGACTTGGGTTTGTCTACTGGTGTGATCATTCCTCACAAGTTCAAAGCACCATCCTTTACCAAGTATGACGGGGCGTCTTGTCCCAAGCTACACCTCAGGTCTTATGTGCGGAAGATTCATCCGTACTCAGTGGACAAGAATTTGTGGATCCACTTCTTCCAGGAGAGTCTTTCAGGGACTCATCTCGAATGGTTCTATCAGCTGGATGGGACCAAGGTTCGTAACTGGGAGGAGTTGGCTACTGCTTTTTATAAGCAGTATCAATATAATGCCGACCTTGCTCCTACACGTACCCAACTCCAGGGTATGTCGCTAGGGTCAAGTGAAGGTTTTAAAGAGTACGCACAGAAGTGGAGGGATCTGGATGGCAGGGTGCAGCCTCCGTTAACTGACCGGGAGTTGGTAGACATGTTCTTGGGGACCCTATCTGGGCCATTTTTCAACCATCTTATCGGTAACTCGTCTGCAGGGTTTACTGATCTTATTATGACTGGAGAGAGAATAGAGGCTGGGATGAAGTCTGGTAAAATTCAGAAGGGTGCATCTGCAAGTTCTGAGAAGAAGCCCTTTAAAAAGGAGGCCAGTGCTGTATATGGGTCTAGAAGACAAGAGAAACCTGAGCGCTGCCAGTCTGTCAACGCGGTGATGATTGCTAAACCTGCTGCCGCTCCTCGGCAAACCAATCCTCAAAGGGCCGAAAGACCCAGAAGAGAGTTTGCCCGCTTGAGTATGACTTTATCACAAATCTTGCCGCAGTTTCTATCCACCAACTTAGTGACTGTCAGGGAGGCCCCGAAAGTTGTGAACACTGCCTCCCCCAAATACAATCCAAACGCCCGCTGCGCTTATCACTCCGATAGCCCGGGGCACTCCACTGATGACTGTTGGGCCTTAAGGAACAAGCTGCAGGACCTTATTGATGCAAAGGAGGTACAGTTTGAGGCATCTGAGAAGCCTAATGTAGTGACAGCTCCCCTGCCTGCTCATGGAGTGAATGCTATTGGGGATGAGGATGAAGTGGATGAAGCTGAGTTCAACAGTTGGATTTACCCGGCAACCGACAGTGAACCTAGCAATTGGATTGCAAAGGACAACCTACTTGTTTCTCTTGTTACTGAGTAATGAATTCTTCTGTTTTGTTATTTGTAATAAACAATTAAAACTCTATGGCCCGGTGTCTTACCCGAGGCACCGCTGGCTTCATTTGTGAGGGCATATAAATTGTCATTTCATATATCATGAATAAAGATCTTGGACGTTTTCTCGCATTTCAAATCTTATGCTCCTTTTCTTTCTTTCCTTTCTTTATATATTGCAAAACAACTGTATTTACACACACTCACTCATACAGGTTTCAATCCACTCTGGATCTCACTGGTAACGACTCTGCTACTGCCAGTTATGACTTCGAAAATCCGATCAACTTAGCCGAAGACGAAGGTGAAGATGATTGTGAAGTGCCTGACGAGCTTGCAAGACTGTTACTCCAGGAAGAGAGGGCAATTCAACCACATGAAGAGCTGGTGGAATCAGATTACAATCAGATCAAGATGGCTCCTGAAGACATGGAAAAGACTACCTTTGTTACTCAGTGGGGCACCTTCTGCTACAAGGTCATGCCTTTTGGACTGAAAAATGTTGGGGCAACTTACCAACGTGCCATGGTTGCTTTATTTCATGACATGATCCATCATGAGATAGAAGTGTATGTTGACGACATGATCGCAAGGTCCCAGACTGAGGAAGAACACCTTGATCATCTGCAGAAGTTGTTTGACCGTTTGAAATTGTACAAGCTAAGGTTGAACCCGAACAAGTGCACCTTCAGGGTAAGATCTGGGAAGTTGCTAGGCTTCGTTGTAAGTGATAAGGGTATTCAAGTGGACCCTGCCAAGGTTAAAGCTATTCAAGAGATGCCAGTTCCTAGGACAGAGAAAGAGGTCAGAGGCTTTTTAGGACGCCTGAATTACATTGCTCGATTCATCTCGCACCTAACTGCTACCTGTGAACCAATCTTCAAGCTGCTGAAGAAATATCAGGTAGTACGTTGGAATGATGAATGTCAGGCCGCTTTTGACAGAATCAAAGAGTATCTCCAAGAACCACCCATCCTTATGCCACTGGTTGAAGGGAGACCTCTGATACTATACCTGACAGTACTTGACAACTCAATAGGGTGTGTGCTGGGGCAGCATGACGAGTCTGGCCGAAAAGAGCATGCCATTTATTACCTTAGCAAAAAGTTTACCGACTGTGAGACCCGATACTCACTGCTTGAGAAAAATTGCTGCGCTTTGGTATGGGCTGCTCGCCGGCTGAGACAGTATATGCTGACTCACACTACCTTGTTGATCTCAAAGATGGATCCTATAAAGTACATATTTGAAAAGCCCGCTCTGTCTGGGAGAATAGCAAGATGGCAAATGATCTTGACAGAATACGACATCCAGTATACAACCCAGAAAGCCATCAAAGGAAGTGTATTGGCAGACCACTTGGCACATCAGGCAGTAGACGACTATCAGTCAATGAACTTCGAGTTTCCAGACGAGAGCATCATGATTGTGACTGATTGTGAAGTACCTGGACCGGATGAAGGACCTGAGGAAGGATCCCGATGGTCTATGCACTTTGACAGAGCCTCCAATGCTTTGGGTAACGGTATCGGCGCTGTGATAATATCCCCTCAAGGCACTCATACTCCACTCACTGCCCGGCTATGTTTCAACTGCACCAACAACATGGCGGAGTATGAGGCGTGCATCATGGGTCTCCAAGCTGCGATCGACTTAAGGATCAAGTTTCTAAGTGTCTTCGGAGATTCCGCTCTCGTGATCAATCAGATCAAAGAAGAGTGGGATACGAAACATCCGAATCTTATTCCTTACAGAGAATGGGTGTTGACATTGATCCCCCACTTCACGAAGATAACCTTTGAACATTTCCCAAGAGAGGAGAATCAGTTAGCGGACGCGTTAGCTACGATGTCTTCTATGTTCAAAGTCAAATGGGACAATAAGGCTCCCCGGATCATCATCTGGAAACTGGAAGAACCGGCATATTGTTGTGATCTCGAGAATGAATTGGTGACTGAGAAGCCTTGGTACCATGAAGTGAAGAGATATTTGGAAGCTCAGGAATACCCTGAAGGTGCATCTGTCAATGATAAAAAGTTTCTGAGAAGATTCGCAGCAAAGTTCTTCCTTAGCAACGACATCCTGTATAAGCAAAACCATGATTCGACCTTACTGCGTTGTATGGATAAGAATGAAGCAGAAAGGATCATGGAAGAACTACATGAGGGGACCTTCAGAACACATTCCAGTGGACACACTATGGCAAAGAAGATCCTTCGGGCAGGGTATTTCTGGTCCACCATGGAAGCTGACTGCTATCAACACTCTCGGACATGCCATAAATGCCAGATATATGCAGACAAGGTGCATGTTCCTCCAGTTCCTCTGAATGTTCTGACTGCGCCTTGGCCGTTTGCAATGTGGGGCATAGATATGATCGGTGAGATTAAACCTACGGCATCCAACGGGCATCGCTTCATTCTGGTGGCGATTGACTATTTCACGAAGTGGGTCGAAGCAGCTTCCTACGCTACAGTAACCAAGACTGTTGTGGCACGGTTCATTCGGCATAATCTGATCTGTCGGTACGGCGTCCCAGAAAGAATTATTACAGACAACGGTACCAATCTTAATAACAAGATGATCACTGAGCTCTGCGAGCAGTTTAAGATACAACACCACAACTCTTCTCCTTATCGACCGAAGATGAATGGGGCTGTCGAAGCAGCAAATAAAAATATCAAGAAAATCGTGCAGAAGATGACAGTGACTTATAAAGATTGGCACGAGATGTTACTGTTCGCTCTACATGGGTACCGTACCTCAGCCAGGACGTCAACCGGGGAAACTCCTTTCTCCTTGGTCTACGGTATGGAGGCAGTCTTACCGATCGAAGTGCAAATACCCTCTCTCCGGATAATGAAGGATGCAAATCTGAACGAAGATGATTGGATCCAGACGCGACTTGATCAGCTAAATCTTATTGATGAAAAGAGACTCGCTGCTATCTGTCATGGTCAGACGTACCAAAAACGGATGATCAGGGCATTTAACAAAAAGGTCAGACCACAAGAATATCAAGTTGGGGATCTGGTAATCAAGCGAATCATCCTTCCTCAAGGTGATCCCAGGGGCAAATGGACCCCTACTTACGAAGGGCCATTTGTGGTTAAACATGTGTTCTCAGGAGGAGCCATGATTCTAACTAACATGGATGGTGACGACCTTCCTCACCCCGCCAATGCAGACATAGTAAAAAGATACTACGCATGAAAAAAGACCCGCTAGGCTGACATGCCTAGGCAAAAATTAGGGCTTCCCGGCGAACAAAAAGGGTTCGGGCAAAATGAAGGGATGAAATAAAAAATCTGTACACCCGGCAAGTCGAAAACCTGAAAAGGCGGCTTGGGCAAAAATGGGTATCCCGGTGGACTGAAAACCCGAAAGGGCGGTCCAGGCAAAAGTTAGGGATAAAGCGTAATACTATGTCTCATTGGATCACTTTGCATCTAGAATCCGGTATCTACATCAAGTTCAGACGGCATCGATCAATCAGCTTCATCTTCGGTTAGGTCATCAAGTGATGAGACGCTCGGAGATATAAAGGCAATAGCAGAGTTGAAACCCAG